>SMMW01000065.1:0-531549 GCA_004794655.1 Marisa cornuarietis | reverse complement strand
AAAACTTTTAATAATGATTCTTACTCTAATATTTCAGGGGTTTTATCACAGGAACTTCTATCCGCCAGGCCGGGGTAAGAGATTTGAGGATCCAAGAAACATAGAAATACTACTGAAACAGCTCCATAAAAAACAGGATTGAGCGGATGGAAGCTATCGTCGTCTGCTTGAAACCGGCTTCCAATCAGTCCCTGTTGTCATTCGACTATCGTTAGCACAGCTTTCTCTTGAATAAACATTTAAACCACTAAACCAGTAAATTTAACTTATAAATCTTACTGAATCGTTGTGAGATTTATTTGTATTAGTGCTTCCTATGTAATTTTTTAGCCTCAATGGCCTTTGATAATTATCATTCTTTTTCTTCTTTTTTATATCAGGACATTGAGACGCAATACTCGGAAAAGAGAACCACACGAAAGTGTTTATCAAACCGCATTGCTTCACTCAATGATTGTATACATCCACAATTATGCCAAACAATTTTTAGACGTGACATCTCTTCTAAAAATGTGAAACCTGTCTAAAGATTATTGACCACACGAGGACAATAAAATTAAAAACATACAAAATAATAAGTAATAATGCTGCAGATTTACATAGCGCCTTCATGTATTGTACTGAAAACTCAATGTGCTTTACAAACATTTTCTGATTACACAGCACTCATATAGCACACATGCAACCGATACAAAATGTATATAACACACATTCTGACGACAGGGGAAGCCGATGGCCGAGTGGGGTCGTCCGAACTAATTAAGAGCCATCACTAGCAGCAGCAAAAGCTTCATCTGCATCGGGAAGCCAGAAATAAAAGTAAAAAAAAAATAACATAAAGTTAAAAGATTCCATATTTATGTCCATCTACCAATTCTTCCTTTCATAAAACAAAAAAATGCAAATAATGTATTTGCATCAAGGGCTGTCATAAAAGAACACACAAGGTAAATCTTTAATAACATTTTTAGCTCAGTAAAATATATGTTTTTTTTGAGCCTCAGCTACGCAGTTATTATCGATAGTGATATATATTATGTTATATATATATATATATTATGTTAAATCAAATACTTAAATCCAAGATAACCTTAAAACAGCTAATAAATGTAAGAAGCACCCAGCACATCCATCCAGCGACACTTTTCCGCCTACCCGCGATAACACACGATAGTCGTAATATTTTGTTCCACGGACCGGACAGACATTGAAAAGGAACTGTAAAGTTTACCGTTGAAGAAAAAACGATCGTTTCAAAAAATACAACAGAGTTACATGGCGACGTGGAACAGCTGGTGCGTCAATTGATGCAGACGAAAAGAAATAATGTTCTGAAATAGCCTTGTTGAAATAGACTTTTTGAGGAATAGCTTTTTGTACTCTGGCTAAAATATAAATCATAATTTTGGGAGTATTCTGTTTTGGTGCTCAACCCCCATGCTGGCAGTCAATCGTCATGCTAAAAAATGCATGGGCTTCCATGCTAACTGTGGCTCTTCAAAAAGCAACACTTTGTGTTGATTGATTTAAAGCAATAAGCACATTTCCTGGTGCTGTTGATGATATTGTGCTTTTTAAAAGTATATATGCATATAGAAACATAAACATATAGTAACCATGGCACCACAAAAATGTATTTAGTGCTAAATGTGAAGAAATAGAAAAACAGTAAGAACAACAGTTAAATAAAAAGGAACTTAGTGCAAAGTATGCGATTTGTATACATGTGCTTAAAATTAGTCATTCAGTATGGCTATTGACGAAATCGACAATACTAAACATAAAGTGGCTATTAAGGCAGAGGATATCGTGGAAGTTGTAAAATAGTATTTAGTTTTATATTTATAATACTGTAATAATTAAATACTCTTTTTAATTAAAACATAACAAAAATTTGTTCTATATAAAATGTTCTATATATATGGCAATAAAAAATACAGAGCAGTAAGTGGTTGGAGCCAGAACATTTTCAATGCATTAACATTATTTCTAATAGGGGGTGTGGGGGTGCTAGACAATCGGGTACGACCATCCCTACAGTGCCGATTGTTGTGGAGTGCCGAAACACCAGTGTATTTAAAATTACACAAACCCACCAAACTGAACAGATAGCAGAGCGCAGTAAATTCTCCAAGATTAAATTCACGAAAATGCCGATGCACTGTTGCGGGGGAGGTAGGGAGGTTAATTTTTTAGGAAGTAAAAGGGAGGGGGAGAATGAAACAGTTTGCCGTTTCGACCACCCCGCGAGTTGGTTCACCACAATCGATAGTCGATTCGACCAAATCACCCGTAAATGGATTCGACCACAAGACTAAACAAATCTTGATGTAATCTCTGTTATTTGCATAATGGTGCACGGCATTCTTTGTCTCTTGGTTCGTTTGTGCGGGCGTGCGTGTGTTTGCACACGTCCTCTCAAGAGAGAGAGAAAGCGAGAGAGCGTGTGTGTGCGCGCGCTTCTGTATAAAAAAAAGAGAAATCGAGCGTTTGTATGTGCGTGTTTGTATGTGGATGTGTGTGCACGCGTCCATGCAAGAGAGAGAGAGAGGCAGCGTGTGTGCGTGCGCGCGTGTGAGTAAACGAGAGGGTGAACGACCGTTTTTGTGTGTGTGTGCTTGGGTCCATGAGAGTGAGAGAGAGCACGTGTGTGCGCGTGTGTGTATACGAGAGAGAGAGAGCGTTTGTGTGTGTGTGTGTGTGTGTGTGTGTGTTCACACGCGTATGCGAGTGAGGGTTTGTAGTGTATGCGAACGCGATGGAGCGAAAAGGGAGTACGAATTACAGGGAGGAAAGTGAACTAGGGAAGACCGCTGTTGTAGTATAAAGTAAAGTGCTAGAATTATGTCAGTGTATAAAGTTCAATAATTTCGTGACATGTTAAAACCGTTATTACAAGGCCAGAGAGTAACATGTAACATCCCCTATCGTAGGAAACTGCTATATTGAGCATTGAGTACCGCGTATGTGATTACAGACTAAACTTCCTATGTAGCCTGCCCAATATGGCCTTTTGACAACATACGCGTATACTCGGTAGACATAATGCGAACCCAGCGAAATTAAGGATAAACATTATAAAACTACATACAGCTTACCATTCCGACTCTTAATACTACATACAGCTTACCATTCCGACTCTTAATACTACATACAGCTTTCTACTCCGACTCTAGCAGCATTAGTAATTAAAGGGTACTTATTAGCGAGAACTACAATATTTTTCCGGCCATATTTCCGTAAGCTGTGTCGTTATTTTCTCTTTCTGTTTTATATTCAATATGTATTGGTGTGAAGGCCCCATGGGATTTTGAAGCTGAGTGCAGGCGTCTAGTTTGCACATTTCTAACGTTGCTCCTACTGTTTGCAACTAGGGAGCAGGTGTAGGCACACAGGTATAGTTATAAAATACGCAAAGAGAGAAAAAGGTGTAAAAAAGAACGTGAAATGTTTCAGACTAAACACAGGTCACTTCATGGTAAGAAAGAAAGAAAGAAAGAAATAAACAAAACAAACACACAAATTTAGACCTGAATGGCTGGACGTTCAGCAGTTGCCATGAACTGTAAGGTCAAACTACAGGTTTATAGCTCTATAAAGTCACAGAACCAGCAATAAGATAAATCTCATCTAGACTGTGAAAAGGCATCGATCTGTCAGTAATCTAGTTGAAGAGTCCAAAAACCTTTGATCAACGAAGAAAGAGTCAGAGTTTCGTTACGATTGTTGTCCGGATAAGAACCTGTAGATGAACGTGATTACAAAAATAACTGTGCATGGACAACCTGAGAATCATGCTGTGGACTAAAATAACGATCATGCTGAACAACTTGCATAATGACGACTTCAGCAGGCAACATTTATTTCTAACTGTTTTTCTTCTTCACCTTCGTTTCGTGTCTTCTCGATGCATTTGACGGCCCTCCTGCTAGTGATGTTTGTAGAGTTTTGTATTCACTTTGCAAATGCTGCACATCTTTAAGGGAATAAAAAGTAGCCTTATTGTATCACAATTTTACTAGTACCTTCTTGCCACTTGAGAGCAGGTGTAGGCAACATGTATAATTAACAAATACACGAACAGAGAAATTATCGTAAACAAAGAGTGTAAGACTTTACAAAATGTTGCAGTTCGAATACAGGTCTCTCCGTTTGAAACTTTATTGTCCACTTTTCTATATTTTTTCCATACTAAAAGTTGTAAAAACCTAGAAGATCATAAAAAGCTTTAGTTTGAGATATTGTTGAAGTAACGTGTTAGTAATAACGACTCTTTAGATTTTGTTTAGCATGTACGCGCACTTAATGTGTGTGTGTGTGTGTTTTGTTTTTGCATTTTTTATTCGGCATTGTACTTCCCTCAGACACATATTTTGGCATCTGCATTCTTGATGTTTATGTCTTCTTTGATGTCGTGTTTTACACTAAATATTTTTACGGCAAGACCTCTCACTTTCCTATAATAATAATAATTAATGATTTGTTAGTGTGAAATGTTTGCATCGTAGTGTCCCATTTTTTCAGATGTTAATGTCTTTACATCAAGTCTACATTTTTCCTGTTAATATGTATTTACGATGAAAATCATTCTTACAATCACTATTCATTCGTAAACACACACACACACACACACACACACACACACACACTGTGATAACAAGTTTTTAACCAACATTTTATCTCGATTTTTCTCTACATCTCACAGGAGACAAACCACCAGTCACTGTCGACGTGCTTCATCCTATGTCCCCCGAGCACAATATAGACACCAAGCAGCTGCCTTGCCTGGTCTGTCACAATCGTATACAACACAAACAGTTCTCCCTCGTTCTTTTTTAAGCACGAATCCAAACGAAGAAGGATTAAATTCTTTTTTATTGACACGAAATCGAATGAGTACAGGTCCAGTTGTCAAGTCCGTGTTAACTCGACATTTTTCAGGATGTCAGGACTGTCAGGACTGTCATGTCAGCGTGCACAACAGCTTCTGTCAGCATGTTATTGACATACGAATTTATGTGGTGCTTTCGGTTTGCATTTAAGGCCTGGACAGCAAACCCCCAAAAAGACAAGCCCCTTTCGACAGACTCTTCCACGACCTAAACACTGCAACACACACACACACACACACACACACACACACACACACACATGGAGAGAGAGAAAGAGCACAAACATTTAATCAACACTAATTTCTGTGCACCATTGTTTCTTTAAAACGCAAGAGGTTAAGATATGCAAATGTACTCGCTATATGTACGCCAACATATAATGCTCTTACATCACAAACCTAAACAAGTGCGAATTCATGCAGCTAAAACACAAAATACAAAATCCTTTTATGCAGCTGCCTTGTATACAGCTAGAAAGATAAGTATCGAATAATCAAAAAAATTTAAAACAAACGGGGCTGAAAACTTAAGGTCAACTGAGTACGGGACACGCAGGTCACAGTCATGTTGTATTTCTTTATTTGGTGTTTGGTTAAATGTCACTGAAAATGAATTGTGAAAGATACACACACATATATATATATATATAGTACGACGATTTAAGGGTGATGCCATTCACACTTTTATGTGCCAAACTGTTAATTTGTCTTTAAAACCACCATCTAATCTTAAGCACTGCTTTTTCAGCGGTGTTTGCATTCAGCCTCAGCCTCTGCTAGTCTACACGTGAACAGGTGACCACAAGTCAGTTATGGGTAAAAGGTGACAATTCTTGGAATTGGCGAGTGTCTGTCCATATCGCATACCTATCGAGTCACACTCATTATCCTTTTATTATCCTTTAGTAAACCCACAACTAGCCATCTCTGACAAGAGGAAGCTACCATCATTCTTCGACAACAACTTTTCTAATTTCTCCCACAAAGCTGTTGTAATTTTTCTTTAAAACCACCAACTACTCTTACCTACGCTATTTAACTTAGTTGCTTTTGTATTGCATACAGGTGACCAGAAGTCAGTCATGGGTCCAAGGTGACAATTCTCGGGAGTACCAAGTGTTTGTCCATATCCCACCCCTCTCAATTCGGTCCCCTAACATGAAATGCCACTTAACTAGGGCAGACAAACACTCAGAAACCCACTCATTTTTTCTTTTATTAACCCACAACTATCCATCGCTCAAGGGGTGCCACCTTTATTCTTCGACCACTAGACTCATAGACTTTTCTAATTTCTCTCAAACCCGTATCGAGATGCTAAGTTCCCACAAGGTCACTGTGTATTCTGAATGAATAAGTTATTAATCCGAGATGTTTAACCGTCACAAGCAGCAAAGAAACATTACTACGATGGACGAGAAAAAAACCGAAAGTCTTAGTGAGTCTTACTGCCAGTCTTCCGTTCACTTACAGGTAAAATACTTGCATCCGAGATCTCCTGCTTCGCGACTAAAGCCATTACCAGCATCAGCAAAAGAAGCTTCATCTGCATTGGAAAGTAAGTAAATAAAGTTTCTTTAAAAAAAATCACACTTCATTGACACGAAATTTCATAACCACTTTTTAAACAGATTTCAACATCACCGTGTACTCTTTAATTTTACTGTTATTCAGTTTTTGATTACATCCATCCAGTCATTCATTCCTACATCAGACAAATATAAAATATAACCAATACACGAATAATACATAAATTATACATTTGTTTTATTTATCAACATATAAGAACACCATGGTGCTAGTTTGTTAATATCGTTTAGCTTAACAATATATATATATATATCATTTCTTGCTAGTTATTATCTAGTAAGTGATTATCGATAGTGATAGCTTTAATTTCAGGTGAAATAGGATCAATCCAAAGCTTTAATCTAAGATATCCTAAAAAATTATACTAAATAAAAATAACAGCCCCTATAAATCTCATATAATGGAAAAGAAACAATATTATAGGGTACATTCATACGAGAACGAGAACGAGGCTGAGCCTAACCGGCTTGACAGCTCTCGTGTTCCACATTTATTTCTTGTTATACTTGGTTGTAAGTAACTGCAGTTGATATCCAGTTTGTGCCAGTATTTTCGTCACTGACTGAGCTTTAGTTTCTGCTGTGTTTTGTGGTCGGCCGAAGGAATCACTCAGACTTTTGTTCTTCACCAATTTTTCGGAGCGGTGCCATGTCAGCCATTACTGCTCAGCTTCAGCGTTCTGTATGTACGGAAACCACGCGAACCTCTTCTTCCAATATTTTGCTGGTGTGCAGTTATTTTAATTATGACTGACAGTGTTGTACAGGACAATTATTCTGGTTTCACTGTGTCTTTTTTCCCAACTCCGTCGATCTATTGCTTGATGTACAGCTACTTCTCTTCTGACGGCAAATAAATAATCTACTCGGAGATACAAGGGAGACAACATTCTAAACACTAATGTACAGATTACAGGGCATGATCCACAAACACATCAATAAACACAGAATCTAGGGAGTACTCTATTGAACAGACAAGAAATGGCGCCCGTACCAGCAGATTCTCCAAATGCACAAGCGACAGAAAGCAAGCTAGAAAGAAGGAAAATGTTCATCAAAGACTTGGTGTTTATCCTCTTTCTCGTCTTAGGTGTAATCTTTGGTATTGGACTTGGTTTGGGACTAAAATACCTCCCAGGACCTTGGACTCCTAATGACAAGCGCAAGATCTTCTATGTAAGGTTTCCTGGCGATTTGTTGCTCAACATGCTCAAGCTGCTCATCCTGCCCTTGATCCTGTCCAGCCTGGTGAAGGCGATGGCCACGCTGAATAAGAAAGCTTCCGGCAAACTTGGGCTGGGCGCCATGATCTACTACATGACCACAACGCTGTCAGCCGTCATTCTTGGCATAATCCTTGTCCTGTCCATCCATCTCGGAGACCCACGTGACATTAACACCATTCCACGCAGAACACCAAATCGCTGGACGCTCTGCTGAACTTGATCAGAAACTGCTTTCTGGATAATTTAATGATGATGTGTTTTCAACGGGCGACAACAGACGTTGATTTGTTTAAAGCCGCTGCCAGAAACGTGTCCAATGGAACTGCAATGATGGACAGAATATGACTACCCCTAACATGCTGTTGATTGCCTCCTGTGGTTCAATCCAGAAATTCTTAACAGAATCTGGCTTTTATGGTGATTGTAAAACTAACCTGATGCTTTTACTACAAGAATTCGACTATGTTTCAATGATTTTAAACTAACCCATGCAACTGAAAGCACATCCATGTCATTGGTGGGCGGCCTCATAAGAAAATAATAGCGATGGGTTCAATGTGTAAGTTATCATGATCAGCCTGAAAAATAGGAAAACACTTGTCCTCGTACGTCCTCGATTCCAGAATTGACGACTGTAGGCCGCTAACATGTATCATGTATGTGTGGTGTTCTTTGTGTAAAGCACTTTGAGTTCATCTTAATGATGGAGAAAGGGTGCTATAGACATCATCATAATTATTATTATTATTATTATTATTATTGTTATTATTATTATTATTATTATTCATGATTTCCCTCAGTCTATTTCGTGCTTGAAATTCGGTAAGAACGTTACGCAAATAAATTCAAAGGCGTTCTCTGAGTTTAAAACAAAATGTATTTTGTTAAAATGTGTCCCAGTCAAATAAGAAAACCACATGCGAATATAAATGTTTGTAATTTTTCTCTTCTTTCTATTTAGCTTTCATGGACAGAACAAGTAAATATGACCTCATATTCGTAATAGTTGTTGTAATAGTAAAACTCACATAATGCTTTTAAAAAACGAGCTTTAAACTTTTTATGGAAGAAATCAAAAAAGAGCAGAATTTGCTTATTAAATAGTTTTTATGATGCTAATGTTTGCTACTTTTAAGACAGATTTAATTAAACACATTCCTACGCATTTTCTAGACATAGAATTCTAGAGATCATAGGCACACAAAATAATTGTAAAATAGGCATTTTGTATAGAAAAAAAGATTTTTACATTGATGTCATTTTGGGTACTTTGCACTGGCATCACTAAATATGATTTGTTGGCACACGTAGATCTTTTTTAACCTTAGTTTTTATCTTGCGATCCAGCTAGTAGGTTTTGATGTAACTCACAGTTGTACACTACACGTGCTGACGAGCAATTTTCTACAGTGGTTACTTATTTGTTGAAATACGTGGTTAGTAGAACAATAAATAATGTGCAGAAAATTTAGTCAACAAAACCGATTTTCACTACATTCTTGAACAAGATTATTACACAGCTTATTTCCTATTTTACAGTGTACTCACTGTTTAAAGCAGAGTTAGGTAAGTAGAACCAGCAAAGCTTGAGTTGTGGTGTGTGTGTGATCACTAGCTGGACAGAAGATATATAGAGACAGAAAAAGAGAGGAACGACACCTATTACCGCACGTTCAGCTTTGCCTTGGACTTTGCAAGATCAGGCGAACATTTTTATCTCTCTATAAAGTCACATAAGAAACAATAAGATAAATAGAAACTGACATCATACCTGCCCACTTATGTCTCTATTATGATTCATTAGAGAAACTTACTGCTAAATGTACTTGGTGATGAAAGAACTCTGGGTATTAACGTTTTGTCTCGATGGGGTAAAAAGAACTAAAGTGTGTAATTTCTGGACATACACGCTTATGTTTCGAAAGTATAAGCAATACACCTTTTCATGACATTGCATAAAGATTATGATATATATCAACGTCATGGATAAATGATTATCCAATTTATTAGAATGTTTAAGTTTATTAAACGGTCTGTTTACTTTATAAAGCACACACAAAGACATTACACATTTAAAAAGATATGTAGAACTTAAAACCTAACCTTTTTAGGTTAAGTGATGATGTCAAATAGAAGAAATAAAGAAAGACAGTAGCTGTGGAGAATGTGCAATTGGCATAAAAGGTTTAAAGTGAATTTAGAAAGGACGGTCGATGGACGGTTTGGAAGTAATTTATGGGATTTATGGTTCTAATGTTTGTTCAAAAAAGAAGGAGAAAGTGTCTTGTTACGATCAAGTCACGTTTCAGGGGAAATAAAACCCCGAGAAACTTTCTGGGACCGTAGTAAAATTAAAATCAGTCTTTTTTCCAGGGAAATATCGAGACCCAAAGGCAAAACATCTTCTTTATGAAGTTGTAAGGCGGTGTTCAGAACCTTGGAGACACTATATTTCTTTACCATTGAACACCTTTGGCACTGCTTTATTACTACGGTTCAAGCAAAAAAAAAATCTGCATAGTCTACACACCTTCCGATCACTTTGGAAAAAAAGACGATTGTCTTTGAGATCACTTTCTGCCCTTGATTTATAACTGAAGTCCCTGACGGTTGATGCTGGTGCTGCCTCGCACTGCCTGGGCATAGTAACTTCATTTTTTGCAAGCTATGCACTGGACATCAACCCTTTGTAAATTTGATCGCCTACCAAATTGTTAACGTGACAGTAATATTATATTGCGTTACCAGGACTGAATGTATGGTTGTCTTTATTGAATGCTTACCTACCAATATTCTAAATTATTGCTTTTTGATATGCTTCAATAACAACGCTCGTTCACTACAAATGTACCCATTTAAACCATCAATAATGAGGCTGACTAAGAGGAGAGTCGCAAAGAGTCACATTGACAAGAAGTTTGTGGCTGAATGTGATTACAAATATAATGCTCCATAGACAACAAGGAAGACACTTGCTGTTGACTTGCTGATGTAGCAGGTAACATCTTCTTTTTTACTTTGGTTTCGTGACTTCTCGATTCACCTGATGCTCCTCCTAATAGTAGTGTTTGATGAAGAGTTGTGGCTGATCAGTAAGTAAACCAAGCTAATGTATCTTTCTTTCTTGTCTCGGACCTTATTTTAATACACACATATAAATAGAATATAAATTTGTCTCCATATGTCAACATTTATAGATGCAACTTCGCTTCTACAGAGAACGATAACAGTTAAGGAGAGACTAAATATAAAATTGTTTTTTCGTACTGTCTAACCAAAGTCCGCTGTCTCCACCACTCACTGTTCACATCAGTTGCATAATACGCACTAGACTTTAAGTATTTGAATAGTGTAACGCCTATGAAGAATACATTTATTAAGGAACATGGATATGATGTTGTAATAGAAAAACTAAACGGCTATTGTTCTAAATTATTGCCCCAATGCAATACTTGTTCATTAAAAACAATGTGTTCGTTCATACCCCAGTATTTGAAGTGGGTTGAGATGACTGGGACGATCCTAACGATTCTCGTCAACATCATTGTGACCGACAGTTTCTAATTTAGAGACTATTGACGCCAGTGTCACGGTGTAGGAGATAAACTAAAGGAGGAGAACGAATGTTGACACCGCATCGCCTGGTCTGTCACCACTCGCGTGATGTAGCCTCTAACACTGGTACAGACCACACAACAAACTCCAACATCACCAGTTAACAGAGATGAACTCTAGTTTGTATGTGGCTTGTTCCTGAGCGCAGGAGTAGCTTCTCTCGAAATTGTACACTTATTCTGGTAGATAACACTTTTATGACTAAGCTACACACACGCAAATACTATTTAGAAATGCTAATGAAAAAAGAATTCATTTCTAGATATACTAATTTGGTTTATCTTTGTTGATACTGCGCAACCCTAAAAATAGACTTAATAAAAGGTGTTTAAATGTACAAATCTCTGTTCATGTACATGCACAAATAATTTAAATGAAGAACTTTCTCACAGACACAAACAAAAAGAAAGAAAGTGTACAATCAGTATGTAGATACGTGAGTTGTGTCTACTTACTACAGCATCTGAGATCCGGTAATATTCACATAAAATTGTTATCACCCTCAGCTGTTAAAAAATAATACCTTATCGACACATGTGATTAAACATATAAAAAACATATTCACAACAGAATGATTTCACATTTTCTTCGTCGTCTGTCATTTCTGTCTTCTTTTTCTAGTATTCCGACATAAAATCACATGCACTGAAAAAAAAAACATATTACAAGCTCGTCACACGTGCAAAGATAATTCACCACCACCAAATCCTCCGCAGGAATACGTTTTCTTGATATTGCTCAATTATTACCGCAAAAGATGGACGATTGTAACTTCTTAAGCAAAATAGAAATGATTCCTTTTTTCCAGTAGAACATGATTTGCAGTTTACAAAAATCCTCCTCCTTCGCTCCTCCTCCTCCACCTCATCATCATCATCATCATCATCATCATCATCATCATCATCATCATCATCATCATCATCATCATCAGAAGCTTTATTGTATTTTTAGAACCAAAAATTACTAAAAAGTTACCACAAAAGTACACATTTAAAATAATAATTTGCTTCCATTAACATCCATATTGGGTTCAAATCAAACTGTATGTTTAGCAATGATGCATTCTATTTATTCTCCTGTTGAAAAGATATTAATATTTTCTTCTATTTAATATGAATACATCTACGTTTTAAGGCGTTAGCCTCTTAAAAATCTGTGTTCTTTCTGCATAAATTGTAATGTCACAAATCTTTTTTTTGAATGCTAGTGTCTCAGGAGGTAAGCACTCGATAATTCATCCATACTTGGGAAAAGTTTCTTTCATTTTTTTAGCATTTAAACATTTGAAACCCTTTAGAATGTTAAGCTAATTCAGTTTGCAGACGATGGACTGGTGTCCTTTGAAGAGTTCACCACTGATGTACGTCGTGGGGTGCTCCCTGGACGTCAAAGGCGCTTTCAACTACGTGGACAAGAAAGAGAAGCAGGAGGACAGCGCGCTCGATCCAACTGCAGTTGTCGTTCTTTTCGACGCAGAGCCTTATTTATTGAATCATTGATTATTGCGAGATTATAAATTGTAAATATGTCCTATAATTCCAAATTTTTATCAGTGTTTTCTTCATATTAATGTGTCGTTAGTTTTGAGTATAACAAAAAACAAGTAACAGAAAATTAACTTTTATTAATATTCCCTACTTTCAAATGGCTACATATTATTTAGATTTTAGGAACGGTGATGCTTGGATAATTTAACAGCGTTTCATCCATGGCCACAAAAGCTTTGTTTAAGTCAGCTGTGAAGTCGGATTCACAAGCCATGGAGACAAAGATGGGTAAGAAACAGCCTGATTTTGTACTAATAATTCATTTGATTAATATCTACACTTACGTTAGTGTGTGTGTGTGTGTGTGTGTGTGTGTGAGTGTGTGTGTGTTGGTGTGAGAATGTAAACATGATTTTTTATTGATCGACGTGTGTAAGGTGTTCACGAGACAGAATATAACAGACAGAATGTATGAGTAGATACTTGTGTATCTTTGTAGTCAGATGCATAATGTATGCATACAATATAGTAATGTATCATACTGTTCCCTTACAGGATCAACTAAATAGAGATGAGACCTGTCTTAATGTGTGTGTGTGTGTGAGTGTGTGTGTGTGTGTGTGTGTGTGTGAATGTGGAGGGGGGAGGAAGGAGTCCCCATACATTGAATGCATCTAAAAGAAGTTGGTTGTACTACAGCATAAAATAGCTTGAGAAACGTCTGTCTTCTCCTGTTTTTTGAGCTCTAACTGTGTCAAAGGTGGAACTTTCCCCTTTGACCGCAAACTGCTTAGCACCTTGAAACTGATTTACAAGCTATGACTACACGACAGGTATGGGAGAGGGCATGAGTTGATTGCTGGTGGTGTGTGAGTGTGTGTGCGCGCGCGTGTGTGCGTAAGGGTGTATATTATATAAAACAAATGCCTATATGTTCACGTTTTTGTTTAATTTGTTGGGCATTGACCTTGAACTGATTGCTGCTAACGACTACGCTTTGTAGTCGGACTTACAAGCCTTGGAGACAAAGATGGCTAAGAAAGAGCTTGATTTTGTTCATTTTAATAGATCTTTACAATTATGTCAGTGTGTTCGCTTGCGCGTGTGTGTGTTTGTCAATGTGTGTGTGTCTGTGTGGTTTAAAACAGCCTTTTAAAATAGACCGTTAGTGTTAGCTTAGAGCTACAGGATTATTTCTGTATTTCAACAAGTCGGCATCTGCACGTGTACAACGTGTCAACGTGTTTGCTACATTTTTGTTTCACTGGTGGTTGTCTAACTGAAAGCAGCTAACGACTCCGCTTTGAATTCGGCAGTTGGAAAACTTCAAAGGGACTTAAACATCATTGAGACGAAGATAGGTAAGGCAGAGGCGAAGGTGTCTTGATTTATGGAACTACGTATGTAAGTCCGTGTGTGTATCCGTGTGTGTGTAAGTGTGTGTGTGTGTGTGTGTGTGTGTGTGTGTGTAAGTGTGTGTGTGTGTGTGTCAGTGTGTGTGAGTGTTTCTATATTTACCTCAGCCTTTTATCACACTCAGCTATTAAGATAATACCTTATCGACGCATGCGATCGATTAAGCATATAAAACGTATTCACAGCAGAATGATTACACTTTTTCTTTATCGTCTATCTGTGTTTTCTTCTTCGTCTTCTTCTAGCATTCTGACATAAAATGTCATGCACTGAAAGAAATCCTATTACAAACGCGACACACGTGCAAAGATGACTAACGATTGCCTCGCACACACAGATGCGGACAATGGGCCAGTTGCACGACACATTTCTAATTTTAAACTGTTCTAGGCCTTAAATCTTTTTAGATAATCAGTTTAAAGTGCACGAGTCAATTAAAAAAACATTAAATGAAACTGCTTTTAGTAAGATAAGGTTGTTTAAGTCTGACTTTCTATCCTGTCAGTACAATTTTTTGTATGTTCTTGTGCAATGCATCTAAATGGCATAGAATAGATTTTGCTTCTTTAGAACAGTTTTAAGGTTTAGAAGCAAGTTATGCAACCAGCGCTTCCGCAGGTATTTATGAATGCATAAAAATCTATGCTTTGACTCAAACGTAACAATAATTACACGGAAATACGAGGAAATAATGTTTAATTTTTATTTTATTATCAAATTCTGAAAAGGTATATTTTCTAGATATTGCTTAATAATTACTGCCACTTGTTTACTTGCATTGCGTACTTTATTTGTGGTTCAGCCACCGGTCACCTGTCAACAAAGATTGAAAGTAGCGGAGATTTTCTTTGTTAAACCTTATCTTTATGCATTGAGATATCGATCACTGAGTATATATATATATATATTTCATCCTGTCTGCTAGTTATCGCACTCCACAACTAAAGCCTTGTTGATTTTGTTTATTTGCTCCTGCATTTAAACGGTAAGTACACTGAAAATTTAAAAAAATCCTGTAATAATAATAATAATAATAATAATAGTGAAGATTTTTATAGCGCATATTCACACTCGTAGAGAGTATGCTCTTAGCGCTTAAAACGGGGAAGAGACGTGGACTAAGTAGATACAGAACACAGGGGACGAAAGAAAACGACAGTACTGACAAAAACAGATAACAAAAGGCATCAAGTAACAGGAACAGAGAAAAATAGTGATGGGTAAAGTAGCAAGAGGGAAGGGGGGGGGTAAGGACTAGCATTGTGGACTAGGAGTAGTGCTCAAGGAAGAGGTGCGTTTTCAGTGCAGATTTGAAGGATTCAATTGTAGGAAGGTGGCGGATATGGAGAGGAAGAGAGTTCCATTGTTTTGCAGCACAGTAGCCAAAAGTCCTGTGACCATATGTTGTTGTTCTGGTGACAGGAACAGTCAGAGTACGGTTGTCAGAGGAAGAGCGGAGTTGTCTGGCCGGAGAGTAAGGGATGAGAAGTTCAGAGAAATAGTCAGGACAGGAGCCAGCAAAGAAATTAAAACACAGCACAGACAGTTTGTACTGGATGCGAGAACGGACGGGTAGCCAGTGTAGAAAACGAAGGAGAGGTGTGACATGGTCCCGTTTCCTTGCTCTAAGTACCAGACGTGCAGCGGAGTTCTGTACTCTCTGGAGTTTCTGAATGAGGGATGAGGGGCAGCCTGCCAGCAAGGAGTTGCAGTAGTCAAGTCGTGAAAGAACAAACGCACAGACAAGAGTGTTGGTGGCACGTGTAGAGAGAAAGTGACGGATGGCACTGATCTTACGGAGCTCATAGTAGGCAGACCGACAGACAGCTGTAACATGTTTATCAAGGGTCATGTCTGCGGTGACAATAAATCCCAGATTCCTAACGGATGACGTGAAGGTGATGTTGCTGTCGCCCACCTTGATGTGATTGGGCAGACTGACTAGTGAAGGTTGATGTCTTCTTCTATGGCACAAGAGGGCTTCCGTTTTATCATCATTTAGTTTAAGCTTGTTTTTCACCATCCAGCCCTTGACATCACTAATACAAGCTTCTAGAGAGCTAATAGCAGAGTGAGACTCAGCCAGTGGAATAGAACAGTAAAGCTGCGTGTCATCTGCATAGGACTGATGAGACACCTGGTGAGACCGGATGCAAGATGAAAGTGGTTTAGTATACAGGATGAACAGGACTGGGCCAAGTACTGAGCCTTGGGGAACGCCACAGAAAAGTGAAGCAGGGCGAGATGTCTGACCATCGACTACCACAGTCTGGGTCCTATCAGTGAGATAGGAGTTGAACCATGAGAGGGCAGGTCCAGAAATCCCGTAGAGGGTGTGGAGTCTGTGAAGAAGCAGAGAGTGGTCTATAGTGTCAAATGCAGCAGACAGGTCCAGTAGGGTTAATGGAGAAACATCACCACTGTCAAGAGCAGATAATATGTCTGTTGTTACTTTAATAAGAGTGGTCTCAGTGCTGTGGAAAGGTCTATATGCCGACTGAGCTTGTGGAAGAAGATGGTGGTCTTGTAAATAGGCCCAGAGCTGTGTCAAAACTATTTTCTCTATGATCTTAGAGAGAAAAGACAAGTTGGAGACTGGGCGGTAGTTGTTTAGCACATTGACATCAAGCGTGGATTTCTTTAGAAGTGGCCTCACCACCGCATTCTTGAACAGAGATGGGAAAACACCTGACGACAGGCTGACATTTACAATATGTGTGATGGCAGGAAGTAGAGTATCTAGGCACTCGAGCAGAAGGCTCGTGGGCATCGGATCTAACTCGCAGGTTGTTGCTTTAGCTTTTAGGATAACCGCTTTCACATCGGTCTCAGAGACTGGTAGGAACTTGGACATGGAGCATCCTGGGAGGACATCACAGGGGATGCTGTCAAGCGCCGACGCCGAGTCTAATGATGATCGAATGTCCGATATCTTGCTGGTGAAATAATCACTAAAAACTTGCGGCAGCAGTGAAGCAGGGTAGGCAGTAGGCAGTAGGCAGTGGTGTTGCTGTCTTAGATCCAGTCATTTTATTGCAAATGGCAAAAAGCTTTTTGGAGGAGGTGCAATTAATTATTTGGCCCTGAAGGTATGATGTTTTAGCCTCATAAATGCATTTTGCCACGCTTCGCTTTGCAGCATTGTAAATTTCTTTGTGGATGGCGAGTCCAGTCTTCCGGCAAAGACGTTCAGCTCGCCGGCGCGTGCGCTTCAGGTCACGGAGTTCAACGCGGATCAGTGAATACCAAGGCGCACATTTAGACTGGCGCATCAGACGTCGAGACACTGGGGCGTGGTCATCAACTACTCTACGCAAAACACAGTCAAGTTGCTCGGCAGAAGGTGGTTGGAGGAGCTCCATCTGCAGCTGTGCTTTGAATGCCAGTCTATCAACATTTCGTAATGAGCGAGTGGATCTAAAAACTGGCGCCGATGATGGGCATTTGTGATCAAGTTCGATCAGTACACAGTAGTGGTCAGATGAGAGATCGTGGGAAACATCAACTGACTGGACTAAGTGGTCATCAGGTCGATGTATGACCCAGTCCAGGATGTGATCTCTTTGTGTGTTGGCTGCGACACGGACTGTACGAGACGAAAGGTGTGCAGCATTTCAGACATTTTGACAGTGTCAGGGTGAGCACTGTTGTCGAAGTGCACATTCACATCTCCGAGGAGTATGGCGGGTCCAATTAGTGTATTGCTATAATCCAAGAGATCATGGAATTCCGAGAAAAATGTAGAGGCTGTAAGTTTGTTCCTTGCACTAGGAGGAGGTCTGTAGATGCAGAGCAGGTGCATCGAGCAATGAGGAGCCGAAGAGGAGACTTGTACAAATTCAAAAGACGTGTGAGGGAACGATACGGCAGTAGTAAAAGACAGGTACTTGGCAAGTGATGATCTGTAGATTATAGCAATACCACCACCACGTGTAGGGCGGGGGAAAGATTTCAGGCAGTAGCCCACTGGAGTAAGATCGACACACACGCTCTCGTCACCTCGCTGTTTAAGCCACGTCTCGGTGATGATGAAAATATCAAGGTGGCGGTCTGTCACAAATTCTACTATTTCAACTCGCTTCAGTGACTGTTGTGCGGACGATACCGACTGAGCGTTGAAAAGCCCAACATGGAGGCGAGTGTTCAGTTGTCGTGTGCGGGAAACTTGGGTGACTACTGATTTCAGGCGATCATGTTGGTTTGGTCGCCGAGATGTAAAGTTATTTGACCCAGTTGGTCGGTCGTGTTTCCGGCTGGTGTTACTGGTGGTTATGTCAACTGGTTCACTTTGATCACGGCGATGCTGGTGTCGCCGACGACCGCCACGGAACGGGCGGCGTTTTTTCTTTCGAGGAATGTCACAGTGGCTATGAATGTTCAAAGTACGAAGCACGGTGCAAAGCGCTAATGAGCGATCAGAAGTCTTAAACCTCAGTGATATAAGTTCGTGCCTACCGTAGGTAATTTTCTTGTATGGGAACACGCTGGGGTGGCTGCGTCGTCCTGTCTGGTGCGTTGAGAGTGTCGAAGCAAAGGCCGGCAGAGAGGTTCGGTAGCCATGTTGGAGCACATGGTGTAGTAGGCAGAAGAAAGTCCAGCAAAGAAAACTTTGAAAACGTCCTTCTTCCACGAGCGAGCAATCCACAAACATTCCAGAGTAGATGTTTTCAAATAAGGAAGCAGAAGATGTAGAGCACATGAGAGAAAGATCAGTCAATCACAGTGAAAATACATATAATTTGTAGAGCTGCCCCATCAAGCACATGATGCGACAAGGGCAGGTAACTCTATACCTGTAACATAGTTCAGACTTATAGATTTTAAATACTGTGTTTAGTTAATTTAAATTTCTGTCTCTAAAATATTTTAACAAGGTACAGCTTCCCATGAAAGGACATCAGCGCTATACCAAAGTTAAGTACCCCAGTACTGTGTGAAAATAATTGTAGTTTATGTATATATGATTTATTTCACGTATTTCTTCTTTAGCTTAATTATATTTTGTTGTTTTACATACATACATTTATAAAGAGTTATTGATTGTGCGGGTGCGCGTATGAGTGTTGTAATGAGGTGTGCTAAAGAAAAGTCAGATTAAATTACCCATTGCGCGAAAGTATGCACCCAACATTTACACTCATAGATTAAATATTTAAAACTAGGTTTCAAACGTGTAACTTCTTAAGCAAAATGTAAAATTGTTTTATCCATGAGAACATTATTTACAGTTTGCAAAGATCATTGAGGGATTTGAGGATTAACCAACATATTTCGTCATGAAGTTTCACATTTTTCTCGGTCTACTGGCTGCTGTTCTTGGGTGAGATTTATTTTTTATTTAATGACAATCAATAGATGAACCAATACTGTCTTGTGAAGTTTAAGAGTCTTACGTTAAACGTGTTTTAAGGCATATTATTTACAGCAACGTGAAAGTGAACTGTACAACTCGCCCACACACACACACACACACACACACACACACACACACACACACACACTCAAATAGACACAAACACTAGCGCGCTCACGTCCAACCTTAATAATTAACACATTGCACATTAACATATTTTGGGTACCGCATAGAAATTGCATACAAAAATGGTGAATCTATTTAATGTT
The DNA here is from genome assembly GCA_004794655.1 of Marisa cornuarietis. Taxonomy (NCBI): domain Eukaryota; kingdom Metazoa; phylum Mollusca; class Gastropoda; order Architaenioglossa; family Ampullariidae; genus Marisa; species Marisa cornuarietis. The sequence continues at coordinate 511,703 of SMMW01000065.1, read as the reverse complement.
TTCAGCAAAGACGCCATCATATCTCTCCAAAAATTCAGGGCTATGGACAGAAACAGCGATGGGTTCATTCTCCTCGATGAAATGATGTTCGGTTTTAACAAAGATGATGTAAACGGTAATGACATTATCAAATATAATTAAATTATAACTTTGTAATATTTAACACCAAAAATGTGCTCAAAACAAACTGTGATTTTTTTTATAAATGACGCATTTTAATTATCTATATAGCATAACCTGCCCACAAGATATTCCCATGCGATAACTACGACACGGACGTCAAAATTTAATATTGATTTATTTAAATTTTGAACGCCTTAAATTAAGGAAGAATTTTTGTTGATGTGTTTGAAAGAAGATAGGAAAATGAAAATTCACTCAGATGTGGGAAAAAGTATGTTTCATTGAATTTAACCAAGAAAAAAGGCAAAATTTGAAACCTTCTAAATTTGTAAGCGAATCACTTTGGCAGACGATGGACTGGTATCCCTTGAAGAATTCACTACTGGTGTTCATCCTGGGGCGCCCCCTCTTGACGTCGAATGTGCTTTCAACTACTTGGACAAGAAAGACAAGCAAGAAGACGGCATGCTCGATCAAACCGCGGTTGTAAATCTTTTTAACGGCCTGGACCATAACAGTGCGTTTTATGGCTTTTAGCAAGATCTTTGCAATATGTCTATCCACATTTTTATCAGTGTTTTTTCGGTTTCTATCGTTTTTTATATAAATTAGTAACACAAGCTACACGCAAATTTCCATTTTATGTAACCTGCCCCATCTTCAAATATCTATATTTTATTTATATTTTCAGATAACGGTGAAGTTTCGCTTGCAGAATTCAAAAAAAATTATTTACAGGTAACAGCATTTGCTCAGAAGCAAAGAAACAAATGACAGACAAGCAGGCAGGCAGGCAGGCAGATAATTAAATATGAGGGTAAGAGGTGAAAAATACTGAGAGAAAAAGTTAGAGTATTCTTTTTTGTTAACCTAAAAATATCGTATTCAGTAAACTGAATGATTAATTACACTTCTTTTCATTTATTCTTACTAGTACTTTGACGACGGCAAGGACCGCTGAAAATACCATCTGCAAAAATGTGGCAATTAAAATTTAATTTCTAAAAACCAATAAAGGAATTTTTGTGTCTTCAAAAGGCGTGATTTTTACTTTGCTGCTTTCTGAAATTTGTTGTGATAGGTAATACTTTAAACACCATTTCGTGGATATTTTTCTCTTTCAACACTAGTATTACTCCTCAACATAATTATACCATGGTAAACAAAGCATTTCACCTGTCTTGTTGCTCGAATAAACAAGTAAAACATCACCTGAACAAACCCAGCGACATGTTTATTATTACCACGTCATTTGGTATCTGAAGAGGACCGCATGACGCAGCAGGTTTCTCGCATAAGTTTTAGTTTATTTCTTTTTATAATGTTGATTGTATTTTACAAATATATAAATCTTTTCCTGTTTATTATACTCTATTGGTTACTTTTTAGAGCGACAAGGTAGTTTTGTTGCTTCCATTTCCGCATTTTCGCCACATAATGTCAAGAAACCCCCAGTTTCTAACATCTCTAAAAAGAGAAAACCTGGAACAGCAACGTGTATGGTTTCATCCATAACTAAATTTAACATCGACAAGTTCGAAAGAAGGACATGTTCAGGTGCGGACATAGGCAGTGACCATAGCCCTGTCTTAAAGAAAAAGAAGTTAAGCCTGAATGTAGCGTCTCTCAAGGATCTACCGAACTTGTTTTAGTTTGGAGAAGCTGACACTACCCTAAAAAAACTTGACATAATCCTTTTCCTTGCCATTTTGAGCTACTTTCATATTGTGAATTCTTGACATGTCATCTATGCACTCTCTAAGTGGTTTTCATAAGACTATAAAGATATATGTATATTGCGTCACTAAAGAAAATTTATTGGCTTATTTCATATTGTTTTTGTTGTGTGCGCGGGGTTAGGGAAAATTAAGAAAGTTAGGGCAAAGCAACACAGTTTTTTGTATAAAAAGAAAAATTCCAGGGGATGGACAGACATATAACAACACGTCATCTATCTACTCTCGAAGTGCTTTTCATAAAAGTATAAAGAAATATGTATGTTTTGTCACTACATTAAGTTTATGGGCTTTTTTCATATTGTTCTTGTGTGTGCGGAATTAGCGAAAATTAAGAAAATTAGGGTTATAGCAATAAAATCTTTTGTTAAAAAACAAAACCATGCCGTGTGAACAGAAATTCCAAAAGACTGATAGACATATAACAAGACGCTCAACGAGACAAGACATAGACACATTACGTAAAAGAAGTCATGCTTAAAACAAAATTACTGATTCAAAAATACATCACATGCTTCATAAAAGGTAATTGGATTTTAAAGATAGCATTCTTAATATCGCAGATTTTTAGATAATTTGATGTAAGGCAGTCAAGTTGACCTCACCTCTTCCTGACCTTAAATCTATAACACCTTCGCAAAGCAACCGTTATTCATGAAGATATAGGTGTATGATACATAGTTGTGTTAATATGGGTCTTGCTGTGAAAGAAATGGAGATCAGCTCCCCGGAGATTTTGGAGCGACGACTGCAGATGGACCGAGCGTGTCGTCTTCTTCCTAAGAAAGCATACCATATGATTAACTCTGTACTGTGTTTGTAAAACACAAAATAAACTCTTATTAACTCTTATTATATGGCCTACCTATATGACGTGGGTCTTTTCCGACATATTAACCTAACAAAATACTAACGAACAACCGTTGTTTATGTGGAGCACAATTATGGTCTACAAAAACTCTACAATAATACGGCTGAAAAAATAGATTTTTACTTTTGCTTCTTGTGACTGACAATTCTTGAATTAATATTGCATAAATAGCGATTGCCTTGTTACCATGACTTTTTCTTCCGATCATGTCTGCTGCTTAGAAGCTGCTGCTATTCTATAAGCTTCCAAAAAATGCTGTTCCCACTTGACAGCTCAGTAATGAATTAACTGGCATCTTTCAGTATTCAACTTAGACGAAAATAATCTGACGGCTTAGTAAGCTTTGTTAACAAACTGTTGCAGGGTGTGAACATGACTCTTTCTACGTTTTCTTTCTAAATCACTAGCAAATGCTGTATAAAAGATGACCAGGTTTTCATCCCAAACATACGTAGTAGATAAAATCAGTTCCTTCCCCGAGATCGTTTGGTGGGAACTGCATTTTACGTGTTCTCGTAAAGCATAAATATGCGAAGAAAATTAAATTAAAAAATAATCGTCATTAAAAACACATTTATTAAACCAAAGATGCTAACGACTTAATTTTCACTATACAATACCAGTAATATACCTGGAATGCCATACACGCTAAGGCAGCAAGGAGCTGAGAAAGAAAGATTTTCAACATTAGGCTTCACAGACGTACACAAACAAATACACAAAAACACAAACGTGTGATCGATTTGCTTAAATGACTTCATAAAAGCAAATAAATAAACTTTTTATATAGAAACGCATAATATTATCATGTCCTATAAATATTCCTTTGTTGTTAAATAGATATATTTACAGTATCTTTTACAATAGTAGAGCTGTCTTTAGTGAACGAACATTTATTTAAATATTTAAGTGCGCATTGACATGGCAGAGAACAACAAACCTCAAAAGAGTTATTAAAATTTTGAATGTTTTAAGATGAAAAAATATGATACGTGGTGTGTTTCTCATTAAGAGGTGTGGAGTTAACTTACTTAATAATATGTCCTACTGACTTGAAGTGAAAGTAAAGACATTATTTAATTAAATGCTTGAATATTTAACACCGTTTACATCACTTACACATGAGCTCTAAAAAAAAAAAATCAAACGATTGTAAACTAAAGCCATTTGGGCCTGTCTAAAAAGGTTCTTCAGTGGACACCAGGTTCTTTCCTTCACGCTGGCTACCCAACGTTTCTTCTGTTTGCCAAGGCCTTTGACCGCCGTAAACGTAGCCTTGGGCCGGGTTAGGCAAAGTGTGGTCACCAGCCTTTTTATGAGAACGGGAGGAATCTTCTGAAGCCTTTCATATCGAAAGCCTAGATCCTTTGATTTTGTTCTGCTAGCAGAGTCCAGGTGTAGCAGCCATAGAGTGACTGCTCTTTTTCTCTTTTTAAATTGTACCCGCTGATCTGCGTTTTGCGTTTAATGTTTGTAACATTCAGGGGTGGTATAGTAGGGAGGAGGATTACTGTGTCTTTGTTTTTACATACTGCGTCTGTGGTTCTGCCTCTGCCACACAGGGAGAAGGGAAAAATCGTGAGCTTTCGGTTTTATTGTGTATCATGTGCGGTCCGGGCAGAGCTTACTGTCCATGTGGACAGAGGTGGGTATATAGGTACGGCCGTAACCAGTCAGGTAGGTTTTTATTTTCGTCATTCGAACTTTTGTTGTGACATTGGCTGTCACAGTGGTTGCTGTTACCGATGCTGAGGGCTGTTGTAACTGCTGCCAGTACCGCTGGAGTGGCTATTGATGGGACTTGAAGACATGCGTCAAGGAAACTCTCTGCCAGGTGCTCAGAGGAATACACCGAGCTCACAGAAGGGTGTATCTAGAAACTTGGAATTTTGACAGCTGGAAGGCGGCCCGATGGCGTATCGGTTAGCGCCTGTCACCAATACAGTGAATGTTGGCTGTCCTGAGTTCAGTTCTCGTCTCGGGCACGTTGTTCTTTCTCTGTAGGTGGCATCTGTTTACAGGGCTGGCTGCCTTGCCGTGATATAGCCTTAGTTGCTGGCTCAGGATAAAACACTAATTTAAAAACATGGCAAACATCGAGAGTAAAGCAAGACTTTTCCAAGAAGGTTAAGCGGGGAAAAAGGGGCCAGTGTCGGGTCCTTTTTAAATTGTTGAAATGAAGTACCGCTGAAATGATTGCGAAGAACTGTTTATGATACTAGATTGACTGATATTTTCTTTAAAAATAGGTGTATTGTTTGGATCATTTTATTGTTTTCATGATTGTTAATTTAAAGAGACGCTCTACACCACAGTAATCACTTGTTAATCTTTTGCTAAGAAAGCGCATGTTTGCGGGTGGTCCTTGACATTGTTAATGTGTAAAACTGTACTATTTGCTACATTTCTGAGCGGGTTTCTCTCTGCACCACTGCTCCTGGGTTATTTTAAGTCTACTGTCATAACTGCTCTGGTATGTTTATCAGTATCGACTTCAAACTTTGATTACATTACTGCAGCTGCTTCAAAAAGTTTTGATGTCGAACTAGCACAGCAAGCATTTTGCACAGTTAAATCAGTCCTGCGAAGGGTGACATCTTTGCTCGGGTACCATCTAGATAGCAATGAAACATTTTATAAACGTTTTAAAAACTCTAACTTAGTTGTAATAATGTAAACGTTTGATATGAAACAGTTTATAAACATTTTATAAACATTTTAGAACCATTTACCGAAACAACATTTAAAACTGAAACATTTTGCAAACATTTTAAACTGGTAGGAAACACCTGCAGAAAACTTTTAAGATGTATGATGTAGGATTATAATGTAGTGAGTATGACGTAGAATGTACTTTTTACATTTACCCCCAGGTAATACTGACATTATGTTAGCTACATTAACATTATCGGACTATTTCGTGTCTCCATTTTCTTGTAAGGAAGAAAGCGTGAACTTTTTGTGCATTTTAACGTTTGGCACATTTCTCTATTTGTCTCACTGTCCGTGGGTAAAAAATCAAACTAAAAATTCAGCGCAACTAATGTATGTAGAATTTAAAATACACAGAAACTTTTAAAAAAGCTTTAATAAAAGTAAAAGGGAACCAGCACTTGCCGGGATACATAAACTTCAGCATCATTCCGTTTTCTAGCATTTTAGACCTGCTACAGCTCGGCCACGGTGATCAGGAAAACAAAACCAGGCTGTCTTGTAAGGTTTAACCACAAACGTTAGCAAAAAAATGTACGCCACATTCAGTATTAACGAGAGAGTACCCGCCATATCTCTCGAGCAAGTCTTATCGTGAGGAAAGATTTATCACACAATCTATATGTATATATATAAGGGCGTCTACACAGTAAATCCAAATGCATAGAAACGAAAGTTGTGCTAATATGGATATATTCTACCAGCACTGGCGGTAAGACCATGGACAAAGGGGTGTACTTTTTGAAAGTTTAGCAATAGTTTAATAATATAGATCACTTCTCCGTATTTGTTTATATAGCAAAAATGGACGATTTTTCCATCTAGTTCTAATAATATATAAAACTCAGGCAACGAATGCCATGATTTTAAAAGATTCTTCATTTATTTTTCTGTAGATATTGTCCGTATTGTAGGCAGCCTTTATGACCGAAAAATACATCATTCATCTTGATCCTTTAGCCACAGGCCAGCTGTTGGCAGCATTAAGAGAACTGCACCATCTCTAGCGCTTTAATCCCAGTGGGCAGACGTGGAGATATTATACAGATGTTATGCTTCACATTGACGTCACGTGACTTTTGTAACGTTTGCCTATATAATACAGTTTCTGGGTAGCAACAGTTCATCCAGTCGTTGCTCACTTTACATCAGGGTACACACTTCGTGACCAACCTTTACTTCCGATCAAAAAAACAACACGTCTGTAAGTGTTAAGTGCACAAATTTATTAATTTATTAGTACGATAATGCTCGTATATATATATATACATACACATACACACGACTGTTGTAAAGTGTGTTTCTTCGTGTATAGTACATGTGTTGATAGATGTCATCATCAATATGCTTGCACTGATAGCATGATACTACTGTTTGTGACTACGAAGGGATGAAATAGTAGCGATATCTAGCTAGAGTATGTTGAAAACTATCTGGTTAGCGCTGATTGTGTAATGAGAGTCTTTTTGCGTTTTTCGTGAATACCACCAGGCAATGAGACTGGTACTGTTAATCCTGATGGCACTGGTCTCGGTGTGGCAAATCTCCGGTGCAGAGTTTGTAAGTATGGGAGGATATGAATGTAATTTGCTTTTTAAATGTTACCTTTTTGCTAGCTTACTTCATGTTTCTACGCCATATACAGCTTTACTGCTTAGATCAGCGCTACTGAACCGGAATTATTTGCCACGGTCCGGTGGTACCACGGTTAGCATCTGTCACCAACATAGGATTTGCTATCCTGGGTTCAGATCTCGTGCTGGGTCGCTCTATCCTTTGTCTACATGTTGTATTGTGTATAGGACTGGCTGCTTTGCCATGAAATATCCTTAGTCGATGACGGTATTAAATACTCTATTCTCCATCCCCCGTGAGCCACATTAACTAAAAATAACATTTTTATAACATAGAAATTATTCTATGATAGTATTTAAGCCTGTCACCTATATGTTTACATGTCTATTTGATTAGATATAGCGTACGTGTGTGTGGCTTATTTACTTTTGTGCAAAAACCTGAATATTTGTGTCATGCTACACTCGTTAGTACAACAACACAAACGGTGACAATGGTGATATTCTTAGGAAGGCATGCATGCCCGTACTCCTGTTGGCTTCTTGGCCACTCAGTGCTTCGTTGGAAATCCGGAGAAACCTTACATAGTGCCCTATACATATTGTTCTCGTGGGGGAGCGGCACCCGGTCGTTTGGTAAACGATGTAAGTACGGAATGATATTAATGTAATTTGCCTTTTAAATTTTACCTTTCTGCTATCTTACTTTTTTTCTACGCCATATACTGCTTTACTAAATTGATCAGCGGTATTGTTCCCGAATTATATGCCACGGTCCGGTGGTGCCACGGTTAGCATCTGTCACCATCATAGACAGGATTGGTTATCTTGGGTTCAGATCTCGTGCTGGCCGCTCTATTCTTTGTCTACTCATGTCGTCTTTTTTTAAAGGTCCGGATGCTTTGGCATGAAATATCGTTAGTCGATGACAACATTAAACGCCTATTTCTCTAGTTTCAATCCCATAATTACATTTTTATAAGAAAGAAATTATTCTATGATATTCCTTTCACCTATATGTTTACATGCATATTTGATTATATATAGGGTACAAGTGTGTGGTTTATTTACTTTTGTGTCATGCAACACTCGTTAGTAGAAGTACGCAAAAAGTGACAATGGTGATATTCTTAGGAGGCACTTATTGGCTTACTGATGGTGACTTCTTACGCATTCTCCAGATGTCCAATCCTTGGAGACGGGAAGCCTATCAACATTCTTTTCGTCTTTTGGGGGGAAACAATATACACAGATCAGTCAGAAATCGCAGGTCGCTCAACCCTCACCTTCCAGTCATGAAGGGAGTTGGTACACCTTACGTGCCGTGGTTCATACGACACACACGACATCACTAGAATGCGAGGGCGCGCAGCTTTGTGGCTGCTGACTATGAACCACATTCAACGATAAATAAAGCATTGAACCTTTAAGAAGTCTTGTTATCAATTTCTTCATTTATGTGTAACTTTTCTTATTCTTTTGTTAATTGGCTGTAACCCTTTTGAATGTGTTTCTTATTGATAATCGATAGGAAAAAACATAGTGCGAAACATTCACAGTCTGAAATAAAGAAAGTAAAAACTCAGACGAAAAGTCATCCGACGAGGAATATTAGTATGAATCAAGATGGTCTTCTACACGTTCTAACATCTTCTAGCATGCTAGTGAATTCTAATTTGACACATTATACTTCTTTTTACCAACATTATATTTTTGATCAGTTAATAATGTCAGTGATTTTAACCAAACGGTTTTTAACCTCAGTTCTCTGAATTGATGGTCTGTCAAACCTTCGATTTTTTGCGAACTTCATGTTCTTGTATAGTACATTATTTCTGTTCTAGGAGTATATATTCAGAATGATTGCATTTAAAAGTTGATATTTGTGTAATATTAGAGATAGGGGAAGGGTATCTCGCCCAGTCTCCCACTACCCACCAAAACACTGCACTGAGTCGTTAGTGTAAACAGTTCTTTTATCTGGTGCGGTAAGAAAGGGAAACATAAACAATCATACGTGATCTCATCAATGGGTACAATTCCCACTTCTAAGCTCTGTGTATGGCTGACCTTGTGGTTTTTCACTCCACTATCATATTTATTGTTCCCTGCTTCTGTTCGGTCCTCCACCCGTCTCCCTCAGACAAGGGCGTCAGACGTCGGACGCGCCTCTCGATTGTAGGAAACCCCGTGTGTGCGTGTGTGTATGTGTGTGTGCGTGCGTGCGTGCGTGTGTGTGTGTGTGTGTGTGCAAGTGAAAAGATTTAGACATCTTAACATGCAGTCCCACCCTAGCTTTCTAAAATTACAATGGCATATACAGATCAAAGACAGGAATACATTTTATACATATATAGACATGAAGCAAAGCAACTGTAAATGTAATCTCCTTCTACACGTGAACAATTAAGCGAACAGATCAGAAATTGAGGAACATCTTCACAGTGTCACAGAACATAGAGTGAGGAAGATCTTCACAGTGTCACATACCAGAGACTGAGGAACATCTTCACAGTGTCACAGAACATAGAGTGAGGAACATCTTTACAGTGTAACATACCAGAGACTGAGGAACATCTTCACAGTTTCACATACCAGAGACTGAGGAACATCTTGACAGTGTCACATACCAGAGACTGAGGAACATCTTCACAGTGTCACATACCAGAGACTGAGGAACATCATCACAGTGTCACATACCAGAGAGTGAGGAACATCTTCACAGTGTCACATACCAGAGAGCGAGGAACATCGTCACAGTGTAACATACCAGAGACTGAGGAACATCTTCACAGTGTCACAAACCAGAGACTGAGGAACATCATCACAGTGTCACATACCAGAGAGTGAGGAACATCTTCACAGTGTAACAAATCAGATGTCACCATAGTTCCCAAAATCGTACATTACAATAAAATGTGTAGTGTCTACCACCAAGACAAATTAAAAAAAAATCAGTTAGTGGTGCTGGGAGTACTGCACAAGAATTTTGTTTTGTAATACTGTACAGTATGACACACACTACATACATGACAGTGAGCTCTGCCCGGACCGCAGGTCGTTGGGGAGTGAGACCCCACATTTCTCGGGGCCAGCATTTAAATTTCTGTTGATCGGTAAAATAAAAAATAGACGTGTTGTTGATAATAAAAATAGCTAAGTTACTGAATAGATTGCTGAGATTTTTACGGTGTGTATACATGCCTGTACCAACCTAGGCTATAAAATAAAAGATTGAATGTGAGAGCTTTAGTAAAGGATAAATTGCTCCATTAAAATATGTCTTGTTAGATACCGTATTGGCTGCACTGTGTGGATTATGTTAATTTTCAGAGCAAACCACTTTTCGTAAACGCATGAGGAGGGAATGGAACAACTTAATACTTCTGCATAGTGACGTTCGTAGATCACGATGTCAATGAGACAGAACTATACTCATTCGACTCGAGCAGAATAGAGCAATAATCAAACACTGTAGAAGAATGAGCTGGTATTCCCATTAACTTCACTGAGAGAGCTACAGGAATTGTGTCTGTCTTGTGTTTTTATGTTTGTAATGTGCGGAGAGCATGGCTTTGGCTGGCATACCGCGCTATAAAAGCACACACCTATATATATATATATATATATACATGTATTACGTAAAACCACCGCAGATCAAGGACCGAGTGGAGAAATAATTCAAGATCGTTACAAACAGGTCGTTACCGGGTACAAAACCAAAATGGCGTACTTACCCTCACCCCTCAAAAGAAATCGATTTAAATATTTCATATTTTAACTATCAAACAACGCTTCTTTAACACTTTATAACTTTTCCATAATGTACTTTTTACATTAACCCCCAGGTAATACTGACATTATGTTAGTTACATTAACATTATCGGACTTTTTCGTGTCTCCATTTTATTGCAAGGATGAAAGCCTGAATTTGTGTATTTTAACGTTTAACACATTTCTCGATTTGTCTCACTGTCCGTGGGTAAAAATTAAACTAAGAATTCAGTGCAACTAATGTATGTAGAATTTAAAACACAAAGAAACTTTTAAAAAAGCTTAAATAAAAGTAAAAGGGAGCCAGCACTAGCCCGGATATACAAACTTCAGCATAATTCCGTTTTGTGGCATCTTAGACTGCTAAAGCTCAGCCACAGTGGTCAGGAAAACAAAACCAGGCTGACTTGTAAGGATAAACCACAAACGTTAGAAAAAAATATAAGCACATTCAGTATTAACGAGAGAGTTCCCGCCATATCTCTCGAGCAAGTCTTATCGTGAGGAAAGATTTATCACACAATCTATATGTATATATATAAGGGCGTCTACACAAAAAATCCAAACGCATTGAAGCGAAAGATGTGCTAATATGAATATATTCTACCAGCACTGGCGGTAAGACCAAGAACATAGGGGTATACTTTTTGAAAGTTTACCAATAGCTGAATAATATTGATCATTTCTCCGTGTCTGTTTATATAGCAATAATGGACGATTTTTCCATCAAGTTCTATTGATATATAAAATCCAGACAACGAATGCCATGATTTTAAAAGATTCTTCATTTATTTTTCTGTAGATATTGTCCGTATTGTAGGCAACCTTTAGTACCGAAAAACATGTCATTCATCTTGATCGTTTAGCCACAGGCCAGCTGTTGGCAGCATTATGAGAACTGCACCATCTCTAGCGCTTTAATCCCAGTGGGCAGACGTGGAGATATTATACAGATGTTATGCTTCACATTGACGTCACGTGACTGTTGTAACGTTTGCCTATATAATACAGTTTCTGGGTAACAACAGTTCATCCAGTCGTTGCTCACTTTACATCAGGGTACACACTTCGTGACCAACCTTTACCTCCGATCAAAAAGACAACATGTCTGTAAGTGTTCAATGCACAAATTTATTAATGTATTAGTAAGATAATGCTCGTATATATATATATATACACACACGACTGTTGTAAAGTGTTTCTTCGTGTATAGTACATGTGTTGATAGATGTCATCATAAATGTGGTTGCACTGATATCATGATACTATTGTAAATCACTATAAAGGGATAAAATATTGTAGCAGTATTTAGCTACAGTATGTTGAAAACTATCTGATTGTGTAAAGAAAGTCTTTTTGCATTTTTCGTGAATAGCACCAGGCAATGAGACTGGTAATGTTATTCCTGATGGCACTGGTCTCGGTGTGGCCAATCTCCGGTGCAGAGTATGTAAGTACGGGAGGATATGAATGTAATTTGCCTGTTAAATGTTACCTTTCTGCTATCTTAATTCATGTGTCTAAGCCATATACTGCTTTACTGCTTAGATCAGCATTACTGAACCCGATTTGTAAGCCACGGTCCGGTGGTGCCATGGTTAGCGTCTGCCACCAACATAGGATTTGTTATCCTGGGTTCAGATCTCGTGCTGGCTCGCTCTATTCCTTGTTTACACGTGGCGTTAATTATAGGACCGGCTGCTTTGCCATGAAATATCTTTAGTCGATGAAAACATTAAACACTGATTTCTCTATTCTCCATCCCCTGTGAGCCAAATTAACTAAAAATAACATTTTTATAACAAAGAAATTATTCTATGATAGTATTTAAGCCTGTCACCTATATGTTTACATGCATATTTGATTAGATATAGCGTACGAGTGTGTGGCTTATTTACTTTTGTGCAAAAACCTGAGTATTTGTGTCATGCTACACTCGTTAGTACAACAACACAAACGGTGACAATGGTGATATTCTTAGGAAGGCATTCATGCCCGTACTCCTGTTGGCTTCGGGTCCTCTCCGTGCCTCTATCCGGAGATACGTTACAGACCGGAATCCTACTGTTCTCGTAGGGGACGGGCACTATTCGGATCGTTTGTAAGTACGGGATAATATGAATGTAATTTGCCTGTTAAATTTTACCTTTCTGCTAGCATTTTTCTACGCCATATACTGCTTTACTAAATAGATCAGCTGTACTGAACCAGAATTAGCCTATCAACATTCTTTTCGTCTGTTTGAGGGAAACAATTTACACAGATAAGTCTGAAATCGCAGGTCGCTCAGCCGTGACCATTCAGTCACGAAGGGAGTTGCTGCAGCTGACTTGCCGTGGTTCATACGACACACACGACATCACTAGAATGCAGGGGCGCGCAGCTTTGCTGGCTGCTGACTATGAACCACATTCAACGATAAATAAAGCATTGAACCTTTAAGAAGTCTTGTTATCAGTTTCTTCATTTATATGTAACTTTTCTTATTCTTTTGGTAATTGGTTGTAGCCCTTTTGAAAATGTTTTTTATTGTTAATTAAAAGGAAAACATAGTGCGATACATTTACTGTCTGAAATAAACAAAGTAAAAACTCAGACGAAAAGTCATCCGAGGAGGAATATTAGTGTGAGTCAAGATGGTCTTCTACACGTTCTAACATCTTCTAGCATGCTATTCGTCCAGTTAGTGAATTCTAATTTGACACAACATACTTACTTTTACTAACGCTATATTTTGTAATCAGTTAATAATGACATTGATGTTAACCATACGGTTTTTCTCCTCAGTTCTCTGAAATGATAGTCTGTCAAACCTTCGATTTTTTGCGAACTTCATGTTCTTGTATAGTACATTATTTCTGTTCTAGTAGTATATACAGAATGATTGCATTTAAAAGTTGATATTTGTGTAATATTAGAGAGAGGGGAAGGGTATCTCGCCCAGTCTCCCACTACTCACCAAAACACTGAACTGAGTCGTTAGTTTAAGCAGTTCTTTTATCTCGTGTCGGTAAGAAAGAGAAACATAGTCATACGTGATCTCATCAATGGGTACAATTCCCACTTCTAAGCTCTGTGTATGGCTGACCTTGTGGCTTTCCACTCCACCCTCTTAGTTATTGTTCCCTGCTGCTGTTCGGTCCCCCACCCGTCTCCCTCACAGAATACGAGGGCGTCAGACATCGTACACGCCTCGCGATTGTAGGAATCCCCGTGTGTGTGTGTGTGTGTGTGTGTGTGTGTGTGTGTGTGTGTGTGTGTGTGCGTGCGTGCGTGCGTGCGTGCGTGCGTGGGTGAAAAGATTTGGACATTTTTGCAAGCAATCCCACCCTCACCTTCTAAAATTACAATGGCATATACAGATCAAAGGCAGGATTACAATATATACATATAGACATGAAGCAAAGCAACTGTAATTTTAATCTCCTCTTATGCGTGAAAAAGCATGTAATTAAAAGAACATGCATTAATAGCCCTCCTATATATATTCATATACAAAAACCTTTGGTGTAAGAGAAAACTAACGTTTAAAATAATGTTGTGATTGTAACTAAGCTTATTCATAGCTGGCATGTTAGAGTGATTTTTTGTTAACCTTTCTATGTACGTGTGTGTGTGTGTGCGTGTGCGTGCGAGACAGAGAGAGAGGGGTTCACGTTTCGCGGCTTTACGTTTCTACGCTTTCAGGGCTTAACTGTTGCGATGTGTTTATTTTAATGTTATTTGTTTCGATGTCGTTCTAATGTTTAGTTTCATTAATTTGATCCGTGTCATCTTCCTACAGGAGTCACTTGGCAGTCACGTGACTAGGTGACCCAACTCACCTCATTGCTTCATTAGATGAGGCGTAAACAAATTCAAACTTGTTGGTGTAAACAATTATTGAAGCTGCCGAGATTCGTCATGTCTCGTGCAATATTAGCGGAGAAGGCTGAATTAGAGATAAAAGAATAATAATAATGATTTTAATAGCGCGCACTCATACAGACATTTATTAAATGGATAGAACAAGAGGGACGGAAAAATAAACAACAATACTGACGACAAACAGAAAAACAACAAAAAAAATAACAAGCAAAAGGCACCAAGTAACATTGATGAGTGTAATAGATGAGTATAGTTGGTTGCCATGGATTCTACTTAGTGTTAGCTCCTTTAGAAAACTACTATACCAACAAGATTACTACGCGTCCTGATTGGTCGGTACCTCGGAAGTGTTAGCCAGGTGTTAGGTAGGCAATGACCAAAGATACATCGGTCATTCAGAGACAAAGTATCTGTGTGAAAGGACCTACATGATAACGGCAGCGTAGAATGGAAGGATACCTAACGTACCAGTATCTTAGTGTAGTTAGTGAGCCAAGGTCTTCACCAGCACTGATAGACCTAGCTGCTAAGTTTAGGTAAGCTTGTAGGTTTGTGCTAGGTCATTGAATCAACTCCCGATCCTGCGACAATAATTACAGTCCCGCCTTCACACCGGGCTGAGCATAAAGGCATAAAGTGAGTGATTCGCGTTATTTTAAAAATATTTTAAGTGGGTTTTTGCTTGAAGGTTGTTACGTGCTTTCACTTTATATCTCCATCGATACGCGCGCGCACACACACACACACACACACACACACACATACACACACACACACACATATAGTAGTGATGTCCGTTCGCCTAAATTCACTATGGGGTGAATGCTCTCAGCTTTGTCATCTTTTCACGCTGATCTGCATCGTGCTTTCCGTCGTAATCTGTTACGCCATTTGTTGTGCTCCTGTTGCTGTTGATTTCTGGACTAGTTATACTGCCACATCTGTGCCATCTTGTCATTACCTACAACAGTGCATCACCAGTGTCGGTTTTAGACGGAATTCTTTTTTATCAGTAGTCGTCGTCTCGGGCTCGCTGTTCTTTCTCTGCACGTGGCATCTGTTTACAGGGCTGGCTGTCTTGCCGTGATATAGCCTTAGTTGCTGGCTCGGCGTAAAACACCAATTAAAAAAAAATTAAAAAATCAGCAGTCATTCTAAAAAGTTGGGCTGTCATAAGAAACCTCGGGCTTAGTAGGTGGGTTTGAGATGGCTGACTGTGCGTTTCATTGGCCGGGGTTATAAAACGAAAGGAGATCTTTTACTCGGGGCAGAAGGGGTCTCAAACAGTGTCCAGACCCAAGGAACTCTACTTCATTTCAGGCCGCCTTTACTTCCGCCTTCTAACTCGGGAGCAACACATCATCTGCTGGATCTAAACAATGTTTTGTATTCCTAAACACAAGAAGCTTGTTCTGGTAATCAAAACTGAAGATAAAAAATTATTCATGTTGTAGAGACGAGAGAATCTGGCTAAGAACTTGTAGAAAACTAATAAAACTTTTTCAGGATAAAAAGAAGCTTTCTCTTATTCCAGTAACAGTGCTTTTTAAGCAACACTGAAGGTACGGTAACAAATAGCTACAAATATCAAGGCCTGTAACTCTAAATTGTTTTAATATCAGGTGAAGTGCATTATGCCGGAAAGGAAAGAACTGAATGACATAAAATGTAATGGCTGCTTGTACGCTGAGCTCAAATAACATTTTTGTTTTGTTGAATCACTTTGAAACACAGGTAAAATTTATTCTAACATACAGTTCTGAAAATTTTAGCATACACACCTGTGAAACAAACAAAACTTCAAACATCGAAAAAGGAAGATAGTAGAGGTGGTATTAACACTTGTTAGGAAAAGGGGGTCGTCGCCCCTGATGGTTTTTACTCAGCAGGGTTTGTCCCCCTTGTGTGTATACGTTGGGAGAACAATGACTTTTTTTTAGCAGGAGTTAGTTCCCTTGAATGAAAGTAGATGAATGTGAGTATGGTTCAGGGGACGACTGAGTAAAGTATTCACTGATGCCCTGCAAGCCAGCCGAGCTGAGCTTCTTGGATTCCCTTACCTAGCGTCCTAGTGTAAGGATGTAGGAGACTTTATGGTGTGAAAGCGAGTGGGGACTTTACCTAATTGCTTGCCTAGCCAAGGAATTAAATTAGGGAGTCGAGAAGACTGGATGAAGATTGTCGTCAGTGAGCCGAGTGCCCTACGACCCGCAGTAAATTATCGTCAGTGAGCTGAGTGCCCTACGAGCAGAAATATAATATCGTCTGTGAGCTGTGTTATCTACTATCAGGAGTTTAGGGTCGTCTGTGAGCAGTGTTTCCTACTATCAGGAGTTTAGTGTCGTCTGTGAGCTAAATGCCCTACGACTGGAAGTACTGCCTTCAAATAGCAGTGTGCCTGACCCCAGGGAGTATTATCCTTGGAGTGCGGATTATGCCCGTCAACCGGAGCAAGGGAGATAATTCTATATGTGTGTTAGTGATGGAGTGAATGTACAACGGACCACGAACAGTAAGTTTGGTCTTTTCATATTGGACATAAGACTTTCGTTGCAGGACGCGTTGTATATACGTCTCTTTCGGTTTGAGAACTGATGAATTGGAACTTTAGAGGAGAGTTGGTTTGGTCGCAGTAAGAGTTGTTTGTGAGGGTTAGGATCTATAGATGGGGAACTGTGTCTTGATTCATGCTCGTTCATTGATATATTGACTTATGTTTATTGATTTATAGATTGATTACTGATGCATTTTGATCCCTATATAAGTTAGTTAGAAGCCCCGCCTGAATGACATAGCTCGAGAAACCCATGTGCAGAACTTTGTTTTGTGTTGATTGAAAGAACACATGAAGCACGCCATGTAGTCTGTGTGTGTGGTGTAACCTGTCTACACGTGGAGGTGCGTTTCTTAACAACACTAAAGAATAAATATCAAACGCTATTTGAAGCAAAATGCATAGAGAACTGTAAAATTACGGCTAAAACAGTTTTATCAAACACATATTGGAACTAATTGTGCGATATTGTGAATTAATTTAGGTGACTGTGGACGTAAGAAGATATATAAAAACAATTCATGAATTACACATGATATTTCGTTATCCCCCTGCATTCTTATAAAAAGACATAACGCGCCTTTGGTGTAATTAAAAATCTATGATATTTATTCAATAATTATGCCGCTTGATTTCCATAATATATTTCTGGTTTTGAATGAAATTAATATCTGCATTCCTATATGTTGAACTTTGTATTTTTATTTGATTTATTCAATATTGTACTTGAATCTCTCCCGTAGTATAATGGCATTAAACCTATAAAGTTTAGTGTGTTAGGTCACTTTCTTTCTTTAAATCACTTTAAAGCTAGAGGAAAAGGAGGTGTATGTGAAGAAGCTGCTCGCCACAGGGAAGTTAATCCTAATATGCGATTAACATTATCGCTTCATCTTTGAATAGTTTAAAGATTCATGAAGTGCAGCCGACTTTTTGTTAACCGATGTGAGCAGCCCCCACCATTACGACAATAGCACGTTTGGAGTTGAAACATCGCTGAAGTGTTAATGTGTTTTGATGGTGATGGTGTGGTGGCTGTGTGGTGAGGTGGTGGTTGTGGTGATTACAATTGACATTTCCATTACTTTTGATGTTAGTTTCTTAGTTTTTTCAGTTTTTTTAGGGAGCGTGATTAGTCTTCATTAGAATGATGTGTTTTAAAAAAATAATTAATTAAAGAGAATGTCGTGGACTGACAGATGTATTCTCGAAATTGACTGGCTGCTTCAGAAAAGGTAAGGTATTATTTCTTCTCTGATGTTATCGATGATGATGATGATGATGATGATGATGATGATGATGATGATGATGATGATGATGATGATGATGATGATGATGATGATGATGATGATGATTTATTCACGTGTCATTATGAACGATTGTATTTTCTACCACAAAATCACAATGAAAAACATTTGTGATACTTTTAAACATATTTTATTTCGTCTCTATGCTTTTACTTAGCATGGTTTCCTCTGGGGTATGACATTGTTTCAGGTATGCGCTGCTTTGGCAACACCCATCCAGATCTGGCAACATTACATTTAACCATTCACTATCAAACATATGATTTTGATTACTTACGTTATAGTCGGGGTAGGAAAGGCAACTGTTAATACTATTTAACATCATTGAAACGTTAAACATTATTTAAATCTCGAGCTGTGACGCAGATCATACAAATATCCCATAATGAAACTAATGATACAAGTATTACACAAATTATTATAGCATATGCAAGCGTTCGCTACTTTTCTACCCATCTTTCTCTGCAGAATCACTATATTCTCTGATCCTGTTACTTGGTGACTTTTGTGTTTTCTATCTTTGTTTTCTGTTTGTCGTCAGCATTGTCGTTTATTCTTCCGTCCCTCGTGTTTTAACCATACTGTCGACAACACATAGCAATCAACTTAAGGTTTAACTATCCCATTCGTATCTTATTCCAAACATTAGAACTCATTTGCATTTT
Source organism: Marisa cornuarietis (assembly GCA_004794655.1). Lineage (NCBI taxonomy): Eukaryota > Metazoa > Mollusca > Gastropoda > Architaenioglossa > Ampullariidae > Marisa > Marisa cornuarietis. The sequence goes on along the minus strand of SMMW01000065.1, from coordinate 492,520 downwards.
CGGTTTAAACCCTAGTCAGCATGCTACAAGTCTTTAAAGGGGTTTTAGAAACATTCTAGCTTAGAAAATAATTGTTCTGCTAGCTCTGTTTTCGATGTCATCCTCTGTGTATTACTATGTTGTCCGTTTTATTTCGTAGTACACAGATATATTATTTAATCACCTTACATCTGTATATTACGAAAATTAAATAAGGTTTGATGATGAGGAGAAGGAGGTGGAGGAGCAGCAGCAGAAGGAGCATAAGGAGCTGGACGAGGAAGACAGAAGGGGGATATTTATGAGCGATATAATACGACTAATAAAAGATTACCATCTGTATCTTTCTGAAGGAAATCACTCAGCATTTCGTCAAATGTCACGACGCCGTCACCGTTTTGATCGAGGGCTTTAAAGTTTTCGTTATCGGTGTTGTTGTTCTGCCTGAAAGTATCACAAAATTCTTCCTTAGCGGTATGATTGAATTCGTTGTGCCATCTGTATCAGGGAAGTCGTTAAGGTTCTGAACATACTGTGGCAGCCTTAGTGCCCTTGATAGTACCAGTATATGATTGAGAAGTGTATGGCTTGGTTCAAAATGTAAATGGCACTGCCAAAAGCTATATACTGTAAAATATTGATGTAAAGTTATTTCGGCATGACGGCATTTCCAGTTAAAAATTATAAAATCTTAACAATCACCTCCATTCTAGAACTCTGGAGTGTAGGTCAATACGTTAATTGTAACTTTTACTAAATTCGCGCTTACCCAAGAACCGCAGCAACAAAAAGACAAAGGATGAGAATCTTCATGATGAAACAGGCCTCTTAACCTCACCGTGATCTGTTAATTTACGAAAATGACATAAAAACATTTTTGTCTGAATTTTTTATCTCTAAGTAATTGTTAATCCTTTAAATTTAAATCTACTAAATAATGGATGCGTTATTTCTATCGTATCAATCGGTCATTAACATGCATTACCTTTCACTGTGTATATATGTGCATATATGTGCGTGCACTCACTCCCACATGCATATAGATATGCATTCAAACACATTATATATATATATATATTCGTATATCTTAAATGTATTTAACATTTCTTATTAGCCATGTTTGGTAAATGTATTGACGACTATAACCCTCTGGCAAGTCATTTTACTATACGGCACCCTTAAAATGTTTAATACAAATTAATTTTCGAACTTACCACTTTCGTGAGACAAAGAACAGCGGAACGTAGCGTGCTCGAAAAGCGGTCTGTAATGAAGATTGCAGGGCAAAATATATACTCTCCCTCTCGACAACAAGATCAATAGGGATTAGGCTTTCTGCAAACAAAAAGCCCTCTCCATTTTCATCCTTAATGTTCAAAATGTAACATCTGCTGCGTAACTCAACACAGGTGAGTTGTAAGCCATCCACGTCTTAGCAAAGTGCTATAACAACATGGCGATATTTGATAATATATATATATAGTTAAAACTAAAAAAAAAGAACGGTGAGTGTACCAAGAAAATCAAACAAAGAAACATTCAAATATTAAGTTTTCGCAACACGACCGTTTTCTATTTTTTTTTTAACAGACTCATCACAATGTTAAATGTGTTATTAAATGTTTCTAGTGATAAATATTTCGATAACATTTTACAGTCACTTCGTTCTGTAGTAAACTCCCATACACGTCTACAATAGGGAACACATTTCACCCAAAACAATAATATCTGTACGAATATAGTCTTTCGTTTGAAAACAAGCCAGGTATTAGGCACGAAGTGCTGTTTACTTGCAAGGCAAAAAAAACTTTTTGTACTCTATTGTGACACTAATTATAATTTGTATAAATGTGTCTGCTGGGACATAGTAAGAGCAATTGATTGCATATACCTCAAAACACAGATGTTTTTGTGATAGTTAAAACAAAATTTAAGATCTGAAAAGTCGAATCAACATATGATCACATCTCTTCAATTTAAATTAGCCTTGACATTGAAAGATTATTCATGCACTAGTATACCACTAGTAACCTCCTTTTTATGCTGTTTGTTGGTGTGTACTTTGAGAACAGAAGGAACGAATTGAAAAAGATTTGTGGCCATAAAAGATATTTGCCTGTTTCGTTCATAATATGTTTGCTCTATGTAGTTTTGTTCGTTGTAGGTCTTATTGTTTTTTTTATTTTTGTTTAAATTTTGTTTGTTTGTTTTTGATTGAATGCAGCCCTTTCAGGATTCTGTTATGTTCGAAATGTATATACTAATAATAGAATGGTATATTCACATTAACCCTACGTATCACATAGAAAACAACCCAACAGTGTATATTATACTTGCATTTGTCTATATAAAAACATAATTAAAAGAAAGAATCAGAAAATATTTCTCGTTTTAGCTACATGACGGTGGGTCCTGAAGGCGTGTACAAGACTTCTTCTCTCTTAAAAATACCCCAGTTCTTTCCCCTTTTTTTTTTTACTAAAGTATGCGTTATTTTCACTAAAAAAAAGTTTCACTATTTTTGTGCTATTGAAAGCAGATTTTAAAATAAATTCTATGATTTTCTTTTTCCGTGTTTTAGTTTTCCTGTTTTATGTAAGTGTTGTTTTATTGGCACTGTTACATGTTTTGTGTACTTGTCCCGTTCGCTAGCTTAGCAAGGATCTAAAGCTACGTTTACCATTGTTCAAACACCCTTTCAACGACAAACTGGCACATCTAAGTCTTTGGTTGTAAATCATTTGAATTAAACCGCGGCTGTCCTATAAACAAGGTAGAAGCACAGCTGCTAGGTGTCAAAACACACGACTTTACGTAAGACGGAATTAAGTGCTTCATGTGATAGCCTCTTCCTCTTAGTATCCGAACTTGTGTCCTGCTGTGGTGTCGATATTTATGGTCACTAATCAGAGAAATGGAGATGAAGCTCATAAGCCGACTTATGCATCGCGTGCAAAACAGTTTGACTGTGTGCGTCATATACTTTAATTATACATTAACAAGGATCAAAACACACACACACGCACGCACGCACGCACGCACGAAAGCACCTTAACTTTTTATAACTTTGTAAGCAGTTTTTTTAAAAAAATAATGTATAATTCCCTATTTTTGTTCCTTTATTTGCCTGTCTTATGCAGATGTAGTTTTTATATCATGGTTAAATTTGTTCGTACGCTTGTCGCGTCCGACAGTTTTGCAAGAATGGAAGAACCACGTGTACCATTGATCAAACACCCTTTCAACGACCAGCTGGCACATTCTAGTTTTAAATCATAAATCGTTTGGATTAAATAGCGACTGCCATATGAATAAAGTATAAACACAGCTGCTAGGTATAAAAACTAAAAACTTCATCAGTCATCAGTGAGAAAAATGGGGATAAAGCTCAAAAGCCGACTGCAGGATTAAGTTTAGTCGCCACCAGTCGCATGACGTGCAGAACAGTTTGACTGTGTGTGTCACAAACGTTCACAAACCCTAAAAATGTATTATTTACAGTTTTAAACGTAATTTTGAAATATATTTCACAATAAAACACAAACAAGTAATTAATATAATTAACCCAACAGTTTCGTTTCCCAGTTGAGGTAAGCATAGGTTAGTATATGAAGAAATATAAATAAATGACCTCTGAAAGGCACTTTTAAAAGGGCACATAAAGTTTGTTGAAAAAGTTATTTATTTCATTTTTAATCTTTTTTCAACCACTGTAATTAGAACGTCCCGTAAACGGTTTTTATTTCTAGATCTCAGACTAGTTATTCGTTTTGTCTGCAGCCATTGACACACCAACTGTTCAGACCCGCCTGTTGTCTGATCGCCAGAACAAATTTTCTTGATCACATTATCACACACCCTAAATTAACTGCTTCACACAAAAAGTTAAAATACACTGCCTTAAGAATTGAAATGATTATGACCGCAAAACTTGGTATAATACACGTATCCTACCTTCACTTTTGATAAGGCACAGGAAAAAGGTGTACTTTGCTGTTTGTTAAGCAAGGGCTCAATAATAATAATAATAATAATAATAATAATAATAATAATAATAATAATAATAATAATAATAATAATAATAATGCTGTTTTCTGTGTATGTTATTATTTAGGGATAACAGGCGACTTATTAACCTATTTTTATGTGTGTACTCATTCTTGATAAATCTCAATACACGTGTATGATTCGCTTTTAGTTCTGTAGATACTGCACAATATTGTAGGCAAACATGAATGCCATCAGACATTTCAATCCATGTCAATATCTTAGCGCCTCCTCAACTGCTTGCAGCATTAACAGAAGGTCCCTTAGTTCTAAAACTTTAATCCGCGTGTTTGCACCGCATGCTGAGAGCAGATTTTGATATATTATCTCCGACCTTAGCGCCACGTCAACGTCACGTCACGTGATTCTTGCTCCCACGCCCGCCTGTACAATACACTGTCGAGGTTGCATCGATTCATCCAGCCTTTTCTCACTTTCTCTTTCTCTGCACGTGTTGTCTGTTTACAGGGTTGGCTGCTTAGCCATGATATAGCCTTAGTTATGATATAACTATGGTATAACCATGCCATAATGTAACCTTAGTACGCCTGGCTAGGGGTACAACATCAAGTCCCCCTTTTCTATACCGTAGCCCACATTTAAATAACAGAAATGATTTTTTACCACAAAGAAATTAAATTTTGATGATATTAGCTATTTGATATTAACATATTTACAAAAATATTTCTGCCAATGGGTTGCAAATTCTGTGGAATTTGTTTTCTACACTCGTAAGCACACTTACTTAAGAAGTGAAGAGAAATCAAAAGGGTGTTAGCGGTGGTATTCTTAGGCACGCATTTCTCGCTGAGCAATGAAGTTCTACTCCATATGAGGTGATTGTGTCCCGCCACGTTTTGTGACATGCAGTATTTTATTCCCCTGTGGGGTTAAGTCCAGGTAGTGGATGTTAAATCCCTGATGTTCAAGAGACACAAGATGAAGTTCCCACAAAAATCGTACCGTCGTTCTAGTGGCTGAAAACGATTTAAAATCGGACGCGTTGTTTCGCTGCTTTTTGACTTTTGACCACATTTATCTATCCCCAAAAAATTATAGACCATTGAACCTTTACGAATTATATGTTTTATTCCTTGCTCAAGTTAATGACTTTTTCGTATTCTTTCTGCAGTTTGTTGTAACCTTTATACCTTTTAGTCACACATGTACAGTTTTACAAGGAAAGTATTTGTTACATCTGTTTGTGGTTTTTCGTTTTTCTCTAAGTGACAAGTATTTGTCATATGCTAGGTCTGCTCATTGCTTAAAATAAAAATTCACTGAAGAGCTCACTTTACACTTTTAACACTTAATCCATAAAACTATTCACTACTTAAACCTTCCTGTAGACGTATTCCAAGAAACCAGTTTGCCTTCTTCTCCCAAGGTTTCAAATCAATGAAAAACGTCATAGCAACCAGGGTGTTACACAGGAAAACGTTTCAATGAAACAACCAGTCGGTCAGAAGAATTTTATTTATGAAAAAGGGTGATAACTTAAAAAAAGTCCTTTGTTGAATCGCAGTCTACGCATGTGAGACCTTAACGTACACTAGGAAGACAACATGCCTGAAAGTATGTCTGTAATTTGCGTGAATAATAATAATAATAATAATAATAATAATACATTAAGATTTTTATAGCGCATATTCACACTCATATAGAGCATGCTCTTAGCGCTTAAAAGGGGGAAGAGACATGAACTAAATGGATAGAACACGAGGGACGGAAGAATAAACGAAAGTACTGACGACAAACAGAAAACAAAGATAGAAAACACAAAAAGGCATCAAATAACAAGAGCAGAGAATATAGTGATTCTGCAGGAAAAGATGGCTTGGAAAGTAGCAAGAGCAGAAGGGGGGAAGGTAAGAAGGACGAGCATTGTGTGAACTGTGTTAGGAGTAATGCTCAAGGAAGAGGTGCGTTTTCAGTGCAGATCTGAAGGATTCAGTTGTAGGAAGGTGGCGGATATGGAAAAGGAGAGAGTTCCATTGTTTTGCTGCACAGTAGCCGAAAATCCTGTGACCATATGTTGTTGTTCTGGTGACAATAACAGTTAGGATACGGTCATCAGACTAAGAAAAATAGTTGTCTGGCCGGAACGTTAGGGAATGGAAGAATATATCAGGCATACGTGTGTTGAATGCAGTCGTGTGTTTCACAAGATAAACTACACGTAAGAATTGTAGCTGCTCATGTGCTACCCATACATAGAAAAGTGTTGACTACAGTGGAAACAGTTTTCTTTTTCGATATATATCTATATATATATATATATATATGGACAGTACCTATTTAAACCTGATGAGTGCAGTGAAGAAAGTTCTCCCTTCTACCATCTTGATATATAAATCAGTATCTGTATTGGAATCAAACAAGCAAGAAAGGTTCCTTCGATGTAGGCTGCAGCAACACGTGTGGTAGGTTTTCCAAAGGAAATACTTACGATGCCTCATCAGGAGATTGTTTAAGGCTATCAGGTGCTGGATATCAGCCGCCATGCTGCATACAATTGTTACGTATGATGCAGGATACAAGGAAACGTGCGGCAACTGTACATAAAATAGTCCGTGTAATCTCTACCGGCAGGTGTGACAAAGAATGTGCTGCAGGATACGAGCTACCCTAGTGTAAAGTATGGTCCTAACTGTAGCACCACGTGCGACAACTGCTCTGAGGAAACAACATCCACCACTGTAACAGGAAAATGTCCAATCGACTGCATGCTAGATATCAGGGAAGGTACTGTAATGACTCCTGCAGAGCTGGTACCACGGCATGAGTTGCAACAACACACGCGGCACCTGCACAGAACACAGTCTGTGTAACATCGATGACGGCAGGTGTGAGACAGGGTGTGCTGCAGGATAGCAGTTACTTTTCTGTAAAGAAGCTTGCTATACGGGTTCGTTTGGCCTCGACTGTGATAGGACATGTGGCAACTGCTCAGAGGGACTAACGACTAACGTCGTATCACGAGACTGAGTTTTCTGTAGAACGTGCTGTTAAAATGTATTTATTTTTTGAAGCGCCTTGAGCTTGCGCGTAGGGTAGACACAAAGTGCTATACAAGAGAACTTTATTATTATTATTATTATTAGTAGTAGTAGTAGTAGTAGTAAGAGTATACATACAAAAGCATTTCATACAGTTTGTGTATTGCATTAGAGTACTCCAGTCAACAGAATCACGGCCTAAAAGAAGAGGCGCCACTTTAAATGTCAGACAAGAGTGACAGCAAGGAAGTCTTATTAGTAAGTTTTATTGAACAAAAGCTCATATCCTTAGTGCTTCTACAACTGGGGGCAAGCAGCAGCTTTTATGGCAACCTGTACTGGTGACAACAGGATCTAAGAGAAGGACGTTAACAGAAAATTGTCTGTTGAATGGGGGAGTCAGGGATTCGATGAGTTAGAAACTAGACACTTAGCTAGCAAACGAGGTTGAACGGTGCTAAATGCAGAAGAAAAATCACCAAAAAGAAGCCTCACCTGCGCCCTAGGTTATACAAACTTTTGTACAGCAGATTAGCATCATATACACCCCCTCCCCCTTGTTCCTGGGGATTGAGAAGCTGTCGCGGGATATATATCTATGTTTTCTTTGTTTAAATTTGGTTCATTGAAAATCTTTGTTACAGTACAATAAGCACTTAAAAACAAAGGTTTATTAAAAAGAAATAATTATTTAACCTCGGACATGTATTTGAAACACTGGAGTAGATAAAGAACATTTCACACAATGTCGTTTGCATATATGTTTACTGTCTCGCGTACATAGTCTCATGTCATTTTGTAAAGAAAGGTCGACACTATCTTGTCTACAGAGATCAACAGTTATAGTGATGGCATAACGGTATTTCTAACTGTTGTTATTTCCCAGCGTGCAAGTGACACTGTGTAAGCAGACAGGGGCCGCTACTGAGAAGTGACTGCCGCTTTACGTATCAGCAGGCTTATCTCGCTTACAATACGAAGAAATTTATTTTATTCAACTTTGTAAAATAATTTTATTTATCATCAAATGTTATCAAATCCTTTTTGTAAATCAAAACAGGACCATGGATAATAGCCGTAGAGGAAATAAAGTGCCAGATCGGTAGAGGCGTGGATTAATTACAACTACAGTCTGATATTTGTAATAGTCAATCCACGAAATTCACAAACCTCACTTTTTACCTTCGCAAAAATAACCCCATTAACTAAACGCATAACAAGGCTATAACATCGACTGCCAACAAGCCGTCTAAAAATTGCATTACATTGTTGATAAACAAGTACACGAATACATCGAAAACTCTCGGAGCAAGATAAATAGCAAGTTAACTTTGTAAATAAATACCTTTACTTAAACTGTTAACAAAGTAAGCGCATGCTGCCAAAATTTAGTTTCAAACGATGTGGCAATTGATTAGGGAAAGACTTGAGAGAATGACAACAAGAGCTAGAAAACTCAAATTCAATATTCAAGACGAAGTCCACAGACTGCACAACCGTATAGTTCCATAACAACATGAAGGTCTGTGTCCCATAGTTCTGAGCCTTGGGTATCCAAAGTGTAGAGTCGTTCTTGGTCTTCTATGATGTAAAGCAATTTCCTTCGCTGTCTAACATGGGACAGGCGATGGTAGAATCCGACAGACATTTCCATCAAAACTGTCTCTTTGTGTTACGCAGGATGAGACAAGTTCAAACATCCTATGATTAACTCTTTCTTCGCGTTGTTTTTGAGTCTTATTGCCAGTTACAATGCGTTCACAAGTAGGGTAGCATCACACAGCATATCGCCCTGTTCGCAAATGAATAAATACATAAGGGAGGAAGCTGCTGGAACCTTTAGAATTGTTCCACTTTGAATTACTTCCCTTTAACTGCTAAAAAAGTCAACAAATCACGTAATTTGTTTTCACCGAAAGTCGGCGATGTTTTTCTTGATCAAGAGCCATATTGAAGTCAGTTGCCGGTTTTTTTCAATTTGACATGGATTATTCCTCAACAACCGAAAATGATAAGAAAACAGTAATTACTATTTAAATTCTAATGTATATTATAATAAAATATCTGGTTGTTTGGCACTTTGTGCTTTCTTCCCACTCTATGTTACCAATCCGTAGAGTTACAAACTTTCAATTGATTTGGTACGAGAAAAATAAAACTTCTTTTTCTTAAAAATTACACTACATTACACTTTTAAAGATGCTCTTTAAAATTATGTATTACAGATAGTTGTCTTTATATATATTTATATATATGTGCGTGTGTGTGTAAAATAACAATTTAAGGCAATATGCAATAAAACAATACGTCTTTATAGCAATAGTTGTAATAATTGTGAGAGACATAAAATCTGTAAATTAAATTTTCTTGCTGTCGCTGTTGCATGTTCCGACAGGTAGCGGTAGGGCACTTTATAAGCCAACTGTATTGAAGAAGCATTTGCAGCCTCCCTTCAAATGAATTGAGCAAGCTTGTACACAAAAGGTACTGCGTATTTTTCATTCTTTCATATCGCATTCTATAGACATCATGTTTGCATATTCTGTTGCACGCCTCCGTGTATATGGTTCTTCTTTTTGTTATTATTATTATTATTAGTTTATATTTTTTCATCAGTTGCTTTGGTCTAGCCATCTGATGGTGGGATGCAGCTCTTTACAAATAAACTTTCTTATAATCGTTCAAATATATTTTCCTAATTTAAGGCCTGAGCTAAATATAATATTCTTCTAACCATGATATAAACTCTAGACTAGGTTTGCGGAGACAGCTGGTAGGGGCAAAACAAAGAGCACAAAAAGGGATCTTATATTTTTAAGTAACTATTAGTAATGGCTGCTGCTAATTGTATCTTCCTATTCATTCCAATATGAGTACAGACTCACAATTTACTCTGTAATCAATGAATTGTCAGGATCTAGGCTGCATACAAAAAGGAGAGATGTGTTTCTTTATCTACCTAATAAGCCTTATTCAAATTGCCTGTTACAGGACACACATTTGGATTTAGGTGCAGGGAGGGTTCATTGTTATTTATTTTTTCTCAAGGCTGCCTCTAAAGTAGTTCTTTGTGTTTCAATGACATAAGTATAATTTCAACCAAAGGTACTGGTTACATTGTATCAGCTGGCGTATATCCCACTAGGAGGGTGGAGGGAATTAGTGTTTTAAGCCAAGCCAGCAAGTAAGGCTATTCCACAGCAAGGCAGCCAACCATGTGAACAAATATCACAAAGAGAAAGAACAGCGTGCCCGAGACGACAGCTGAACCCAGAATAGCCAGCCCTCACCGTGTTTGCTGTATTAATCATTCTACTAGGGAAACATCAACTGTAATGCAAAGTCGCAACACATCACGTTGTAATGTCGTCTACAGACGTCTATACTACCTCTTATACACAAAGCCACACAATACTATCAAGAGACTCACTACACTACACTATAGCATGAATTAAAGAGGCGCAAGATTTTATACTGCTCGTGTATACGTGATGAACAAACTAACAAAAAGCTGTCCGTCTAAATGATAATAAATAGCTAGTTTCGTTATGTGTTACTGATAAGAAGGTAACTAATATTGTTATGTAGTAATCATAATAAGACGTAAAATTACACACAGGTCTAGTGTAACTTGTCTGAAAGCCATGGTACCCTTATACAAGAAAAGAGTGCGCATGTACCATCCCAGGTGTCATATGGGGTAAAAAGCCTTATACATTATGGCTATAGCAAGCCAAGCACGAGCAGCTGACAATCAGAGGTGTTAATGGCAGCTAGCAGGAGAATAACACCTCAGGGTTCCCCACATCTGCCTGCTAGCACGTAGTATGACGATACGGGGTCGGAGGATGGAGTTAGTCACCTGTCTACACCGCTAACAGTAGGCAGGGCAGAGGGTCAACAGGGTTTGTGACCCTCTAATTTCTATTCTGGCTACATGTGATTAAATGAAAGATGCTAGGTGAGTGGTTAAACAATACAACCCCATGTTGTATGTGCATGTGAGAATGTGCTAAATGAAGTAAGGAAACGAGAGCATTAAAAAAAACTTTTCGGAAAGATATTAGTGTGCACGGAGCAACCGCTCAGCAGTTGAAACGACTTCAGCTTTCTCCAACTTCAACGTCACTTAACTCCTAAATCGAGTCTTAAGCCAAGAGGACAAGAGCCGAGAGAAAGGATCCTTGTGTTAGAGAACCTTGATGGCGAGTAAGTGGCCGCCTGTTATCGCCGTGGAAAGCAAAGGACTACACGACAAGGACTTGCATTACCCGTGAAAGGTAGCCACTCCACACTAAGGCCGAAAGAAGTCGACGATCTCTAAGAATTTCTGCTTGGTTCGTCCCCACTCCCCACTCCAAAGAACACGAATCGAGAGAGACTTGGCATCGAGATGATGTTCATTAAGCCGATGTACGTGGTGTTGCGTTTGCATGCAAAAGCCAATGGTAGTTTATTAACGGGATTTAAAAGCAATGTAACATGCTGATAAAAGGTCTGCACAATAAAAATCCTTGCTGGGAAATATTAATTAATTTTAGTTAAATATTATAAATACACGCCCTGTTAAAGAGCATGCGAACGCAGAAAGATATTTATTTATTGACATCGCCACCTTGCTACTCCAAGCTTAAGTCAGCGTTGATTTCAGGTTCAGACATAGGTCACTTGTAAATATCAAGTAAGAAACACAGTGCAGATGTTTCTTTACTCGATCTTTATTCTGAATTATGGATTTGTTCTTAGGTGGAGCTCGTTGATCAATTTCGTCAGCCAAAATGAATAAACCTGAATTATTTCTGATATGCCCTTAAAGTTTAAATAATGTTTGTTAATAATAAGAAAAATTTCAATTATTTTGAGATATTTAAACTTTTTGTTAGTTGAGTATTGTTTAGTTTGTCAAGAGTTAGGAACTTAGGATGTCAGTAGTGGATAGAAAAAGGGAAACCGAACAGTGATCAATGACACTGAAATGTGTGCTTTCTTCCCGATGTGTGAGTTATCCGTTCTGTACAGTTACAATCTTTCATTTAATGTTAGTACAAACAAACAAAACTTATATTTCCTAAAATTCAAAGCACTTTCAAGTTTTAGAAATGCTCTTAAAATGGTGTATTACAGATAGTTGTCTTTGTTGTAAGATAACAGACATACATTTTCAAAAATCCGGTCGAAATTTCAGTCGCGGTCAATTTGCTAATTATTCCAAGTACACCCCTTGTTTCATTTTAAAATTTTGTTAAAAACACGCGAATGCAGTGAAATACTAATTTATAGTTACATCCACGTTGTCACTTACATCACGTGATGGCGTCACCTTTCTCGAGAAAAGTTTGATTTCAGATTTAAACAGAGTTCACCTGTAAAAAAATGGATGTAAGCAGCATAGTGCAGATGTCTCTTTGCTCAAGCTTGTTTTTTGAAAGTATAGTCGAAAGGTTACCAATAGATAACGTAAGCCACAGTACAGATGAACCCGAAATTGCTTTTAATATTTTCACAAAGTCGCTATTTTACTTTGCATACGCTATTGTATGGTAATATGTGGGTAAATTTTAATTATTTTAGAATGTTCAACATTTAGTTATTTTTATTAGTATTTATTTAATTGTTTAATATGTGGTTGGAAGTTGGGACGTCGTCAATAGTGGGTAACGAAGAGTAAAACGTGATTCATAAAACTGAAAACTTTGAAACAAAATTAAAGAAGTATTTAAGGATAACAATCTTAATAACAAAAGTTGTGAAAGCAGCTCAACAATTTTTAGTAACAACCTTTAGCGCTTAATGTGGACAACTGCCTTGTCCCTCCAAAATCCTTTAAACTGTGAAAACGATCCCAATAAATTTAGAAGCACCGAAAGATGTAGGAGTATGAAAAATTGTGTGGTCTGGCAATGTGCTCAGATACACCCTATCCTTGTGAAGTTTAGTCGGCATCAAAACTGAAATCTTGTTGGTTGCAAAACTAATTAAATATCTGCACAGACACAAACATGCATGCGTACTCATACTAAAACCTTGCTAAGGTCATTACTAGTGGACAAAAAGTCTCAAAGAGACTAAATCGAATTCTAATGTGTTGCTGGTGTTCAGCTTTTGATGAATAAAATCACAAAGCTTTATCGGACTTACCTTCTTCTCCTAGCTACAAGGACAACTGTAATGTTAACAGCTATAAATTGATCTGGAGAACTGTGAAAAATCACAGACTGTGAAAGACAGACTAGTGCAACAGTCACCAACTACCTCTTACCTGTACTCATCTTTACAATAACATTATTACCCTCCCTGACATAGAAGTAAGACTCTATGTTATCTACAGACATATATTGCCATCGACAGACATCCTATTGATATATGCTTTAAATATCCTCGCGATTTGTAGTCGATAAGACACAAAAATTAACAAAAAGGTTCTAGTAACCAAGAGTAATCAGATCTACTAAAGAATAATATCATTTAACAAGACAAATGCTAAAAAAAACCAAAAAAAACACACATATGAACACATATATAAATATGTCAGCAAGCAAGCTACGAAAAAAGAAAAACAAAAACGAAAGACTAAAATCTAGCTGTGCTGTCACTGACGTTAGTGGTTGCGCTGCTATAAAATTTTCCAGTACATAGACCACGATTACGAGTTCTTAAAGTTCAGATATACAGTTTGGAAAGCCATTGTATCATCTATAGAGGAACGCAGAAAAAAAACCAGTATGGCGTCAGGCAGAAAAGAGCGACTCTAAAATTATCTATTCTTTGTTCCACTTGTGCAACATCTTTTTTGATAACCAAGTCAGTAAACCATCCTGTACGTTCATTGTTAGATGCCTTAGGTGTTTCTTTCATCTAAAAATTTGGCTGTTGTTTTTCTTGCTGTCATTTTAATAATACTGTAATACAATGCTTAATGGATAATTTTATTAAAAACTGGACACATGACATACATTCAACTAACAATATGTTTAAAGACTATTTTGGTTTTAAGAATTACTTAAAACTCTTTCCTCTCGTTTTAGATCAATGTTAATAAAATTTAGGTTAAGCTGCCTTCAATTCCCTGTTCAATAACTGAGATATAGCGATAAACTTAGATATTTAAGAACCTATGTGTGGTATGTGTGGAGTTCGTCTGGTTGTGGATATAAATGGTATCACACACACGACAAATATCACAAAAGCAACTCATAACCTTCGCTCATAACGAATTCATATAAAACTAACTTAACCTAAAGATAAATCCAACAATTTAGGAAGAGGAACTATTAACAATTACTTCACATTCCCCATTATAAGCTACAATGGGCAAATAACTAAATGTTAAAAAATTAAGGGAAATATGTTTTGCAGTTCCAAATGAATTTATATAGAAAATTCCCTTTCCATAGCTTGTTAATTAAGTCCAGTCTATCTGGGGCCTTAATAGTCTGGTCATATCTGCTCTGGATATGAGCGGGACGCTGTTGTGTAGCTCCACTCTGAAGACTCTGTGTGTGTTTTGAGTTTTTCGCGTAAATGATAGATAAACAACAAAATACCTCTAGAAAACTGTGTGTATATATATATATTGTTTATGGGAGGGCAGGAGGGTAGGGTATAGAGCAGCGTGCGATTAAAAAAATAGCATGATTAGTCAAGTAGTCATGTCAATCTACTTACTTGAATGCCTGAGTGTCTTAGCCTGATGAAGTAGGCGAGTAGATTACCTGTTGGCGTTAAAAGCAAAAAAAGGACACGTAAAATGTAGAGAACCTTGCATTCATTCAATAAACACCTTTCCGGGAAACTAGCATTACACAGTAAAACAGATTAATGTTTAAAGTTAGTGATTCCATTTTGTTTCACGCTTAGACTTTTTCTAATTTTTTTGTGAAAAGGTTTGACTGAAAACTTCTAACATTTAATTGACCTATATGTATGGAATAATTGGCAGGATTTCCCCTGAACCGTCATATTAACGCTGTATAGATAAGCCAGCAATGCAATGTTTATCTTTGCTAAGAAAGTAATTAGCCGCAGAATATTCATACAGGTCCCGATAAAATTCTTATCCACAAATATATTACTGCACCTACAAGCATTATCTACTATCTGTAAGTACACGACATCATCTACAACCACATTATATCTATATATATATATATATACGAAGTGAGATCGAAAAGTAATGAGACTGATTTTTTATTTACCAAATGTTTTATTTTTTTCAAACATCAATGTTATCCCCCTCAAAATAGTTTCCTTGGGCAGCTACACACCGATGGAGACGTTGTTCCCACTTTTGGTAGCAGCGTTGGAAGTCTTCAACCGGTATGGTCTTCAGCATGTCTGTTACACTCTTTTGGATGTTTGCTAAAGTCCCAAAATGATGTCCTTTGAGGACATTTTTCAGTTTAGAAAAAGTCACAGGGGTTGAGGTCAGGTGCATATTTAATTGTTAATTGTTCACTCAACATTCTTAATGTTAAACGACGATCTGATCTCACAAGAGTGTTCACACTTTCGATGTTTTCGTCGTTTTTCGAAGTTGAAGGCCTCCCTGAACGGTGTTCATCTTCAACGTGTTCTCTGCCTTTCAAAAATGATTTGAGCTCGGGATAAAGAATGTTCCCCATAGGCCTGTATTAACTTTTCAAATGTCAAATGTAAACAAAAAAATTATTTACACAATATATACAGACATAAAGTACGAGACAAACATATGTTTTATTAGAATATACATTAGAATTTTAAAATTACTTACTATTTTCTTCTCCTTTGTGGTTATTGAAGTACAAATCCATGTCAAAATGAGAGATAGCAGTGCTTCGATTATTAAAAATGGTGGACTATATCCCAACTGTTTCAGTAGTTTCCTCCCTCATGTTATTTTCACTTATGCTTGTGAAAACGTGTAATGTTTCAGGCGGAATTTTGTGTCTGCGCTCATTATCATGGCATTTTCTGTTGGAAATACTATAAAAGTGCGTTAATCAGCAAACACAAGAAAAAGATGTTTCTTTTCTACACATTTTGATCTATCATTACCAATTTAAATTGTTCTTCTACCTCTTTTAGTTATTTTTGTATGATTTTTTTGAAAAGTGGGGACAATCGTGCGAGCTAGAGACCCTATAGGCTTCTAGCAGCCACGAGTTCGCTTAGGAAGGAGATATGTCTGTTGTGTCTAGCAAAAGAAATAAGCAATAAAGTTAAAAAGGCTGAAAGAAAAGTAAATAAGCAGAAAAGGATCACTGGATTTTTTTCCAAACAAGTGTGAAATACTTAGAACGGTTCACCGACAACACGTCGTGAGGTCTCAAACCTTTTGACCTACTAGGTTTCACCAGCCATACACAAGTACTGAAATATGTAAGTATGAAAGTGTATGGTCTAGCCATGCACCTTGGCACGACACTTCCCTTGTATACATGCGAAGTGATGTCGGGTGTCGCAGAAAACAGTTAAAGTTATCAAAGAAAATTCACAAAGACACAAATATGATTAAATTGACAAACAAAAACTGGAGACAGAAATCAAAAGAAAGAAGGAAAAAGATAGACACACCTGCATACACATGCGCACCAAACTGTACGAAAAGTCGTAGCTGTGTTTTTTTATTAGATATATATATATATATATCAATAAGGGTAGTTTAAGCAAACTTGAACAGAAAATTTTTTCCTGTCATGTAAATTTCAGTAAATAAAATACCTTTTAAACTGATTTCAAACACGAGATTTAAGAAGATATGTAGAAGCAATATGCTCTTTAAATTTTAATCATTTAAAATATACCTAAGCAACAAGCAAAGTGAACCCTTACGTATGCATCTTTGATATGTTTCCTTCACTTTTTGGGAATGGTATCAGGAATTGCTTGAAAAATGTGTGTGTGTGTGTGTGTGTGTGTGTGTGTGTGTGTGTGTGTGTGTGTGTGTGTGTGTTTGCGAGCGCGTTTTGGTTTTTGCGTTTCTGCGCTCGCGTCCAATGATAAAACAAATAAAGGAAATAGAATAAAAATTTTATTGAAATTTACAGCAAATGTCACTCACAACTTGTGTGTACGTAATGATCTCAAGACAAATTCGATTTTAGGTTGAGCAAGCGGTCACTTGTCAATATAAGGTACGGAGCTCAGCAAAGATTATCTTTCGAAATCCTGACTTATGGGTCTGTTTATTGTCGCACACAGCTTATATACTATATGCACTTTTTAGCATGATCATCAGTTCTCTTTGTCACGTTTGGCACGTGAGGCGACAACACGGGAACTCCATCTAGTTCTGTCTCCTGCTGTTCAGGGTTTCTGTCTCGAGTGATAGGCTTCTGACAATGACAATGACAATGAATGACAATGACCAACTTTATTTATCCCAGTGGGCAATTTGAATGTGGGCATGTGCTCTAGTTCAACAGTGACTGGCAAAAACAAAAACAAAACATGTATCTCTATATAGATTTAAAAAAAAAAAAAAAAAAACTTACAGGGAAATCAAGTATACACATACAACATCCCACACGCGCACACACACCACTGACAGCTCATCTAACATTAAGCAGCTGGACTGCAGATGGCACAAATGATTTCAGGTGTCTGTTACTCTTACATATAGGCATGGCATAACGTTTACCTGAGCTTAATAATAAAAATTCTTTTGTTAATACATGATCAGGTAATGATAAAATGCATGAGGCTTTCCGTACTATTTGCTGGTTACAAAAAGAGGCTAAATCCCTCTGTCTGATACCAATTATCTTAGAACAGATGTTAACAACACTGTTCAGACTATTCCTATCATGGACAGAGAGATTGCGAAACCAGCAGACAAATGAGAAAGATAGAAGACTCTCAATGAATGACTGGTAAAAACGGCCTAATATTACTTGACTAACTGAAAAACTCTTTAATTTATGCAAAAGATACATTCTTTGTTGGCCACGTTTAACAATGTGTTCGGTGTTTAAGTTCCATTTGAGCTGGCTATCAAAAATAGTTCCCAGATACCTGAAGGAGTTAACAACTTCAACAGGTTTACTATGAATCACACTGGGAATAACAAAATCCTCTTTGATCTTCCTAAAGTCTATAACTATTTCTTTAGTCTTATCTACATTCAACTCTAAAAAGTTATCATCACACCACTGTACAAAATTCGTTAAGGCATTGCCATGATCTGTTGTGTGTTCCTGTAAAAGAGTCAACAGTGCAGTGTCATCAGAGAACTTGATGAGGTAGCTATTCTCCTCCATGCTTCTGCAGCTGTCAGTGTACATGATAAATAACAGACAACAACCCTGTGGGGAGCCAGTGCTTGTAAAAACTGTGTCAGAATAATTACTATTAACATAAACCCTCTGCTGTCTACAAGTCAAAAAATCCACTATCCATAAAACTAGTTGATGTGGCAGGTCAAAATCAAAAATCAGTCTCGAAGCCAGAAGGTGTGGTTGCACTGTATTGAATGCAGAACTAAAATCTGCGAAGAGTAATCTGGCATGTGACTTGGGCTTTTCTAAATGTTTATACAGTGTGTTCAGAATAAATAACTTGGCATCGTCAACACCCCTCGTCTTCCTGTATGCAAATTGCAGTGGGTCCAGTTTACTCTCTACAGATGTTAAGATGAGACTTTTTACAATTTTCTCAAAGATTTTTCATTACAAGGGAGGTTAAAGCTATTGGCCGAAAATCATTGGGTTGGCTGGGGTTAGGTTTTTTAGGGAGATGGACGATGTTAGACAGTTTCCAGAGTGCTGGAATTGCCCTGAGTCGAGGGAGAGTTGAAAAAGATGTTGAAACACTCCTCCCAACTGAACAGCACAGAAGTGCAGGACACGCCCACAAATCCCATCAGGCCCCTGTGACTTGTTGACCTTGACCCGCTTAAGCATTTCCGTCACACCGACTTGAGAAATTACAATGTTGTTATCTAACACCAGCGACTGTTTAAGTTCCCTAACTCTTTCAGAAAAATCATGGTTGTCGAAGCGTGCATAGAAGTTATTTAAAACATTTGGCAAGTCCTGGTCGCTCACGCCGTTGAGTTTCACTGATTTTCTAGTGCAGACCATCTTTTGATTAACAGAAGCCATGGACTTAATCCCCTGCCAGGCATAACGAAGGTCACCGGCACAATAACGAAGCTCTATCTTGTCTTTATATTCTCTTTTCGCTCTTTTGATCGCGGCCCTTACATCTCTGTTCGCAGATCTTTTTGCCAGGGTATCGCCGGTAAAATAGATACGCTTTTTCTTGTTAAGTACATTTTTCAAGCTTCTGGTTACCCACGGTTTGTTGTTGGGAAATATAACAATGGTTTTGCTGGGTATTACAGACTCAACACAAAAAGAAATGTATGAGAAAACAGCATCTGTCAGTTCATCAGGGGAATTACAAGAGTCATAAAAAGCATCCCACACCGTACAATCAAAACAGCCTCGCAAACACTCAACACTCTCATCCGTCCAGCGCTTCACCGACTTAGCCACAGGTTTCACACGTTCAAACACAGGCCTGTACACGGGGGCCAGAAACACACTGTGGTGGTAGGAAGCCCCAAAAGATGGCATAGGCTTGGCTTTGTAGGCTGCGGGGACAGTGCCATAGCATAAATCCAGTTTGGTGTGTTTCTGGGTTGTTGGGCAGGTCACATACTGGTCATACGTTTTTAAAATCTTGACAGATCACAATTGTTAAAATCGCCCAGAATAAATTTTGGCGCGTCTGGTGACAATGAATCGAGTTTGTGTGTAACATCGGCGATTACCTTCCTGGCAGACGTGACATTCGCTCTAGGGTGAATATACACCAATGTGAAGAACAGCTGGGGAAATTCTCTAGGAAGATAAAAGGGGCGAATGGAGACTGACAACAGTTCGATAACAGGCGTACAGATTGTTTCACGCACTACAACAGTGTTACAGTACCTTTTGTTGACATACAAGCAAACACCCCCACCGGTGGATTTGCCAGTAATGGTTGCTGAGCGGTCACAGCGATATGGGAGACCAAAGCCAGAAATATACAGCTCATCACCATCATTATCTTTTAGCCATGTTTCGGTGCAAGCAAGCAGACAGGTGTCGCGATACTCCTTCATACACAAGACATACGCCTCCAACTCGTCCACCTTGTTACGCAGTGACTGCATGTTGGCGAGTAGCACAGACGGTAATGGTGGCATTCGCTGCTTATTATCCAATCCATATCTCCTCAGTCTGCGCTGTGTACCTCCTCTCCTACCTCTCCTCCTCTTAGGGCACGCCGTTGACATCATTTCGTGTGGAAGGTTCGAAAAGAAGAGAGGGTGGTCGGAAGATCTCAGTGAAAGTAGAAACCCTCTCGTGTATATGGAGCGGCCGCCATCTTGATGTTTTTGTCCTGACGCCAGTACAGTAGAATTCCAAAGACAGGCAGTAATCAACACCACCAATCCAGAATATGTAGACATGCACATTTTCCAAGAATTCACATCCACCACCATACATAAAATGAACAGCAAAACTGAAAGCTACACACACTAGAATAAGAAAAATAGCGAGCACATGGTCACCCGTCGCCCCACGTGCGTGAGCGCCCTTGACCTTCGTTCTTAAGGTCCTATTTGATCGCCTCCATGTCCCCCTAAGACTCCCTCTGTTCCTTTTTCTTTGTGGTGTCCGTCACAGGGCTGTTGTGGGGATTGAGTCTGGAGGGATTCGACACACGTGACCTAACCATCGTCAGCGGCCCAGTTCGATCGCTGCTGCCAAGGTGCACAATTTCGCTCTCTAGCGTAGGTCTTAATTTGAGATGGTGTTGGGCCAGAAGGTCTTTTTTGTATGCGCCGCAGACACTTAGTTTGGAACATTTCTACCTTTTCCTTGCTTGCGGCTGTGGTCTTTCAGCACGCTGACCCATATAGAAGGATACTACCATTTTAAAAATCACACTTTTCTTCCTCTTTGCTCATCTCTGAGTAAAAATGCATCACATATACAAGAACATGTTTATAAAATAATTTACAACTTGAATAACCCATATTAAATAACATGCGCATTTAGGTAAGCTGCTTATTTGAAATCAATTTAATTTTTCTTTTTCCTATTCAAAATATGTGCGTAAGCCTATTTAAAGCATACTCATAATTTATTCAATATCTGAATAATAAAGAATAATAAAGTTGCTTATAACAACATTCTTTAACATACTAAATGACATTCAATCTTGTAGAACATATCCATAAATGCATTCATTACATAATGTGCATTGCCCCTCCTAAAGCTATATATTCTTTTTTCATAAACATGAAATTGTTTTAGGCCTTTGTTCTAAGACAAAGTATTTAAATTTCGCTAAGCCAGTCTTCTCATGTGTTACTGTCTTCCGGTTCAACATAAAATTGAGATCATACTTAAATATTTTATAGTAATAATTGGAAGTAAGATTGTCTACAGCAGAATATCTCAATCAGAGGAAAACGGAATGCGAATAACAAGATCACAAAATAGTATCAAAGATATAGAAAGAAGAGAAAAGAGAAGACTTGATGAAAATCCGGTAGTAAAATGTGATCACTGAAGATGTAACAGTACTCCAAAGAAAAAGGGTTAGTAACATCAGGAGAATGCTAATAATATATTGAGAAACCTTGAGAATATTATCCTTTCGGTCTACAGGTTATCCATTCTACAGGTTATCTCATAGTCTTTTTATTGTAGACAAAGTTCGAATAGGAAGATGACGATTATACTAAACAACGGGGCGTGAGAAGGAAAAGGAACGTCTGCTGAATTTCCTTTATATGGTTGGTGGAAGAGGGAGGAAGTTATTACAAGCAGACAGAACAGGCCCTTTATCGTGATAAGGATTCAGTAGAACAGACAGAATTGCACTAGCCCTATCAATTTACTCGTCCCTTATAATTAAAGACTAAAGTGTCAGTGACATTTTAAAAATTCATATACCTACAGATTTTGAGCATAACCTCTGCCAATTAACATTTTGTTTAAGTAAAAGGTCCTCACAAGACTGCTTTTGTTTAAGTACAAATGCCTGCTAGTCATTTTTTTATTTATAAGCGCGTACTAATCAAGGGATGGAACCTCCTACAACTCACGGCATTAATATGATAGATAATCACAAGCATGTCTCGACGAAATATATATTTATATATAATCTATCCGAGGGCAGAAGGGTAGGGAATATAGAAGTTTTGGAGAAAAATAAGTACACGTCATGTACTCATGTCAATCTTTAACCTATCTTCTCAAATCACTAAGTGTCAAAGAGAGAGAGAGAGTGTATGTGTGTGTGTGTGTGTGTGTGTGTGTGTGTGTGTGTGTGATGTAAATATTTACAGACAACGAACGTCATAAAGTGATAAACATACCTGTTCAACGAATCACGTGGCAGATTAAGGGTCAAGTCTGTTTTTACTCTATCTACGAGTCTCTCTTTCATTCGTGCTTTTTCAGATAAAATCATGTTCATTATCAGGTATGACGCTCGGCGAAGAATATCTTTTGAAATCCTTACTAATAGGTTTGTTTATTGTGCCACTGAGTATTTATAAACTGTACCACACTCTTCCAAAACGCACCACTGCTCAAGCATTCTTAGTTTCGCCCATTTCTCTGCACTTCAAGTGGTAAGAATATTAATTTTTTAATAAAATGACAAACCTTTTTCTGGCACCTAAATTTAGAGGTCACAGAGCTTCAAAGTGTGATTTCAAATGTTAAAAACAGGTGACATTATGCTGTTAAATGCATTTTCTCTTAATAAATGTGTGCACACAGTATATGAAATTTTTAAAGCTTGTTTATGCTCTTATTCTCCAAACCCTATTAGACTTGGTTACAATCTTATTTGTAAAACGACTCTGTGTAAGCAGGTCGGTTAGTTAGTCCTGTCTGAAAAAGTAGTTCTACATGGAATACCTATTTCTATCCTTACCTTTTGTAAAAATCTTACTTCTTTTCTCTTTAATCATCTGCAGTGGTGACAAACGAGTGTTTTTACTACTACACTACCGGGGTCCCTTAATAGTTACTCACTGCTGCCTCGCTGCGTGTAGTCAGCCGGCTGGTTCACTACCGTGGGTTATTTGCACGGGTAGTGCGTTCCCTGAAAACTGGTCACCTGGTGTCGGACGAGGTCGAATGTCTGTAGTAACAGGGGGAGTTAACGTGACTCAGCTGTATGAGCAGGTACCAAAGCTGTGTCATTATTGGTAGTTGGAGTGCCACTAGCTGATACACGGTCAATTACTAGTGTTGAATTGTCTACACAGTGGAGAGCTTCGCTCGGTTCAGGAGCAGATTTTACAGCGTCAGGGGCTGACTTTTCACACGATTTCACTGGAGCAGTGCATTTATCGTCGTCGTCGTCGTCGTCGTCCTTTGCTCTATTCATACTGCCGTGTCTGTAGCCTTCTCTGTCACCACCACCTCCGTTGTCGTTGCTCAACTTCTCCACAGACTCCTGTTCTGTCTCACAAGACACTTGGCTAAGGGAACTGAAGCTTATCTGTCTAATCATAATAATAAATTTAATAAAGCTATAAAAGTACACTTCGTGCTGGCAAACAAAGAAATGTAAAAAGCTAGAGTTGCCGTTAGACTTTCAAAATCACTTATTTGATATTTCTATAAATCCTATTTGTTGTATGGATTGAAATCTTAGCTTATGAGATTGCTATTGTTTGATTGTTATAATATGTTATTATGGTTAAAAATACCCTAGGGCTTATGGCTTACAAATAAAATGTCTCCAATGTTTCGGAGCATTATCGGACGTTCGTTCTTCTTTTTAGTGAAAAGAACATGGTGGCACTTACCGTTAACTCTGCACTTAACTCTTTCATCCACTCTGTTAACAGCTATCAATTAATTCAGTAAACTGTGAAAATTTATAGAAATAATGGCAACGACAAGGGGCAAGGTCGAACGCACCATGCATGGCTCCGCTATTTATTACAATCACATTATTACACAAAATGGTACATCGTTATTGTCTACAAACACATAATGCATCAACAAACATACTATTTCCTCTAAAGTGATGCGCTATTTGCAATTTAAAACTTGCTATTGGAGCTTCCAGTAAACGTACCGAAGGTTGTTTGGAAATATTAGAAGAAGCACGTGTTAAATTTGATATTTAAATATGCATAATTATTATTATTATTCTATGAATAATATTTTAAATTTTCTTAATATTTTAAATATTTTTGTTTTTAAGAAACATGGATAATTATCTTAATAATACTCTCTTCATCTTGGTAATTTTCAAACAGAAAAAGAAAATGAATATTTACATGATATCACTGCCACGTTGTCACCCATAGCATGTGTTCACATCACATCACAAGGTTCAGCCAGCGGTGTGTGGTCAATATCAGGTAAGAAGCTAAGAAAAGATTATCGTTTGGAATCCTGATTTATGGGTCTCCTTGTTAAGGTAGGAGTATATATGTAGTGTTCTGCATCTTCTGAAAACACACCACTGCTCAAGCATTCTTGGTTTTTGCCTATTTCACTGCTCTTCAAGTGGTAAATATAGTTTCAAACATTTTCCTAGGATATGAAATAGAGATCACTGAGGTTTCAAAGTATTTAAGCACTATAACATGTGTTCACACAATTTTTATAGTATAAAAATGTAATACTAATATATACTGTTAGTCTTAAACTTACTCGTAAACTCGTTTCTAATCTTATTTGTAAATGTTTCAAAACCACCCTAAGATGAGTAAACATGTCGGTTAGTTAACACTGTTTGAAAAAGGGGTGAGCAGTTCCTCATGGTACAAGCATTTCACTCTATACGTGTATTAAACATACTTTTAGTCCTATTCGTCGATGAAAATGCCCCTTTTTACATTAAAATTTTATTTATTATTTAAAACACGAATAATCCATTTTGAATATCATGCGTAATAAGCTTATTTGGTTATTTTAAACTTTTATGTAAACCTAGTGAAATAATTTGTATATGTAGATCTATTACATGCATTCTTATAGCATTTTGACTATTTAATTAAAAAATTATTTGTAATAACCCTCACTAGCATATTAAATGACATTCATATTTTCTGAAATATATTTTTATCCTTGTACGCTCTCATTAGGTGATATTTTTGAAGCATTACCCTAAACAAATATTTTTATTAAAAAAAAATTGAAGAAAAATATGATAATTATTAAAGCTTATCTTATCAATTTGAACTGTCTGCCTATTCAACATGAACTAGAATCTTACCTTATTATTCCTTCTTTAAAGTAATACGAATCGCAAAAACATAATCAGTGCAATATCTAAGTCAAAGGGTAAGCTGTATGCGCTTAACAAGATCACAAAGATAAAGAAAAAGAAACAATTAGTAGACTATGAAATCACTGCAGACTTACCGATTGGGACTTCAGTAACACAATAGTTTAGTTTTATCAAAAAAGAATGAAAATATATCGAGAAATCTTGAGAATATCATTATTCATGTATTTTTCTATCAAGCCTTGACTAATTATTTTTCCGAAATACTACTTGATTACATGTAAATCAATTTTAACAGTGTTAACAAAACAAGATAAAACAAGGTTCCGAATTAAATACCAATTTTCAGCATACTGACATAACTGTCTTAAATTATTAAGAAAAAATGTGTTTTTTTTGCATACGTTACACAATCCTAATTTATTAATGTTTTTTCTTTACTAGTCATTTGCAGATTGATCATAATGAAGATTATCATCATTTTTGGACTTCTGGCTACTGCATTTAGCCAAACGTATCTGTCAGGGTAATAATTTATAAATGCAGCTACATATCTTTTTTTTCTCAAACAAGATTAAGAATTTTTCAAATGCCGTAAGCTCTTACTACTCTAACCACTGAATGAAATATAAAAGACACTACAGTAATTTTATGCGTTAAAATAATATTTCTAAAGATAAATTTTGCAGCAGAATTATTTTTATCTAAATGAAATTTCCTGAACACAGTTGTTCGACAAGGTGCAAATGCAAAAAGAAACAAACAAATAAGGAGGTAAAATAAAAATTTTAATTAAAGTTGAACCGTCGGTAGTAAACTGCACCAAACTGTTAACCTTTATTATGCAATTACACTAGAGAACAACAAAATTGTTGGTATACTTCCAGGTTTAGCATCGAAGCACTTCAAGAACATTTCATCAGTTCTGACCTGAATCACGATGGCGTAATCCATCTGAGTGAACTCTTCACAAACTTTAGGAGGAGTGACGTGGACGGTACTTTTACAATGACGTTTTATTTTTTATCGTCAATAGAATCATGATGATGATGATGATGATGATAATGATGATGATGATGATGATGATGATGATGATGTCCATTTAGAAGGCGCAGGTATCCATTCAGAAGAATGTTCATTTCACATCAAAAAAAAAAATAAGAGAAGAAAAAAAATAAAACAGTAGGAAAGTCCATCAATGTTTGTTTTATTGCCGCTCCGTGTAAATAAAAACGTTTACAAATGAAATTGACAAAAATTTCATTAATTTCACAGGTGATGGAAAGTTGAGTCCTGAGGAGTTCCATTCTGCTGTCCTACCAGGTGAAAATCTGTTCCGAAGCAATATCAACTTTAACTTTTTCGACAAAATGGACGACGAGGTCGACGGCATGCTTGATTTTTCAACAATGTGCACCATTTTCAGCCTAATGGACGTGGACAGTAAGATACCTTTCTTCTAGGACAGTTTTGCCAGAAGTCGAAGTAAAGCGTAACAAGAAATACTTTAAGAGGTAACAGGCTAAACTTGATAATGAGGCATAGGGCATTTCATGTGTCAGCCTGCCTAAACTATTTAGGGTTTTTTATGTGAGCGTGGCTTTGTTGAAACTTCTTAACCTATTTATCTTTTCAGACAACAGAAAAGCCGTATGGGGAGAATATAAAAACTTTACCGAAAAGGTAATAGTATCAAGTACATTATTTACAGAAATGATAAGGAAACTAGAACTAGAGAATACAAGTTTATGTTTAAACTACACTTTTTCTTATAGTTTTTCAGAACATTAAAAAAAATTAGTCATGATAAAAATGAAGTCAATCTTTAAATTTAAGTAAGTGCGATGTAGTAATCACATTATGATAAATGCGACTTTCATTTCATGTAATATTTGTTTATATTAGCAGGTAAAGGAAAACTTTAAAAAAGGAATGAAAGACCTCGCGGGGTGTTGACAGGTCGCGGCAATGACAGCAGAAAGAAAAAAAATACCTGAAAGGTATGCAAAATGAATCTAGAAAAAGAATCTTTAAACAATAAATAAATTGCAATGTGTCGAATGTCTTACGTTGTGTCTTTCAGTGGCGTGGTGTTTCACTGCAGGCCGTCAGCTTCTTCGAGCTGATGTTAATGGTCTTATGTTTTTATTCTTGTCTGTCGATGACTTCTGATTTCTCTTTAAAGTTTCGATCATTACGGCTGGCATTGTGTCATATAAACGACTATGCTATCGGTGTATATTCATGCCTAACTATTCTGTGAGATGAAAGCGCGATTTTTCATTGGTCGCAGTGGATGTTAAATTCAAGGAGGAAACGATGGAAAAGGCTTTCAGGAAATATTTCAAAAAGACAGTTAATTAAACTGGTTAGAGCAGTAAGCCTATAAACAGACAATTAAAATAAAGATTAACAAGACACTAACATTGCCAAAATGTTTATATGAAAAAAAAGGTAGAAAGATTAAAAATTAAATGGGAGAGAAACCACTTTTACGTAATGGGTCCATGCTGATAACGTGACGTTTAATAATCACGAAAAACTAAATTGCTCAACAATGCTGTATACGATGCTAGAATCTTGGAATACATTCAACATAATAAGTTCGAGCACTTGGTCATTTATCTGTTAGGAGCTGATGAAATGTTTTTACACTTTAAAAAGTACAGAGAGTTTGTAAAATTATTTAGTATTATTTGTTGAATAGAAGTTTAAAAATATAGGGTAGCAGGAGGTATTGTTGAAAAGAAAGGGCAATGTGTGAGAAAGAATAAAATAAACCAAAAACCAAAAAATAATGTGAACAGATGAACAATTCATATGTTAATCAAGTTCCCCAAAAACATTCAGCAGAGATAGCCTACAACCTTTTAGGCACACATCTTGTGGCTGAAAATACTTAGTCATAAGAAGCATTACACCTTAACAGAAGAGAGGGTTGTAACCTGCTTTCAACAATAATAACAATAAGTGAAATTAATATAGCCCATTACCCGACTTCCAGAAGATTCAATGCACTTTACAAGGAAAATTACAAAGCAAAAAGTAACAGAGACGCAAAATGTACATAACACACTAGGGACAAAGTCCAAAATATTTAAGTAAACAAATTGCGAAAAAAGTCCCGGCTGTTCTGTGGTTGTTAATGAAAGAATTGGATCGTTGCTCTGCCATATTATATCCACTTTGTAAACCACAATTGGGTGTGAGTCGTTACAATAACGATCTACACCTAAGAGTGCGATATTTTAGTCTAAGAGGAAGGCAAAATAGATAAATAGATTGGGGCTTACGGAGATAATATCGTCAAAAGACTGCTAGTATGGAAACAATCAGAAAAAAGAGAAAATCTGAATCAAAATAGTAAGTCAAAGAGTGTGATCTCCGAGTTATGGAAGGTACTTGATGGTGGTGGAGAAGACTTACAGATACTGATCATTTTCCCACATTTTGTGCTTGAAAGACAAACTTCCCCCAGCCCTCTAAATATTTACCAACGTTGGACTCATCGGCAGCTGAAAAACACTGACGACCGAATCACAACAGCTCCGCCAACGCTTTTTTTTTTACTCCGAGTAGTACCTAATAATTTATAGATCCTCTTGATTCTATTACCTCCAAGAGACAGCATGTTTTTATTGTAACTTGGCACTCTTTGTCATTTTCATACAACAGGGTCGGCCAACGATTCAAACATTTATTGTTCCAAAAGAAAATAGAGAACTGATTAGAACTAATAAAACTGACTAACACTGAAGATTAGGGTCACCTTTTCTCCGGCAAATGTCACCTGTCTGTTTCGTCGTTTCGCTGGTCAGGTATATCCAAGGAAGGTGGACAGCCAGCATACAGGTCACATCCGGGTTGTGGACCAGCGAACAGTATCCAAGACACGTGTAAGATTGCACGGAAAAGTCCATCCACATTCACAAATCACAATATAGAGAAACAAATGCCATCTCTGTGTCATTCAGTTCTTGCTGGAAGGATGTTAGCTGAATCCGGAACTCAGCTTAGCAGTGCTTCCAAATTCTACCCTTCGGTAGAGAAAGAGTTTTTAGCGTTCGTTATAAAATGTCTGCTTGGGGTGTGCAGGTCAGTCTCGAATTCAAGATCACCGCTGAACCCTGAGTTCAGCTTAGCTGTGCTTACTCCCCAGTGTGAGCAGGCTCCCAATTTTTACCCTTCGGTAGAGAGAGATGTAAGCCTCCGTTATAACATGACTGCTGGTGGCGTACATGTAAGTCCACAGGTTTTGACCAATCGCATGCTAAGCAGCTGGGTCTCCAGGTGATCGCCTAACGACACTAGCTATAGCTACGTGAGATCCACGCCGATCAAATACATTGATTTACTTAGCAGTGTCATCCGCGTGATTTAGACTGCGTCGGGCACAGCTACACCACACCATGTCGACTTACTCAAACAATGAATCTTTTGTAACACTAGGGCCAGTTGCACAACACATTTCTTATTTTAAACACTTTTAGGCCTTAACTCTATTTAGATAATTATTTTAAAGTGCACATCACAATATTAGAACTTTTAAAACTAAAACTGCCTTAAGTAAGATAAAGGTGTTTGCCACGTGAACTCTACAGTGAGTTTCAGATGAGATCATAGCATAACGAAAGTTAAATTTAAAGATAAATATAATTGGAAAGAATATAATAATTAACAACAACAACAAAAACAAAAATCTAAATTCAAAGTAAACAGCCAAACCCAGTTTCCTTTCCAGTCAAGAATTCAATGTTCATTTATAGTTCCATCTCCATTAATCCAATTTTCCTTCACTACTAAAGGTGCAGTCCTCCACAAAACCAGTCTCTCCAGAAGAAATCACAACACAATGCACACACCACAGTCTTTGGTCCCGGCGCTGTCCTTTCCGAATTTAGGTACTTCCCAATCCCGACTGCAGTTGATATCCAGAAGAAGAATAAAAAGACACCTGAAAAAACCTAGACAGAAAATACCATCTTTAACCCACAATATATCAATGTCTAAACATTCCCCTACAACAATAACATACATTCATCTATTTGTCTCATGCAAAAAATTATATAATCACGCTCTCAAACTCCACCATTTAAAGACAAAAATTGACATGGACATACATTTATCTCAACAGGTTCACATGACAGATTTTACTGTCAAGTCTGGTCAGGACTTGCTACAGAAACCAAGTCTGGTCACGACTTGTACTCAAAGTCGGGTCAGGACTTGTTACACACACTGAGGAGACCGTCACGTTCCCCTCTCCCGTCGAGCAGCACACGACTAAAGACAAGGTACACAAAACGCTCTTTTCATTCTTCTCGATTCTTTCCATCCCATCCTTTCAACAGCCCTTAATTAAACTGTCAGGCATCACAGGACTCGCACGCCGACACACACGCAGATCACTAGTCTTCCGCACCTTCCCCGTCCTTCCCCATTTCTTATCCCTTTCTTAGTTTAAAAAAAGGTTTGTGAGAGTGTTTAAGTCTGACTTTCCGTCCTGTCAGTACAATTTTTTGTATGTTTTTCTGCAATGGATCAAAATTGCTAAGAAGAGATTTTGCTTCTTTTGAACAATTTTAAGGTTTAGAAACGTGTTGTGTAACTGGCCCCTGAAGTCTCACATTCTTTACTGCGTCAGGGTGTGATGTAATATGAAGGTCAGCGTCACACGGTCACGTGGCTACTTAAGAACGTGCGGCTGTTCTACCTTAGCTTTTAACCAATTAATAAAATAAACAGAAAGTTGAGCTGTAAAACGTTACAGTCATACAAAAAGTATGTAACAACTGACTTTATCTTTAAGAAGAAAATGTAGTCTATATGTGTTTTACTGTATGGCATTTTGTGATGAACAATTTTCGATATTATACTACTTCTATTAAGGTCTTGCTTGTATTGTCTCTTACGTGTAAAATTAACTGCATAGCTCCACATTATACTGGTAAATGAATACAGAAGTGAGAAATAAGCAAAACAACTTGATTACTCAAGATTTTTCGTACTTAATTCGGTACTTGTCTCTTTGCGTTTTTTTTATAATAAACTCGTCTCAGGGTGCTATTGTGTTCAGTTTGAGTCTTGCCACATACAAGGATGTCGTCCAAGTCACACACTACTCCAGGAATATTTGATAGTAGCTGTGACATCATTCTCTGGAAAATTTATGGACCAAAGCTGATTCCAAAGAGAAGTCCTGTATAGCAGTATTTGCTAAGGGGTGTGATAAAAGTGGAGTTTCAGGGTCAAGAGGGATTTGGTGAAACCCTTTGTTACAGTTCAACTTTGTAAAAATCGTAGCTCCTGCCAATTGATTGGAGAGGGAAGTTCTCCCTCTTACAACCTCATTTAGCTTGGGGAAATCCACACAGAGTCGAATCTGACCTGGTGACTTTGGGACCACAACAATGGCGGCACACCAGTATGTGGGATGGATGACAGGTCATATAACTACCATCCACTGCAAGCTTTCCAGCTCCTCTTTCACATTTTTAAGTAAAGGAATTGCTAGCTTGCGTGAAGAGGCTACAGCATACAGGCGGATTCAGGTGGATTCGGTGAAATCGTTATTGTCTACAAGCACATAATTCATTAACAAATATACTATCTCCTCTAAAAAAGACGCGCTATTTGCAATTTAAACCTACTCTTGGAGCTTTCAGTAAACGTATCGAAGGTTGTTAACCTTTATTATGCAATTACACTAGAAAACAACAAAATTGTTGGTATACTTCCAGGCTTAGCAACGAAGCACTTCAAGAATGTTTCATCAGATCTGACATGAATCACGATGGCAAACTCCATCAAAGTGAACTTAGCGGTTTTTGAAGTACAAATTCATGTTAAAGTGAGAGACAACAACGTGCTTCGATTATTAAAAATGGTGGACTATATCTCAACTGTTTCAGTAGTATGCTCCCTTATGTTATTTTCACTTATGCTTGTGAAAACGTGTAATGTTTCAGGCGGAATTTTTTGTATGCGCTCATTATCATGGCATTTTCTGTTGAGAATACTATAAAAGTGCGTTTATCAGCAAACACAAGGAAAAGATGTTTCTTTTCTACACATTTTGATCTATCATTACCAATATAAATTGTTCTTCTACCTCTTTTAGTTATTTTCGCATGATTTATTTGAAAAGTGGGACTATCGTGCGAGCCAGAGACCTTACAGGCTTCTAGCAGCCACAAGTTCGCTTAGGAAGGAGATATGTCTGTTGTGTCTAGCAAAAGAAAAAAGCAAAGCCAAGAAATAAAGTTAAAAAGTCTGAAAGAAAATTAAATAAGCAGAAAAGGATCACTGGATTTTTTTCCAAACAAATGTGAAATACTGAGAACGGTTCACGGACAACACGTCGTGAGGTCTCAAACCTTTTGACCTACTAGGTTTCACCAGCCATACATAAGTACTGAAATATGTAAGTATGAAAATGTATGGTCTAGCCTTTTATACATTTGTATACATGCGAAGTGATGTCGGGTGTCGCATAAAACAGATAAAGTTATCAAACAAAATTCACAAAGACACAAATATGATTAAATTGACAAACAAAAACTGGTGACAGCAATCAAAGGAAAAAGACAAACACACCTGCATACACATGCGCACGAAACTGTACGAAAAGTCGTAGTTATATATATATATATATCAAAAAGGGTAGTTTAAGTAAACGTGAACAGAAAATTTCTTCATGTCATGTAAATTTCAGTAAATAAAATATCTTATAACTTATTACAAACACGAGATTTAAGAAGATATGTAGAAGCAATATGCTCTTTAAATTTTAATCATTTAAAATATACCTAAGCAACAAGAAAAGTGAACCCTTACGTATGCACTTTTGATATATGTGCTTCACTGTTTTTGGAACGGTATCAGGAATTGCTTGAAAAATGTGTGTGTGTGTGTGTGTGTGTGTGTGTGTGTGTGTGTGTGTGTGTGTGTGTGTGTGTGTGTGTTTGCGAGCGCGTTTTGGTTTTTGCGTTTCTGCGCTCGCGTCCAATGCTAAAACAAATAAAGGAAATAGAATAAAATTTTATTGAAATTTACAGCAAATGTCACTCACAGCTTGTGTGTACGTAATGATCTCAAGACAAATTCGATTTTAGGTTGAGCAAGCGGTCACTTGTCAATATAAGGTACGGAGCTCAGCAAAGATTATCTTTCGAAATCCTGACTTATGGGTCTGTTTATTGTCACACACAGCTTATATACTATATGCACTTTTCAGCATGATCATCAGTTCTCTTTGTCCCGTTTGGCACGTGAGGCGACAACACGGGAACTCCATCTAGTTCTGTCTCCTGCTGTTCAGGGTTTCTGTCTCGAGTGATAGGCTTCTGTTCTTGAGGTCCATTTTGATCGCCTCCATGTCCCCTTAAGACTCCCTCTGTTCCTTTTTCTTTGTGGTGTCCGTCACTGGGCTGTTGTGGGGATTGAACCTGGAGGGATTCGACACACGTGACCTAACCATCGTCAGCGGCCCAGTTCAATCGCTGCTGCCAAGGTGCACAATTTCGCTCTCTAGCGTAGGTCTTAATTTGAGATGGTGTTGGGCCAGAAGGTCTTTTTTGTATGCGCCGCAGACACTTAGTTTGGAACATTTCTACCTTTTCCTTGCTTGCTGCTGTGGTCTTTCAGCACGCTGACCCATATAGAAGGATACTACCTTTTTAAAAATCACACTTTTCTTCCTCTTTGTTCATCTCTGAGTAAAAATGCATCACATATACAAGAACATGTTTATAAAATAATTTACAACTTGATTAACCCATATTAAATAACATGCGCATTTAGGTAAGCTGCTTATTTGAAATCAATTTAATTTTTCTTTTTCCTATTCAAAATATGTGCGTAAACCTATTTAAAGCATACTCATAATTTATTCAATATCTGAATAATAAAGAATAATAAAGTTGCTTATAACAACGTTCTTTAACATACTAAATGACATTCAATCTTGTAGAACATATCCATAAATGCATTCATTACATAATGTGCATTGCCCCTCCTAAAGCTGTATATTCTTTCGTCATAAACATGAAATTGTTTTAGGCCTTTGTTCTAAGACAAAGTATTTAATATTTCGCTAAGCCAGTCTTCTCATGTGTTACTGTCTTCCGGTTCAACATAAAATTGAAATCATACTTAAATATATTTCATAGTAATAATTGGAAGTAAGATTGTCTATAGCAGAATATCTCAATCAGAGGCAAACGGAATGCGAATAACAAGATCACAAAATAGTATCAAAGATATAGAAAGAAGAGGAAAGCGAAGACTTGATGAAAATCCGGTAGTAAAATGTGATCACTGAAGATGTAACAGTACTCCAAAGAATAAGGGTTAGTAACATCAGGAGAATGCTAATAATATATTGAGAAACCTTGAGAATATTATCCTTTCTGTCTTTTTTTATCAAGTCTTGACTTACTATTGTTTTTAACCTGCAACATGCATCAGTTTATTTAAGGAGAATGGTTTTTAAAACGATTGCTTCAGAATGCATGAAATACGCATTTTTCCATTCTACAGGTTATCTCATAGTCGTTTTATTGTAGACAAAGTTCGAATAGGAAGATGACGATTATACTAAACAACGGGGCGTGAGAAGGAAAAGGAACGTCTGCTGAATTTCCTTTATATGGTTGGTGGAAGAGGGAGGAAGTTATTACAAGCAGACAGAACAGGCCCTTTATCGTGATAAGGATTCAGTAGAACAGACAGAATTGCACTAGCCCTATCAATTTACTCGTCCCTTATAATTAAAGACTAAAGTGTCAGTGACATTTTAAAAATTCATATACCTACAGATTTTGAGCATAACCTCTGCCGATTAACAATTTGTTTGAGTAAAAGGTCATCACAAGACTGCTTTTGTTTAAGTACAAATGCCTGCTAGTCATTTTTTATTTATAAGCGCGTACTAATCAAGGGATGGAACCTCCTACAACTCACGGCATTAATATGATAGATAATCACAAGCATGTCTCGACGAAATATATATATATATATATAATCTATCCGAGGGCAGGAGGGTAGGGAATATAGAAGTTTTGGAGAAAAACTTAAATAAGTACACGTCATGTACTCATGTCAATCTTTAACCTATCTTCTCAAATCACTAAGTGTCAAAGAGAGAGAGAGAGTGTGTGTGTGTGTGTGTGTGTGTATGTGTGTGTGATGTAAATATTTACAGACAACGAACGTCATAAAGTGATAAACATACCTGTTCAACGAATCACGTGGCAGATTAAGGGTCAAGTCTGTTTTTACTCTATCTACGAGTCTCTCTTTCATTCGTGCTTTTTCAGATAAAATCATGTTCATTATCAGGTATGACGCTCGGCGAAGAATATCTTTTGAAATCCTTACTAATAGGTTTGTTTATTGTGCCACTGAGTATTTATAAACTGTACCACACTCTTCCAAAACGCACCACTGCTCAAGCATTCTTAGTTTCGCCCATTTCTCTGCACTTCAAGTGGTAAGAATATTAATTTTTTAAATAAAATGACAAACCTTTTTCTGGCACCTAAATTTAGAGGTCACAGAGCTTCAAAGTGTGATTTCAAATGTTAAAAACAGCTAACATTATGCTGTTAAATGCATTTTCTCTTAATAAATAAGTGCACACAGTATATGAAATTTTTATAGCTTGTTTATGCTCTTATTCTCCAAACCCTATTAGAATCGGTTACAATCTTATTTGTAAAACGACTCTGTGTAAAGGTCGGTCAGTTAGTCCTTTCTGAAAAAGTAGTTCTACACGGAATACCTATTTCTATCCTTACCTTTTGTAAAAATCTTACTTCTTTTCTCTTTAGCCATCTGCAGTGGTGACAAACGAGTGTTTTTACTACTACACTACCGGGGCCTTTTAATAGGCTGGTGTCACTACCGTGGGTTATTTGCACGGGTAGTGCGTTCCCTGAAAACTGGTCACCTGGTGTCGGACAAGGTCGAATGTCTGTAGTAACAGGGGGAGTTAACGTGACTCAGCTGTATGAGCAGGTACCAAAGCTGGGTCACTATTGGTAGTTGAAGTGCCACTAGCTGATATACGGTCAATTACTAGTGTTGAATTGTCTACACAGTGGAGAGCTTCACTCGGTTCAGGAGCAGATTTTACAGCGTCAGGGGCTGACTTTTCACACGATTTCACTGGAGCAGTGCATTTATCGTCGTCGTCGTCGTCGTCCTTTGCTCTATTCATACTGCCGTGTCTGTAGCCTTCTCGGTCACCACCACCTCCGTTGTCGTTGCTCAACTTCTCCACAGACTCCTGTTCTGTCTCACAAGACACTTGGCAAAGGGAACTGAAGCTTATCTGTCTAATCATAATAATCAATTTAATAAAGCTATAAAAGTACACTTCGTGCTGGCAAACAAAGAAATGTAAAAGGCTAGAGTTGCCGTTAGACTTTCAAAATCAATTATTTGATATTTCTATAAATCCTATTTGTTGTATGGATTGAAATCTTGGCTTATGAGATTGCTATTGTTTGATTGTTATAATATGTTGTTATGGTTAAAAATACCCTAGGGCTTATGGCTTACAAATAAAATGTCTCCAATGTTTCGAAGCATTATCGGACGTTCGTTCTTCTTTTTAGTGAAAAGAACATGGTGGCACTTACCGTTAACTCTGCACTTAACTCTTTCATCCACTCTGTTAACAGCTATCAATTAATCCAGTAAACTGTGAAAATTTATAGAAATAATGGCAACGAAGAGGGGCAAGGTCGAACGCACCATGCATGGCTCCGCTATTTATTACAATCACATTATTACACAAAATGGTACATCGTTATTGTCTACAAACACATAATAGAACAACAAACATACTATTTCCTCTAAAATGATGCGCTATTTGCAATTTAAAACTTGCTATTGGAGCTTCCAGTAAACGTACCGAAGGTTGTTTGGAAATATTAGAAGAAGCACGTGTTAAATTTGATATGCATACTTATTATTATTATTCTATGAATAATATTTTAAATTTTCTTAATATTTTAAATATTTTTGTTTTTAAGAAACATGGATAATTATCTTAATAATACTCTCTTCATCTTGGTAATTTTCAAACAGAAAAAGAAAATGAATATTTACATGATATCACTGCCACGTTGTCACCCATAGCTTGTGTTCACATCACATCACAAGGTTCAGCCAACGGTCTGTGGTCAATATCAGGTAAGAAGCTAAGAAAAGATTATCGTTTGGAATCCTGATTTATGGGTCTCCTTGTTAAGGTAGGAGTATATATGTAGTGTTCTGCATCTTCTGAAAACACACCACTGCTCAAGCATTCTTGATTTTTGCCTATTTCGCTGCTCTTCAAGTGGTAAATATATATTTCAAACATTTTCTTAGGATATAAAATAGAGATCACCGAGGTTGCAACGTATTTAAGCACTATAACATGTGTTCACACAATTTTTATAGTATAAAAATGTAATACTAATATATACTGTTAGTCATAAACTTACTTGTAAACTCGTTTCTAATCTTATTTGTAAATGTTTCAAAACCACCCTAAGATGAGTAAACATGTCGGTTAGTTAACACTGTTTGAAAAAGGGGTGAGCAGTTCCTCATGGTACAAGCATTTCACTCTATACGTGTATTAAACATACCTTTTGTCTTCTTCGTCGATGAAAATGCCTCTCTTTTACATTAAAATATTATTTATTATTTAAAACACGAATAATCCGTTTTGAATATCATGCGTAATAAGCTTATTTGCTTATTTTAAACTTTTATTTAAACCTAGTGAAATAATTTGTATATGTAGATCTATTACATGCATTCTTATAGCATTTCGACTATTTAATTAAAAAATTATTTGTAATAACCCTCACTAGCATATTAAATGACTTATTCATATTTTCTGAAATATATTTTTATCCTTGTACGCTCTCATTAGGTGATATTTTTGAAGCATTACCCTAAACAAATATTTTTATAAAAAAAAACATTGAAAAAAAATGTGATAATTATTAAAGCTTATCTTATCAATTTGAACTGTCTGCCTATTCAACATGAACTAGAATCTTACCTTATTATTCCTTCTTTAAAGTAATACGAATCGCAAAAACATAATCAGTGCAATATCTAAGTCAAAGGGTAAGCTGTATGCGCTGAACAAGATCCCAAAGATAGAGAAAAAGAAACAATTAGTAGACTATGAAATCACTGCAGACTTAACCGATAGGGACTTCAGTAACACAATAGTTTAGTTTTATCAAAAAAGAATGAAAATATATCGAGAAATCTTGAGAATATCATCATTCATGTATTTTTCTATCAAGCCTTGACTAATTATTTTTCCGAAATACTACTTGATTACATGTAAATCAATTTTAACAGTGTTAACAAAAC
This sequence comes from Marisa cornuarietis, assembly GCA_004794655.1. NCBI lineage: Eukaryota > Metazoa > Mollusca > Gastropoda > Architaenioglossa > Ampullariidae > Marisa > Marisa cornuarietis. Next base: position 453,863 of record SMMW01000065.1, on the reverse strand, counting down.
ACGATAAAACAAGGTTCCGAATTAAATACCAATTTTCAGCATACTGACATAACTGTCTTAAATTATTAAGAAAAAAATGTGTTTTTTTGCATACGTTACACAATCCTAATTTATTAATGCTTTTTCTTTACTAGTCATTTGCAGATTGATCATAATGAAGATTATCATCATTTTTGGACTTCTGGCTACTGCATTTAGCCAAACGTATCTGTCAGGGTAATAATGCAGCTACACATCTTTTTTTTCTCAAACAAGATTAAGAATTTTTCAAATGCCGTAAGCTCTTACTACTCTAACCACTGAATAAAATATAAAAGACACTACAGTAATTTTATGCGTTAAAATAATATTTCTAAAGATAAATTTTGCAGCAGAAATTATTTTTATCTAAATGAAATTTCCTGAACACAGTTGTTCGACAAGGTGCAAATACAAAAAGAAACAAAAAAATTTTAATTAAAGTTGAACCGTCGGTAGTAAACTGCACCAAACTGTTAACCTTTATTATGCAATTACACTAGAGAACAACAAAATTGTTGGTATACTTCCAGGTTTAGCATCGAAGCACTTCAAGAACATTTCATCAGTCATGACCTGAATCACGATGGCGTAATCCATCTGAGTGAACTCTTCACAAACTTTAGGAGGAGTGACGTGGACGGTACTTTTACAATGACGTTTTATTTTTTATCGTCAATAGAATCATGATGATGATGATGATGATGATGATGATGATGATGATGATGATGATGATGATGTCCATTTAGAAGGCGCAGGTATCCATTCAGAAGAATGTTCATTTCACATCAAAAAAAAAAAATAAGAGAAGAAAAAAAATAAAACAGTAGGAAAGTCCATCAATGTTTGTTTTATTGCCGCTCCGTGTAAATAAAAACGTTTACAAATGAAATTGACAAAAATTTCATTAATTTCACAGGTGATGGAAAGTTGAGTCCTGAGGAGTTCCATTCTGCTGTCCTACCAGGTGAAAATCTGTTCCGAAGCAATATCAACTTTAACTTTTTCGACAAAATGGACGACGAGGTCGACGGCATGCTTGATTTTTCAACAATGTGCACCATTTTCAGCCTAATGGACGTGGACAGTAAGATACCTTTCTTCTAGGACAGTTTTGCCAGAAGTCGAAGTAAAGCGTAACAAGAAATACTTTAAGAGGTAACAGGCTAAACTTGATAATGAGGCATAGGGCATTTCATGTGTCAGCCTGCCTAAACTATTTAGGGTTTTTTATGTGAGCGTTGCTTTGTTGAAACTTCTTAACCTATTTATCTTTTCAGACAACAGAAAAGCCGTATGGGAAGAAGTTAAAAACTTTACTGAAAAGGTAATAGTATCAAGTACATTCATTACAGAAATGATAAGAAAAATAGAACTAGGGAATACAAGTTTATGTTTAAACTACACTTTTTCTTATAGTTTTTCAGAACATTAAAAAAAATTAGTCATGATAAAAATGAAGTCAATCTCTAAATTTAAGTAAGTGCGATGTAGTAATCACATTATGATAAATGCGACTTTCATTCATGTAATATTTGTTTATATTAGCAGGTAAAGGAAAACTTTAAAAAAGGAATGAAAGACCTCGCGGGGTGTTGACAGGTCGCGGCAATGACAGCAGAAAGAAAAAAATACCAGAAAGGTTTGCAAAATGAATCTAGAGAAAGAATCTTTAAACAATAAATAAATTGCAATGTGTCGAATGTCTTACGTTGTGTCTTTCAGTGGCGTGGTGTTTCACTGCAGGCCGTCAGCTTCTTCGAGCTGATGTTAATGGTCTTATGTTTTTATTCTTGTCTGTCGATGACTTCTGATTTCTCTTTAAAGTTTCGATCATTACGGCTGGCATTGTGTCATATAAACGACTATGCTATCGGTGTATATTCATGCCTAACTATTCTGTGTGATGAAAGCGCGATTTTTCATTGGTCGCAGTGGATGTTAAATTCAAGGAGGAAACGATGGAAAAGGCTTTCAGGAAATATTTCAAAAAGACAGTTAATTAAACTGGTTAGAGCTTAAGCCTATAAACAGACAATTAAAATAAAGATTAACAAGACACTAACATTGCCAAAAAGTTTATATGAAACAAAAAGGTAGAAAGATTAAAAATTAAATGGGAGAGAAACCACTTTTACGTAATGGGTCCATGCTGATAACGTGACGTTTAATAATCACGAAAAACTAAATTGCTCAACAATGCTGTATACGATGCTAGAATCTTGGAATACATTCAACATAATAAGTTCGAGCACTTGGTCATTTATCTGTTAGGAGCTGATGAAATGTTTTTACACTTTAAAAAGTACAGAGAGTTTGGAAAATTATTTAGTATTATTTGTTGAATAGAAGTTTAAAAATATAGGGTAGCAGGAGGTATTGTTGAAAAGAAAGGGCAATGTGTGAGAAAGAATAAAATAAACCAAAAACCAAAAAATAATGTGAACAGATGAACAATTCATATGTTAATCAAGTTCCCCAAAAACATTCAGCAGAGATTGCCTACAACCTTTTAGGCACACATCTTGTGGCTGAAAATACTTAGTCATAAGAAGCATTACACCTTAACAGAACCTGCTTTCAACAATAATAACAATAAGTGAAATTAATATAGCCCATTTCCCGACTTCCAGAAGATTCAATGCACTTTACAAGGAAAATTACAAAGCAAAAAGTAACAGAGACGCAAAATGTACATAACACACTAGGGACACATTCCAAAATATTTAAGTAAACAAATTGCGAAAAAAGTCCCGGCTGTTCTGTCGTTGTTAATTAAGGAAGAATTGGATCGTTGCTCTGCCATATTATATCCACTTTGTAAACCACAATTGGGTGTGAGTCGTTACAGTAACGATCTACACCTAAGAGTGCGATATTTTAGTCTAAGAGGAAGGCAGAATAGATAAATAGATTGGGGCTTACGGAGATAATATTGTCAAAGGACTGCTAGTATGGAAACAATCACAAAAAAGAGAAAATCTGAATCAAAATAGAAAGTCAAAGAGTGTGATCTCCGAGTTATGGAAGGTACGTGACGGTGGTGGTGAAGACTTACAGATACTGATCATTTTCCCACATTTTGTGCTTGAAAGACTCGCTTCCCCCAGCCCTCTAAATATTTACCAACGTTGGACTCATCGGCAGCTGAAAAACACTGACGACTGAATCACAACAGCTCCGTTAACTCATTTTTTTTGTACTCCGAGTAGTACCTACTAATTTATAGATCCTCTTGATTCTATTACCTCCAAGAGACAGCATGTTCTTATTGTAACTTGGCACTCTTTTTCATTTTCATACAACAGGGTCAGCCAACGATTCAAACATTTATTGTTCCAAAGGAAAATAGAGAACTGATTAGAACTAATAAAACTGACTAACACTGAAGATTAGGGTCACCTTTTCTCCGGCAAATGTCACCTGTCTGTTTCGTCGTTTCGCTGGTCAGGTATATCCAAGGAAGGTGGACAGCCAGCATACAGGTCACATCCGGGTTGTGGACCAGCGAACAGTATCCAAGACACGTGTAAGATTGCACGGAAAAGTCCATCCACATTCACGAATCACAATATAGAGAAACAAATGCCATCTCTGTGTCATTCAGTTCTTGCTGGAAGGATGTTAGCTGAATCCGGAACTCAGCTTAGCAGTGCTTCAATTTCAACCCTTCGGTAGAGAGAGAGAGATTACAGCGTTCGTTATAAAATGTCTGCTTGGGGTGTGCAGGTCAGTCTCGAATTCAAGATCACCGCTGAACCCGGAGTTCAGCTTAGCTGTGCTTACTCCCCAGTGTGAGCAGGCTCCCAAATTCTACCCTTCGGTAGAGAGAGATGTAAGCCTCCTTTATAACATGACTGCTGGTGGCGTACATGTAAGTCCACAGGTTTTGACCAATCGCAGGCTAAACAGCGGGGTCTCCAGGTGATCGCCTAACGACACTAGCTATAGCTACATGAGATCCACGCCGATCAAATACATTGATTTACTTAGCAGTGTCATCCGCGTGGACTCTCACCTGATTTAGACTGCGTCGGGCACAGCTACACCACATCATGTCGACTTACTCCAACAATGAATCTTTTGTAACACTAGGGCCAGTTGCACAACACATTTCTTATTTTAAACACTTTTAGGCCTTAACTCTATTTAGATAATTAGTTTAAAGTGCACATCACAATATTAGAACTTTTAAAACTAAAACTGCCTTAAGTAAGATAAAGGTGTTTGCCACGTGAACTCTACAGTGAGTTTCAGACGAGATCATAACACAACGAAAGTTAAATTTAAAGATAAATATAATTGGAAAGAATATAATAATTAACAACAACAACAACAACAAAAATCTAAATTCAAAGTAAACAGCCAAACCCAGTTTCCTTTCCAGTCCAGAATTCAATGTTCATTTATAGTTCCATATCTATTAATCCAATTTTCTTTAACTACTAAAGGTGCAGTCCTCCACAAAACCAGTCTCTCCAGAAGAAATCACAACACAATGCACACACCACAGTCTTTGGTCCCGAATTTAGGTACTTCCCAATCCCGACTGCAGTTGATATCCAGAAGAAGAATAAAAAGACACCTGAAAAAACCTAGACAGAAAATACCATCTTTAACCCACAATATATCAATGTCTAAACATTCCCCTACAACAATAACATACATTCATCTATTTGTCTCATGCAAAAAGTTATATAATCACGCTCTCAAACTCCACCATTTAAAGACAAAAATTGACATAGACATACATTCACCTCAACAGGTTCACATGACAGATTTTACTGTCAAGTCTGGCTAAGAAGAGATTTTGCTTCTTTAGAACAGTTTTAAGGTTTAGAAACGTGTTGTGCAACTGGCCCCTGAAGTCTCACATTCTTTACTGCATCAGGGTGTGATGTAATATGAAGGTCTGCATCACACGGTCACGTGGCTACTCAAGAACGTGCCGCTGATTTACCTAAGCTTTTAACCAATTAATAAAATAAACAGGAAGTTGAGCCGTGAAACGTTACAGTCATACAAAAGTGTGTAACAACTGACTTTATCTTTAAGAAGAAAATGTAGTCTATAAGTGTTTCACTGTATGGCATTTTGTGATGAATAATTTCCGATATTATAATATTTCTATTAATGTCTTGCTTTTATTGTCTCTTACGTGTAAACTTAACTGCACAGCTCACATTATACTGGTAAACGAATACAGAAGTGAGAAATCAGCAAAACAACTTGATTATTCAAGATTTTTCGTACTTAATTCGGTTTTGATGCGAAATTGAAGTGCTCCGAACTTAGTTTGAAGAGGAAGGTGATGATAATACTAAACAACGGGGCCTGAGAAAGAAACGGAATGTGTGGTGCATTCTGTCTAGTGGGTGGCAGAGAGAGAGAAAGATAACACTAGCAAACAGAACAGACCTCTTGTGGTAGTAATGACTCAGTAGAATAGACGGAAATGCTGTAGCGCTATCAACCGACGCGTATTTTAACATTAAAAACCAAAGCGTCAGTGGAGTTCTAAAAATATTCATATACCTCAAGATTTTGCATATCATCCCTACCTCTTTCAATTTTATAAGGTTTACATTTTCTGATTTGGACACTCTGTGATTCGAGTAAATAGTTTAGGGTTGACATGAGTACATGACTAATCCTGATACCTCTTTCATCTTTTTGCACGCTTCTATATTCCCTACCCTCCTCACCTCCCATAGATACTATTCACATTTCCTAGGGACATTCTGGAGATTATCTAACAAATAAGGGAGAAAACTCAATGCTGTGAGCTGTCAAAGGTTCTATCCTTTGATTAGTGCTCTCTTAAAAACAGTTTCATATTTTGATGGCAGTCTTGTGATATCACCTTACTCAAATAAATTGAAAGAGGTAGGGATGATATGCAAAATCTTGAGGTATATGAATATTTTTAGAACTCCACTGACACTTTGGTTTTTAATGTTAGAGTAGGCTACATTTGACTTTTAAAACTAAAATAATGTTTTCTCTCTCTGAAGATCAGAAAAAGATTTAAATATAGCTAACCTTGCATTCAGTAATTTGAACAACTTAAATCCGCTGCTCTTGGAAACCAGCATTACGCACTTAACCGAATTTACTAAAGTTGACCTCGCGTTTAAACCTTTGATAATTTTTTTAAGTTACAATGAACTTTTTTAAAGTTAATTTGGCCTTATTGTTTGGTTGGAATAATTGACAGCTTTTCACCCGAACAATAATATTTACGCCGCATAGAAATAGTAGCTAAAGCGATGCTCACTTTTGTGAGAAAGTCTCTAGGGGGGCAATATATTCTCACTAGTTCCGATAACCGCGTTTAAGCGCAGTTAGGTGTGTGTGTGTGTGTGTGTGCGTGCGTGCGTGCGTGCGTGTGTGTGTGTGAGAGAGAGAGAAGAGAGAGATACAGCCAACGAATGTGATAAGGTGATAAACTTACTTGTTCAGCTACTGACGTGACAGATCAAGGGTCAAGTGTGTCTGTACGTTATCTGCCAGTCTCTCTTTCATTCGTGCTTCTTCAGATAATATCATACGAATATATCGGGCTTAACGGTTATGGTAGCACACACTGTGTTTCTTGTGCTCTGGTTTCGTAGATAATCATAGATAATCATTACTTTATTTGTGTCATGGATTGCATTTGTAAAGTGAATGTACGTTTGCTCCTTGTGTATTACTGCATTAATTACATAATTACAGGTAAGTAATAAGCTAACGGCTTTGTCCGGCTCTTGCCTATGGCCCTTCATTAACACCTTTTCTTCTCTAGTTTAAGTGCATTCGTGGAAAGTGGAGTCCTGCTTTGTAAACGGAATGTTGTCTGTGTTTATATGAAATTTTATCTCTTTTTTGTTACCCTTGTTGTGCAACTTGTACCTGTTTGAGAATGTGTGGCTAGCACTTTTATTTTTCTACTCAGTTACAAGCCGATTGATCGCTAAATTATAATGCAATGTAAAAATTTTTATTTAATTCCCGCTAGTGATGGGTGAAAATTTATGCTTCGAATTGGAAGTCTGTAATTTAGTCGGCACATATACTTGCAGGAGCCTTAGGTCTAGCCGTTGTTACTACCGTTTGCCCGGAGCGTTTTTCTCAAGGAATCGCTGGCACAGTCACCTGCCACATCGACCGAGCGGGTGTTACAAGCGCTGCCTGTGTAGAGCAGCCATCTACTGTGGTGTTCGGGTTGTTAAAGTCGGCGGGTGAGTTTGACACGTTGTGCAGCACAAGCTACCCGGGATCATGCAACAGCGCGTCAGACGTAAGCTGCGGGTGTGTCAGCAGCGAGGGGGGAACAAACACCTACCAGCTTTTGTTTACGGCAAACGAGAATGAACACAGAGGGGGGTCCTTGTCATGCACTGTCAACTGCGGTTCTGTGCCACCACTTTCTACAAATGTCACGGCCGGATGTCAATCCATTACTGTTGGTACGATCATCATCATCATCATCATCATCATCATCATCATCATCATCATCATCATCATCATCATCATCATCATCAATTTTATTATTGTTGCTACTACTGTTGAAAATGCTTTAAAGTAAATAAAAATGAATCTGTCCTATTTATAGTGCTACATTTTGAAAATGTTAAGTAATGTATAACTACGGGAAAGAGAAATACATTTTAAAAGTTAATCTCAAGCAGACAAATCTTAATATTCTCTTGCATTACTAGAAAAAGGTGTTTGCATGTTGTGTGAAACATACTCTTTTTAAATATGATGACTGATACGTTACGGTACAGTTCACGCATGTTACGTACATGTGTGCAAAAAGATTTATGTTTACAGCAATATTTCTTTCAGATTTATTTCTATGTCTGTTATTCACATCTTTCAATAATCATTATACCATATAAAATACAGCCTATATGTTATCAACTGTTAGGAGTTTTTAATCTTATAGGCTTTTTATAAAAAAAAATTATTACAATTTAAAGTCTACCACACTTATCCCTTATTCTTACATGTCCTTTTTCAAAATTAGTGTACCAATATTATTGATGACTCTTATTTTTACTGTCAATTACCAAACAATTACCATTTCCTGCTTTGTTTCAATACTTATTTAAATTCTGCCCTGTTTAGCAATTGGCTATCCAAAAAATGTCTATTAATTTTTTTTGAAGAACTTTTCTTTATACTGTGATAAATGTTTTAGTGACGACTACCACCACAAAAGAAACAACGACAACCACAGAAAAAGGTATAAAGTTTTCATTTAATTGTAGGTTTCCTTTATCAGATTTGTTTTTAGATATTCGGAATTTGATTTTGTTATTTTTCCTTTTGCCATCTCTGTAATATCGTTTATTCTCTGCATCTTTCTTGATATTTATCTCCCTCTCTTTCACACACACACACACACACACACACACACACACACACACACATACACACACACGCGCGCACGCACGCACGCACGCAGGCCCATAGATACATATGAATGTACTCGATTGCACTCTGTCTCTCTCTCTACCTCTAACTCTCTTGCTTTATATTTTTTTTCTGAAGACAAACCAAATTATCTAGAAACGATCCATATGACATTGTGTTCTCTAGCAGGTGAAGTATATCTTCTTTATGTTTAGTTACAACAACAGTGACTACAACAACCACAGCGAGAACCGAAAGCGGTATGTCAGTTTATTATTTGGTTACTTCAGTTAAAAGTTTCTTCCTCAGCCCCTGAGCAAACGTGGTTTGTCGGCAAACATGTAGTTAATCAGCCTACAAAAATATTAATGTTTGCTATTCCGACTGGTAATATACAAAGATAGGTATGGTCTGGCGATAACCGTTATTCGGTTTTTTCCTTTGGGCATAAGACAGCGAGGGAAATCGTTTGTAAAGTGTATTTCTCACCGCATCCAAGAAAGTTTCCTCTGATCAGTTGTCAGTTACATATAAATACATATTCCACTTATTGGTCCCGAATAAACGTCTAACGTACACTAACTTTTCTACAGCAAAGTGCATGTAAACCAGTCATAAGTAGTCCCTCCTGTTTACACAGAATATTTTTATGTTGTAGGAACAACATCTACAACGGAAATGAATACAACTACTGTTGTAACAACGACTACAGGTATTCAAATCATTATTTTAACATTGATTTATAAAAGTATGTTGCCGGGTTTTTTTCAAACGGGAAAGAATTCAGTAAACATCAAACCAAAGTTTGCAAATCTATTCTTCTTGAAAGACCAGCCTGAATGGTTTGTGTTTTTGCAGATATCAGTAGATATATGCAATATAAATATAACATGTAAATTTCAGCCTCCAAAACCATCCGTTAATTAAGTATCCGCTAGTAAGGTAAGCGATTTTCACCTGCGATGAACTAGCGCCGCTAGCAGTGTACTACGTCACACTAGTGTACCATTCACAACATCGGCAGCAGTCGTGGGTCTGAAAAACTGCTACTTTAGCACGAGCAACGCTGAATTTAACGTCCAAATAACCCGAACTGTCGCTCATTCTCTCTCTCTCTGTTTGTTGTTGACTGTTGCCAGTGTAGTGAATGGTGCACTACTGTGACGTAGTACACTGTTAGCGGCGCTTGTTGATCGTAAGTACGAATCGTAGCGGAAAATTAATTAACGGATGGATTTTGGGGGCTAAAATTTACAGGTTAGGTTTCTATCGCCTATATCTACCGATAAATGCAAACACTGCAAACCAATCAGGTTGGTCTTTAAAACTACGTCAAAACAGAATGTTTATCTATCCTAATAGATAATAAATTCATGTTTCTGTTATATTAGAAGCGAGGGTAAATAAATTATGTCATCTACTTTGGTATCCGAAAAGTTTTGAGTATTAGTAGAAGTAGAATTCGAATTCATTGCTGGAGTTGTGTTTACTGAAAGTGGAATGGTTGAGGTTTTTCTCAGTATTTCAAGCGTAGCGTTTAAGTTAAATGGTTGCAAGAAAGGCTAAAGGAAAAGTCATAAATAAAAGAAAAATGCTTCAATTGCTTCATTACCTTACAGTAATCTTAATTTTGATTTGTTACAGTACTTCCGGAACCATTGGAACTGGAACCTGTTGTTTAAAATTAAAAATAGAGTTAAAAACTCGACATTATGTCACTTTTCCATACATGAAGCACATGCTTTTAAGGAGGTTTTTTTTATAGCAATGATTGTGAACAAATTTTACTTTAACTTCTTGTAATGAAACTGTAAAGTAAAGAGAAGTTTCAGTTTTCTGGAGCTTTTATGCGAGCTTGGCAAGTGAATTCTAAGACCTTGCAATGCGCTTGCGAAATGCACGCCAGTAGAGAGATACATGTCTTATACCCTACCTCAGAATATTAACCCTTGATAATAATTTACCGTTAATTAAGCGGCCAGTGTCTTTTTTGTTCTAGGTGTTTGTCACCAAAACTTAAGCTAGATCACATCAAGCTAAAAAAAAAACCAAACTAAAAGACACTGTAGGTGTAAGAGTCAAAATATGAAGCCACTGTCGTCTCGTATTGTTGACAAACTCGTTATCTTTCTGAGTGCTACTTACTTTTCACTGTTATTAGCGGAAAACTTTCTCTAAATGTGCGTATTTTGAAAATTCCAGAAAACTTGTGAATATTTCATTAGTACACTAAGCGTTTTTTCGCTTTTTATGCTTACACGTGCGTGCGTGAGAAGGCGAGTGAAGGTGTGAGTGAGTAAGCTAGCTAGATTAAACAAACGCGTGTACAAAGAAAATACATACAAGAATTTCAATAACACTGGGATGGATACACACTTTAAACAAAGTAAGCTACATGATATCCCTTACAGTCACGAAATGACAACTCTGGGCAAGTCGTCCATTCGTTTTCCTAAGCCGCTGCATGTTATGAACATGTGTTACCACCCCTGATTGATTGATGTGACGAGGTTGTCACCCTTGTGTAATTTTGGTACTAGGGTTTGTCACCCTTGTGTAATTTTGGTACTAGGGTTTGTCACCCCTGAATTGAATGTTGATATAGGGGGCGTTGTTTAGAAATTGGAAGAAGAAGCAGACGTGAGAGTCTGGGGAGAAAGAAGAATTTGGGACAGAGGTTGGAATTAATAGTACTGTGTGGATAAATATTAACGGTGTGTAGAAATAGTAACTGTGTGGATACATATTAATTGTGTGAAGAAATATTAACTGTGTGAAGAAATATTAACTGTGTGAAGAAATATTAACTGTATAGAGAAAGAGTAACTGTGTGGAGAAATATTAACTGTGTGGGTTGTCATTGATAAGCGACTGTTTGGTTCCTCTCTTTACTAATTTTCTCAGCTGCTGTGTGATCTCCTGAGAAGATCGTATAACTTTGTGGATTTACCTACTGTGGAATTTTTATTGACTTGATCATTTGTCTGCCGTTAAGACTGTCGGAGTTGTTTGGTTGATGTATGCTGTCCGTATGATCAACGCCAGTGAACAAGACTGTAAGAGTGAACTGTTTGCCGTGTCAACTTCCCCACCCACCCCCCAACAACAACAGAAGGGGAGAGAACTTGAAGGACTTAAATATAAACTGCTTGGATACATTTGTTTTTGTGAAAACTCAGTGTAGAATATTCGTGCTGAACTTTTCTTTTGTTATTTAGTAAAGTATATATTTACGTCCACCCGATTAATAGAAACGTTCGAGCCCATGTACATATTTTAGTGATTTGTTGTCTGAAAGGGTACGTGTGGAACTCTACAGACGTGCTCTGTTTGTGTCCGAGAGTGTGTGTGTTCCTCAACACTGCACACAGCGTGTGTCAAAAGACTGAGCCTTGAAATGTTCGTATTTATTTATAAAGTGGTCGGTAAAGGTAAAACTCAGATTTTAATATTGCAAAATGGTCCTGATACGTTAGATGTGTGTGTGTGTGTGTGTGGGTGGGTGGGTGTGTGTTTGTGTGTGTGTGTGTGTGTGTGTGTATTGTGTGTAATACCCTATTCTTGGATTTTTGGTATATAATGTATTTAATATATCTATAGTGTTAAGGCTTTTTATTTTCTATACTTTTCTACTTAGTTACACGTATAATTATACGCTCATGCAAAGAGAAGCCCACGCGAACTTATAGTTCTAGTTACTGCTGGGTTTACGATCTAGTACAGAAAGATTCTAAAGCATCTGCATATCCTACACCTATCTTCCTCTCCATCACTTTCTTTGTATGGCACGTGATGGTCTCACTAGTCAACCTTAATATTTGTTATCTTTGCCACGACCGTTTCTGTAGTTGAATAAGCCCTCGGAGGCTGTAAGGAAACACTGATAAAGGGACGGGACTCATTGCACACGAGTCTCAGATTGTCTCTCTTTTTTATGCACCGTGTTCGGCGCTCGTTTGTGAATAGTCACATATATACTGATAGGACTTTCAGATGTTTATTCCCAATTAACGCAGAGTAATGTCGTGTTTTAGGGAAAAATATAAATTGACCTAGATAACTCTTTTAATCTAATAATTGTGTATAAGCTTCATGCAGGTGGATTTTTTTGTAAGCATTACTTATTTCATTTCCAAAACACATTGATGAATGTTTCATCAAATCAGTTTATAGTAGATTAATCTCATTTACGTTATGTGTCCAAAATGAATGTTTACATCAAACTTCACTGTTAATACATTTCAAAGAAAAAAGTTGCATGCGTGTGTTAAAATGACAGTATTACTGAGAAGTGCAAATAGGCCTCGTCGTTTCTGACATTCTTTAGTTTGTATGTTTGAATGACTGCATGTAACGTAATAGGCTAATGAATGGATATAAATATGTCTGACTAAACTCTGATGTCTTCTTGTCTTTAACCCATTTGCATGCACCCTCTCACCGTCAGTTTGAATTGTTCAACACAATGTCCCGCGTAATCTGTATAAGGAACTGCGGTCTGAAAGCTAATTTAATATTTTTTTTTGCACAAAGTGTATTTCTAACCGAAAGCTGGCTTACGAATTAGTTTTGACACATGCGACATTTTTGTAAACTTAAAATGCATTTGTTGTTTGTTGTTTTTCTTCCGGTTTACAACTAAAATCATATAACAATGATAGGAAATACCACTTAACTATTGTAATGGTATTAGTGAACTACAAAGTGAGAGATAAAATGCTTAAATTATGTTTTAAATTATAATGATTTTGTTTGGTTGAAAATTCTGAGAAACTGTGTGGCCAAAAAGGAATTACGAAGAACTAACATCCCTTATTTAATAACAACAAATTGCTGTGTGGTCAAAGGGAAGTAAATTCAGATTAACTTTCTAGGTTTATAAAGTAGCTTACCTTTACAAACAAGAATATCACTAGAATAGAATGCCTATCCTTAAAGAGAGACGTAGAACTTTATAAAAAAATCTTTAAAAAGTGAAACGCAAAGTGTTCACTACATTTTTCAGTCCAATTAGATTAGTACGAGTAAAAATGACACTGCGAGAATCAGAAGACAAAACAATCCACAAGAAAGAAAAGAAATACATTAAAAACTTGTACTGCTATTGTGAGTACAGAATATGACAGTTTCAGTATTACTTATTTTATTGGAGAAATAACAATATTTGTTTTCTATTTGCCTTCAGTGAAGCGACGCTGCATGATTATAATAAATAATTTAAAAGCATTTACAGTACGTATTGTAGATTACTGTAGGACAAACGTCATAAATCAATTATCACTTTTGAACGGTTATATCTACTTTAATGTTAAATGTAGTGTCGTATTCCTGAAATATTTAGTAGTGGAATTAAAGTCAAAGTTTTCTCTGTTCTCGAACGCGCTTCTAATGGACCGAAGCCCGATAGTCCGGTGTCTACACAAGATACTAACAGCTGTCGGTCGTGTCGTTTTTTTCCCAGCATCCAGGTGTTCTCACAGCAAAAATTAACCAGCCTACAGGCTGTGCACGGCGGGACTTCAATTCACACCCTGGCCAGGCTTGCCACCGGGGTGGGCTTCACACTGCTCACTTGTGAGGCCCAGGAAATCGTTCGAGCCTTTACTTGTCTCACGTGCAGCGGGAGAGTTTGAACACAAGTGTACTGTCACGACCCTCAACCCCTCTATAAACTAACCGTGACAAGTAACCAATTCACCGCCGGATTTCCTTATGACTTATATGCAAGCATGAGATCAACATGTTTATTCATATGTCCTACTCGAAGTGGGATAATACGCTTTTTACTTTTTTAAGAAGTCGAGAAAACGTGTTTTTTTAAAACAGACTTTATACTGCCTAAATGCGTCTTTTCATGACTACTTTTAAAGCACTGAGTACATATGCACTGGTGTACTGTGAAGGCTGAACCACTTACTACTTACGCTTTCGCTGTGCATTGCCTAAAATTAGCCCCCGACTGAAAGAGAACAAGAGAAATCATATCATTGGAACACAATACCTCCTTGCACTGCATAACCTTGAGCTAAAGGCTACTTAAATCCTGGACAACGCCTAAGTAACGAAGTTCGGGTTACCCTAATAAATCAAGAGGGAAGCGGATGACCGAGTGGTTAGAGCGCTGGCGTCCGAACTGACAGCGCGCTGGTTCAATTCCTGATAAACGAAGCATACTTCCCCCAGTCGACCCAGCTGACGGGAATGGGTACCTGACTCCATAGAGGGTTGGGGAAGGTAAGGCAGCGAGGGAGAGGAGATTGGCACCACCCTCATGTAAAAGCTGGCCTCGAGAAAAGTGGGGCTCTAATACCTCACTCCCCAACGACTTGAAAATGTTATGGGATGACCTTTACCGTTTTTTAATAAATCAAGGCGTCATTTTAACATTTAACAGCTACGGCTCATGTAATGATACCCGGATACAGACACAGATGTTAAGGCCTTAGAGGTAGGACAGCAAAAATATAAACAGATGTACAACCATACAAGTATACACATATAGTAACAGCGAAATGAAGGCAAAGAAAGTCATAGAAGACAAAGACATCAGAAAGATAAAATAAATAAGAAAAATACTACTGCTGGTGATGCTGCTGCTAAGAACAGAGGAAACCAGAAATGTATAGCCCGAGACGTTTTAGTCTTGCTTTAGATTACAACACACTGTTGTCTACTTGCTCTGGGATGATCACATGGCAAGTTCACATGTCTCATGCTGAATCCTCAATTACAAATATCCAGAAAAATCATTTTTTGGTTTTTCGTATATTCAACATCCAGGGCAGCTAGTGTGTTAAGAACTTTTCATGTTGTCTTGGCCTGAACAAGAGCCCTTGAAACATCTCACCG
Source organism: Marisa cornuarietis (assembly GCA_004794655.1). Classification (NCBI taxonomy): domain Eukaryota; kingdom Metazoa; phylum Mollusca; class Gastropoda; order Architaenioglossa; family Ampullariidae; genus Marisa; species Marisa cornuarietis. Next base: position 438,593 of record SMMW01000065.1, on the reverse strand, counting down.
CCCTTTCTCCTGCTTTGGCTGTTTATGGGTGTTACCAGTAATTCGAAACCTATCCATGTTGCTGAACGACACTCTTTCTTGATGTCTGGTTATAAAAATGCCAGTGGCTCTAAAATGAAATTAAAAAAAACTCAACACATAAGTTTTACAACATGGCTATAAAATAGTAAATGTTTTTCTTCGTAAGATAACTTAGGTATACCCGAGTGTTTCAGTGTACTGTTCGTAACGTAAAGCAAAATTACATTTGAAATAGGAATCCTTCATCCTTGAACACCTTTCTTTCAACGATTATGAAACCAAATAAATGTTACTGTCTGTTTTATTTCTTTTTAGGGATGGGAGAACATCTTTGCAACCATACATTTAGTATCAGGTAAATAAAGTCTTCTTTCAAGATTCAAACACACTGAATGCAAAAAGAGATTTATATATCATGTTTATAAATGATGCAGATTTAGCAAAAACCACAGCCAGAGACTATTAGCCTTAATGTTTGCATGATCTGATTGAAGGCTTAGGACTTAGGTTTAGAAAATAGTTTAAAGCTTTCGCCAAATTGATTGACACAGGTGTTCCTTCTTGTAAAATAAAAGAGTGGAGAACTTAAACTACCATCGTGCGTTAGGTACAAAACATTCCAGTTTTCAAGTGTTCACTTGTTAAACTGCACATTGTAAAGTGTTTTTCTGTTTTTAAGTCGTCAAGGTTCCTACAAGTCTAGTGGGCCTGCATGGTGGCACTCCTCCAATACGATGAGTGGTAGTCATGCGTTGCCATCATAAAATCCTGTATTTAAGACCTGAAGCGCAGCACAACTCAGCTAAAACAAACTGAGGAAAGGATCTGTTCTGACGACAGAGATCCCCTTTTTCTGTTGTTGCTATTCCTTCGCGTTAGCTGTGCAACATGAAATTAAAGAGAAATTTCTCGCATCTTTTTCTCATTGGTTTATTTTACTGGATTCTATATTTTGACGGTAAGTATTTTTAAAATAAGAAGTGCTTATTTCAGTTTTTGAATTTTCTCTCACACACGTATATCTATATAAATACAGTGGAACCCGATTATCCGGTCTTCAATTTATCGTGCATTCGGTTATCCGGGAACACCTAGAAAAGAAAACAAAACATTCCTGCTAGACAACACACGGTTTCGCCGCCAAGAATTCCGATTACAGGAATGTACACTACGTGTGTCAAAGTTTTCTTTGTCGATGGCTTTCTGAGAATTATTATAAAAGGATTGAAAGTATGGCATCTGTGCGCCAGCCAGGCGATCATTGCTGTAAGAAACCATTAGACTTAGTTTGATTCAGAGGACTCGTTCAAAACACTCTCCCTCCCCTTTTCCTAAATTCCGATGCCTGCCATGCGCTAACAAGTTTTTGACATTTGTTATTTGCTTCAACGTTTTTCTTGTAAACGTTTGTGTATATTGTGTGGGTCGTACCGTTGGCGTCCGCACCTCGAGATTAAAAGGCGGCTTTGCGTTAAGTGGGTGCCGAGATGTTGGGGTCTGGTGCGGGAGTGAAAAAAGCTGTTTTGTCAGTTGCAACGTAACTGGAAATTATTGAACATGCCGGAAAGGTGGAATCAATTTCTAATCTTTCATCGGAATTTAACATCGGAAATCAAACAGAGCGTGATACTCCACCTATTCTATCATTTGCAAGTTTTTAGCATTAATTTTGATTATCCAGATGAGGTTCCGCTGTATATCATTCAAAGCAAATCCGAAGCATTGAAATGGAAAAAGCAACGAAAATAAATAAATGTTAGCCTAAGTCAAAATGAGAAACTTTTTGCAAAAAAATACTGAATAGAATAAATAGTTCGTAAACATTAAAGTATTTGCTTGGTTCTTTCCACAGTATTTGAGAGATGCACTAACTTAAAGGTTTTAAAAATACACTTCTGTGACGAACATCTTTACCCTTAATATCTGTTTTTAAATTTTTGTTTGCAGGTAGAGGATTTGCTGCAGATGTTGTTATGTCATGTCCAGAATACTTCGTGGACGGAGAAGTCAACAGGATCACGTGTGCTGTCAACGCAACAAGTATCTCAAATGCTGGGTGTTTTCAAACACCTTCAAGAATGGACTTAACGTTTAACAGTCCTTCTTTTACTGACCTGCATTTATGTTCTTCTGATTATCCTGCCTCACCCTGTGCACCACAAGCGACAGAGAGAACGTGCTTTTGTGCAAATCGAAGTGGTGACATATTTACATATCAGTTTAACGTCGTAGCAAATAAAAATTACGAAGGAGGAAATTTTTCATGTGACATTTGCGCATTACCAACTGTACCACTAAGCATGGAAAGCAGCCCTAATTGTTCAAGAATCAAGCTCGGTATGTACAGTCTTAAAATGTTTTTCTTGAAAACTATTTAATTAATATAACTGTTACATAAACATTAAAACGCAGGCTAGGGTCCCTTTGAATTGTCTGAACAAGTGGTTAAAGATTTCACAACACAAGGCACACAGTTTGCGTTTTAACAGCAATCCTCTAGCCGGTATTGGTAAAGGTAATAAAAGTACTACTTGATAATTGCTTGGAGAAATTTTTCATTTGAGGTTGTTACTTTTCGGATACAGTCGCGACCATCAAAGATGTAAAGAGCTGCCATTGGAATTATCGCAATATGTCTTATGTCACACACGAATTTCGATCCATATTCAAGGTTTAATGTTCTGTGTAAAGGAAAATTGTATTAAATCGGCGCTACCACCTTTATCAGAATAATAAGAAAAATGCATTTTCTATTTGCTACAACCAGAATAATTTTGTTTCTATTCTTGTTTTTTCGTGTGTGTGTGTGTGTGTGTGTGTGTGTGTGTGTGTGTGTGTGTGTGTGTGTGTGCTCTGCCATCTCAGCTTTTCTGTTTACTCCAATTTAGTACACGACAATATTAAGTTAAAATCTTGTGTAACATGTTTGGAGCTTAAGCTTTAGTTTTATGATTTGTTAAGCCTAATGGACAAGATTTTTTTTAAATTTTTTAAATCATAGAAGATTAAAAGTTTTAATCAAGTAAAAGGCCTTTAAAATTTAGTAAAATATAAATAATAAAAATAGTTGTAAATCGAGATTACCGTTTATTAGTTTGTTACCTTATAGATCTTAAGACAACTTGAGGGATCGGTGAAAGAGAATATGCGCTTCTGTGTGTATATGTATATATATATATGTGTGTGTGTGTGTGTGTGTGTGTGTGTGTGTGTGTGTGTGTGTGTGTGTGTGTGTGTGTGTGTGTGTGTGTGTGTGTGTGTGTGCCAGACGTAAAGACACCGGTAAAATGAACAACAGTTTAAGACGATAAAATTTTACGTCGACAGCAAGTTAACAACAATAACGCCATCACAACCAACTGCAACTATGGGAAATCTAAACTTTGTTTAAAGAAGCACCCCTTTACTTTCATTTTTGCTGCTTGAATACGTTATTTTATTGTTCTCCTAATCACTCACTGTTTAGCACGAATATTTTTCTCAAAGTAGCATTAGCAGGGTAGATGATTCTAAGCTTTCAATGCAAAATGGCCTTTTTTGAATGATTCCTCAAACTGACGGTACTCTGACATGTCCGGCTGTTTGGAAAGACCAGGATACAGTGACCTTGACATGCGAAGTCGATGCTTCATGGGTGAATTGCGCAGCTTGTCCAGGTCTTTCAGGGAAAATATCGTTTAACTTTATACCCCGTGGTGGATCACAAGCTACCGTCTGTATGATTACCTCCTACCTGGATGCTGCGTGCGATGGTGTGTTCAACTCCCATGGTTGTCGCTGTATCACAGTATCCGCCCTACCTTGGGATAATAATGTAACACTGCTCTAAATATTATTTGTTACTAATTTACAGAACAGTTTAGTTGAAAAACGTATAAAAGCATCTAAAATCTTTTTTACATAGCCATCATGAAAGATTAAATATGGGAATAAAATACAATATTTCACAGTTGTATTTCTATGTCAACAGTAACAACAACGACAACAACTTCACAAGCACCAACAACAAAAGGTATATACTTTTTTGAACAGTGTGTTCATTTCTAAAACTACGCTACTTGACCGGACTACTGGCAGTTCTTAAAATGTGCAACTGGCAACTTTTACTATTTCTAAAAACGAGAAAACGCTGCTGTATATGTTTTCTTTAGTTTTACCAGGAGTGCACTGTTTATAAATGTAACACTAAGCGCAGAATTAGTTTCCTTTATTGCAGTCGACTGTTTATCATATGTGAACAATTCAGACTGTTTCTCTATACTTACTTCGAAAATATTCGTTATGTATTCTGCAGAATTCTAGTTACTAACAGTTTGTTGTTCGATGGCTGATGTGGTAGACAAAACATAAATAGTGATATTAGTCAGCAAAGTAGATACACAATATATTTTAGACGCTTAGAATTTTTCTCAATGAACCAAATATTTAAAAAAATCAATTAGAAAATTTGTCCTACAGTTGTTTGTAAACTTAAGCTCCTTAACTTGTAGGTTTGTAAGTTACACATAAAAGATATTATTTAAAGGTTTATTTTTCGTTCAAACTATGGAAATAAAACGAATTTCATTTTTTGCAGTCATAGAAAAACATGCTGCAGATATTATTACGTCATGTCCGGAATACTTCGTAGATCGAGAAGTCAACATAATCACGTGTATTGTCAACATGACAAGTATCTCAAGTGCTGAGTTCATTTTTTCACCGGTCTATATTGACTTTGAGTTTATGAGTGATTCTGGATCACCCCGAGTTTTATGTTCTTCTGCTTATCCTGGCTTACACTGTGTGCCCCAGGCAACAGAAGGAGCTTGCTTTTGTGCAAATCAAAATGATGAAATGCTGACGTATAAGTTCAACTTCGTAGGGAATAAAGCTGATGAAGGAGCAAATGTTAGTTGCGAGATCCGTGCAATATCCTATAGACCTCTGGTAAAAGAAAGCAGTCCCCACTGTTCAAGAATCAAACTTGGTATGTATGACTTTACCACTTTTCCCTGAAAAAATATTAAATGGATATAACGGCTGCATTAGCATCCTCTAGGGTGTCTTAGCAATGTTTGCTTTTCGATGGCAATCTTCTTGCTAATAGTAGTAAAGATTATGAAAGTTAAAACTTGTAGCTGCTCATTTAAAGTTATGTTTTCTTTCTGAAGCCGCGATCATTCAAATTTAACAGAACTACAATCACAATTTTATTTCACAGATGAATTTCGATTACTAGTCAAATCTCATGATACAAAATATTTGTCTTCATAAGGTGCTCTTTATTACTTTGATGCAACTCCCTTTACCGGAATAGTCAGAAATATGTAGTTTCTGTTTGTTCCGACCATGTGTGTGTGTGTGTGTGTGTAAGAGATAAAGACACATATAACATAAGCAACAGGGAGAGATATTTACTAATACAATTCTTTGCTGACAGCAAGTTCATCAACAATGACACCACCACCAATCACTCCAACTATGGGTAATTGAAAGTTTATTTACAAACCACTCTTGTCTCTTTCATTTTTATGCTAGAATATCTTACTCCTACTGTGTTGTTTCAATCTATTACTATTTAACAGCAGTATTTTTCTCAAAGTAGCTTTGAAAAGTAGCTGATGGTAATCTTCAAGTATTTAATGTCCTACTTTTTTCAGTGGTTCCCCCATCTGACGGTACTCTGACATGTCCGGCTGTTTGGAAAGACCAGGATACAGTGACTTTGACCTGCGAAGTCGATGCTTCACGGGTGAACTGCGCAGCTTGTCCAGGTCTTTCAGGGAAAATATCGTTTAACTTTATACCACGTGGGGGCTCACAAGTTACCGTCTGTATGATTACCCCCTACCTGGATGCTGCGTGCGATGGTGTGTTTAACGCCCAGGGCTGTCGGTGTAGAGAGAAAACTTCCAATGACACCTACATCCTGGAGTACACAGTAACTGCTGAAGTCAACACGCACATGGGAGGGTCTTGGGCATGCGTGCCTGTTTGCCTGGATTCAAATTACGCCACAATAACTAAAACAATAACAACAGCCGGTAACTGTAGAAACCTTTACTTTGGTAAGTACATAGTATCTGCCTTACCTTAGCATTTACAATTTAACATTGTGCTAAAACAATTTTTAAGACGACTTCACAGAGCAAGCTTAAGAAAGAAAAAAAAATTGAGTATCTAAGAACATATTTGTGGACGTGTTCATGCCAGTTATTCAATTACAAAGTCTTTTTTCTGTTTTTCTTATTTGTTGTGGACTGCCTACGAAGAGAGTTTACGAAATGTGACGGCACTTCTGTGATACAAATATATAATACACTGTCCTAGTACATGTATCCCTAAAATGTAGTTTTATAAAGATATTTGGACCAAAACCGATCTAACAATTCAAGCAACAATCAATTACTGACTTTTTCTTTCTATGATGTAACACTTTTGGTATCATTAGTTATAGATCACAGAAGGCTTTGAGCTTGTCTGTATTAAAAATTGCAGTGGCTTACTTCTTCTTCGAGGCCATTTGTTTGAAAGGGAAGTCACTTTATAAAGAATTTAAATGAAGCAGTTCCTTTTCTTGATAAAAGAAAAAAAACGAAATATATGAGTGTAATGTGATAAGCCTAGAGCCATACAGATATTTACAATTTAGAATTGTTCATCTGCTACCCACTGTGTGTCTAGTGTGTTAGCTATGTTCTCATTTTTTACAATTTCATGGCACTACAAGACTACGTTTTTATCACCGATATTGCTTGTACATAGAGAAACAGCACTATGTATTATTACAGGCAGTGTGACCGATATAAAATACCAGATTCAATCACCTAAAAACTGGTCCAAAACACTCTATGACTCAAAATGTCGATGGCGAAAACTTGACGCAAATGTTTGTTTTCTAATATCGTAATGTCTTATTTTCAGAAACACCTGAAGTGACAAAAATAACCACAACCACAGAAAACGGTAAAGAGCATTATGAGTTTGTCTGCATCTAGAAGTTAATTTTACATTCTCTTTTGTCATATTATCTATACATAAAGAGATTTATATAAAACCTCATTTATCTGCTAAAACTATATTACGCTATATGACATGCGTCTCATGACATATAGAAAAGAAATAAGAGACTCGGAGAAAAAGCTAGGTGGTCAAATACATGTGTTTAGTAGTTCATTTGGATTTTTAATATTGTTTCATTATTCAAATCCGTTCTGTTATGTACACAAGAAAATAAAAACATCTAACACAGGCTAAAAATATTTAAAAATTTCCACTTTTTAATAAATATACAGAGTCAAAAAGCACACTGTGTTAATGCTTTCGATCATTTTCACAAAATTTAAATTAAAAATATAGGATTTTAATGGGTTTTTTTCAGTTACAACAGTGACTACAACTACGACATCAATAACTGCCAATGGTACAAACAATTTTTGGAGTAAAAATAGTTCTACTTTTCTAGTTAATAGATATATATATATATACTTTCAAATCGAAGAAATTGTCTTTTTTTTAGCAAATAGTAGTGTATTGTCGTTTAGGGCACCAATACTGGTTTATTCTTTATGTCGATGTCATATTTCCTATTAAGGACTGTTCAATGCGTTCTTTTTTGCGTGGATGCTCTTGAACATATATTAAAGATAAGATTATATATTTATCTCCCTTATTATAATTCGCCTCCTTTAACTCACTCGTTGGAAAGGTTAAATGGCTATTTAAAGGAATTTCGCCATTGTAAATTCAATAGTTTTTTTATTTCTACGTGTTATGAAGGGCTATAAACAATAACTTACTTTAGCTCTAATTTTAATTGTTGCAGCAACAACAACAGTGACAACATCAACTACAACAACTATTACTACCACTGGTATTTTGTTTCCTTTTCACAGTACTCAAACAAAACCAAATATTATGTTGATAAATAATATACGACCTGTAAAAGTGCGTGTGTGTGCGTGTGTGTATGTGTGTGTGCGTGTGTGTGTGTGTGCGTGCGTGTAAGTCCACGGTGCTTGTCGACTATTGTTAAGATGGGATCTGTATTTTTTACGCCAATGCATAGATGTAGATTGTTTTGCTAGAAGAGGCTGTTCCGGTTCATAATATTTTATTAAACCTTTTTCCAAGTTTCTTAATTTATAGAGTCGCTCCAAATAAACGTTTAATACGAAGAGCGACTTGCGAGTTTTAAAAGGTAGTGCAGTCATCTTTATCATTGTTTTCAGTACGATCGGCGCCATAAGAAACGGATGTTACTGGTCATGGATGATGAACCACTAAAAAAAATTCCAAACAGCTTCAGTCCCGATGTACGATTGCTTGAAAATGTTACCACGATAAAGACCGTTAATGAAAATAAATACATCTGGACTTTTGTATTTTGTATAAAGTAATTTCACCTAGTAGATAAATATATTATTTCATGTGTGATCACAGTTGATGAATTCTGGATTTTAATGTCATCTTGGAATGAGCGAGTGCAAGTTTTACTAAAATTTTTTGTAACATTTATCCAGTATGTATTTGTGTAGGTCAGAATTTACTTTTACCTATCTACATTATTCTCGGATGGTACACCTATTCTTTTACCATATATTTATATATATAATAAACATATCAAAACTTGAAGAAAATATTTCAGAAATTTTTATTTTGTGCATTACAATATTTTATATAGCATAATTCTGATTATTATTGGACTATATATATATAACCAGCTTTTTTTATTCGTGCATTCTTCGAAAATTTTCAGAATGTGTAATGGGCACACAAAATAAAAGTTTTGAATCAGCTTTTGATATTTTTCAAGTCAAGAAAGAAAATGCTGACGAAAATCTTCTATTCATGCTTGAAGATATTACCTCCTAGTAATCTCTTTTTGTTTGTCAAGAGCAGCTCGATGAAGCAGTCTAGCAGCTGACTGTAAGTAACGTAAACTCTTGAAGTCATAGTTTTTCTTGCATGCTATCACGCATAAATGACCAGACCAAACCGAAAGAAAAATTTAAGCTCATGTCTGTATGGTTACTACGTCACATCCTTCCTAAATGTTTAGTCTCTGGGGACCATGTTTCATCCTACGCCCACTTGTACATCTATATACCAAGCATCTGAACTGGGGAACTGGGTCCACGACGTGGTCTGTAACAATCGTCTATAACAGAAATATTTTTCTCTCTCTCTCTCTCTGTTTCATCACGAATCCACACGGAAAAAATTCCATATTGACCGTAAGTCACTTGAAAGAACAAGAGCGCGAGGCAGCCGGACACAAAACTGATTTCTCGACAAGATGTCAGGTCCGTGTTAACGAAATTTTGCAACATGTCAGCTTCCGCAAAAGCTTACTTACATATGTTGTACTACTTCTACTTGTTCGTTGTTGACAGGTCAGGCTCGTGCAGCAAGGCGCAACAGTTGCTACACCAAACGCACAGACTTGTTCAGTCTGTCGACACTGGAACACGTCGCCTCGCTGCTGGTCTCCCTTTGCGCGGTCTGCTACGAAAGAAGTAGAATCTCGTCACACGGGCTGCGTTATTTGTCTTTAAATTTGTCCGTTGGTGGGATTCGGTCACCAAAGTCAGGTGATTCCACATCGGGGATCGGGGATCGGGGAGCGGCCTCTGGAGAGGGTGGGGAATTAATGGGTCTTGTAAACACTATAGCGCATCAAGCGCACTCGCTCGCGCGCGCGCGCGCACACACACACACACACACACGCACGCACGCACGCACGCACGCACACACGCACGCACGCACGCACGCACACACGCACGCACGCACGCACGCACGCACAGGTCACAAATCCGTACATAAACGTAAAAGAAATACTTTATTTCATGTTTTGACTGGTTTTTTTAAATTACAAGGGGTTAATAATATTTCATAGCGCTTGTTATATTTTACAGTATTACCTTTAGTGGAACGGAGGAGACTCAATATATGTCTAAACATTAATATATATATATATATAGCGTAAATCATATCAATTAGCAAAGGTGTTTAAAGTTATTTAAAGCCACCTAAACTTTATTTTCTGCCTTTACCGTTGATGTAGTTTAGTGTCATAAGCTTATCGGAACTCCAATTTGACAGGGATTTTACTTTGTGTTATGCCTACTGGTGGGTTGAAAACGTTTATTTCTTATCGTTTGTTATACATTTAATCAACTTCACACTCATACAACTAAATGATCTAGATTTCTGCACTGAGAGTAAATCACAACTTTTAAAGACCGATAACGTGTTTGCAACTGTGTGTTTATACAAACGTTACAACAAGGAAGTTTCATCAGCAACTTTAATAAGAGAGCTCCTGTCTGTAATGCTTTTACAACTGTTAGTATATAGTTCAGCATATAGTTTAAACAGTAGTGCACACAAGAAGCAGCCTGGAGGGGAATCTGTGCAGGTGGCATCAGGATCTGAGAAAAGACTGTTAACAAAAACTCTCTGCACACTGTTTGTTAAAATTTCCATGATCAAGATAGTTAGTTGGTGGGAGAGATGGAACTCTGAAACTAGACTCTCCACTTACAAGTGAGGTTGCACAGTGTTAAAGGAACAATAAAAATCAGTAAAGAGAAGCTTGGTATGAGCGTTAGGTTTCTCCAGATGTTTGTAAAGCATTTAGCATTAAAATCTCAGCAAAATCGAAACCTCTTCCAGATCAACAGGCAAACTGCAGCAGGTCAAGATATTTATTAATAGCAGTCATACATTTGCTCCTTATAGCTTTCTCAAGTGATTTCATGTGAGAGAGAGACTCATCTGTTTTTTATGATGTCCTATGCGAGATAAGGGAAGAAAGAGAGACATAGAAAACGAGCAAATCTGCGCAGGCATGCAGAAATACAGCGCTCGTGAGGAGTGCACACATGGATTGTAGACGCCGGTACAATGCTTCTTTCATATGAGGGTGACCAGGGTTAGCTTTTGTCAGAAAATGTTATAATGCCGGCTGAAAGTAATTTCTACTTTTATATGTCATGGTCAACGCAAACCTTTTTCTCTGAAGTAAAACAGTTTGTCAGTAGTTAAAATATTAACAGCGCTCTTACTTTGTACGCTGGTGTGACGAACACTCCCCTGTTTTGAATGTCTCAGAGAGTAAGGAAATGATCTCTGAATTTAGGATGAACAAGCAGTCATCAATACTATTCAAGAGGATGCCGTCGAGGTAGTCAACTATTACTAATATTTAGGTTATATCTTCGATAACAAGCTTTAATGGAACATCAACACTGACATGATTCTCCGTTAGAGCAGGCAAAGCCTGTACTTTTTACGGACACTCAGGTCTTTCTCTGTCAGCTCTGTCATCCTCACTCGGCTCGGTTTTATCAATGTTTTATTCAAAGTCAAATCACTTTTCTTCAATCTCTTGTTTCCACAAGCTCTCCCTAGCGAACAGGAAAAGTCGTGTCTCTCTTGTTAATATCTATTCTGACATAACCAGAACCACCCAGAGGGACTTGGCAGTCTGAAGTCTTCAGCAAATTCTTAGGAAGCATACTGTATTCTCATCTTTTCTGATAATATTGGCATGTAAGTCTTCACTCTTGCGGTCTGGCTGTAGGTACGCAGCACACAGTGGAATGAATGAGTTGCGATGACGATTGGTTCCGCATACAGGTGCTGCGTACCTACAGCCAGACTGAAAGAGTGAAGACATACATGCCAAGAACAGTAAGATTCGGTTGTTGAACTTAGACCAACTGAGGCTAATACAAGATGACGGCCAGTAAAATTGATCAAGTGAATGGCACGTGGAATGAATGAGTTCAGATGACGATTGGTATCTTACTGTTCTTGGGAGTAGGTGTTTGTCTGTGTATTGTGTGTGAGAAAGAAATTTTTTCACTTGTGTATGAATGTACTTATCTGTATATTGTTATCAAATGAGCACTACCTGGTATTGTATTTTATTTCTGTTTCTCTCTCCACTCTTTAAGCTCAAAAGGATACACATAAATAAGTAGAAATTTACCTAATCTGTTTTGTAGCTACCATTTATTCTTTGAAAACCCTTTGAGCCCTGAGCTCCTGAGCATATGTGAGCCTTTCTGCCTGAGCTCCTGAGCCAAAACTTGCTAATATTGGGTGTACAACGCTTACTGCCAATATTTTAGTTGGGATAAAAGATATAAGACTGGTCCGCACTCGGAATCATCAATCTTCACGTCATTTGCCTGATATAGCTTATTCCGGCCATCTCGAGCACCGTCAAAATCAATTGATTTTGTTAGGGACATGTCTCCTTTGATCAGCTGAAAATGCAGGTCGTGGATCATATTCGGCATCACTGTCTGTGGCCAAATAATCCGATTCGAAATCTATCTTGTCAGAGTAATCATTATCTTACTCTACTTCTGATAAAACATCAAGCATATCCTTTACTCTCTACGTTGTACAAAGTTGCTTTCGTGCACACGTCGTCGCTGATTTTACTCCTGATGGGCCAGGTTGAGGCTCTGTACGCTTCATGGTAAAAATTCGATCCAATTTTCTCCAAAACACGCTCGAAAAACACAATGAAAGGAAGCAGACATGTTGTACTAAATCTGTTGATGTCAACTAGTATGGTTTCTCTGATTGGCTGGTGAAAATAGGTTTAAACCAATCGCAAAACTCAAAGCAAGTGTTACACACCGCTTTACCGGTGGCTCGGCAATACGGCATTTTTCGTTGCCACCAGTAAACCGGTGGTGCGGGCTCAAAGGGTTAAACTAAATTACCCCTGAGAGCAATATTAACTATCGATCTAGTTGAACAAGTTGAATGCCGTCTGATTGTATATAGTTTTATAACATCACTTTTATGAAATATTGAATTTTTAAAGAGTTCATAACTTACGAGCACGCTAGCACACACACACACACACATACACACACACACACACTTTTTTTCTACGATAGACCTTTATCTAATGCTCACACACCAACACGCTGTGGTAAAATGCAGGATATATACATACTCGCGTCTTTAATGAGAGATTTAGGAGCATTTTCTGCCCTTTCTTTCCAGCCTTAACTGTGTGTAATAAATTATATAACAACACCTCTAGACCGATAACAAATCTTTACGTTCCGCACGTGGCCGCAAATTAACCTCGCATTTTAGCAAGTCCTATCTAAGTTTTATTAATCAAATTCTTTGTAGTTCTCATCAATAACCACATAAAAAAGAAACCTTTTCATTAATCAGTGACATTATTTCTCATTCTTATTCAAAACCTTATGTCTGCCCTCTTCACAACATGCAGCACTGACATTAGGTCCATTTACAAAAATATCAGAGTATGTACCATCTCACATAGGAGAAATTCCTTCCAGAAAACTCTTCATTCATTGCCTTTACAGGAACTAGCTGCCTTGCATTGGTCAGCCCATGGTAATGATTTTACAGAAGTTCACAAGGCTCACCACAGAGGCCTTTCTTGAGATGCAGTAAGAAAATCCTGCATGGTACAGTCAGTACAGTCCTGTATGTTTTGTCAGCCAGGATTTCCTCTGTTCCCCTTGCAGTTGGTCTCTCTCCAATGTACTCTGAAAGATGGTTATTAATCCTCTGAGCACATAAAAGTACAAGCATTACAAAAACTGGTTAATAACTGAAGACTGTGAAGATGACAGTGGTGAAGTTTGTTTTTGTTTTTGTTTTTGTTTTTTTGTTTTGTTTTTGCTGCTCTGAGGTAAACATTAGATCAAGAAGCCTATACATTTTTGGAGAAAACTTTGCAATAAAAATAATGAAAATCGCCTTCCCCATGCCTCCCTCCCCAGCAAAGCCACGATTGTGGTTCATCATGGACAAACGGTCATATTAAAGGTTGTGCTGGATCACATGGCCAAACAAGACAAGCTTGTAACACTTTTCTGTTACTATAACACCATCTTGGTGACCACTAGGATAGCGAGTATGCATCATGCATATTTACTAATCGCTCAGTTATGTAGCTTTAGCTTTCTTTGGCACCAGGACAACCAGTTATGACTGAAAGCACCAGGTCTATAGACATCTACTGAAAGCTGTTAAAATGGTGGAATTATAGGTGCCACAGTCAAGACCAGAAGCCTTCCAGGGATTTTCTGATGGAAAAGGCTCCTCACCTTATCCTCATGAATGGTAAATGGTGACAAGATAGAAGGTGCATAATCAAGTGAAGGACAGATCCAGGCATGGGGTTTTCCCATCAAACCATTAAAACATTTAACTTATCAGCCAGATCACAGGAACCATATTCACTGGCTTGTTCATTTTGCTTATAGCCAGTCACCTGATGTTGGCCTTGCCACACTTCATGTGCATTCTTGGAATAGAACTGTTCCTGTCTTCTATCTATAGGCCTTTTTGACATTGGAAATTTCATGGTGGTTGCCACTGGAAGTAGTACTACTTGCAGCTCACTTATTGAAGCACTTAAGCCAGATGTTACAACAGGCAGTCTGGTAGCGCAATGGTTAGCACCTGTCGCCAGTACAGTGAGGATTTGGATTTGGCACCCGTACTGACAGACATAAATATAACAATTCGTTAAACATAAGACTCTTCATGATGCCACTGGAATTTTTATGTTATTATTAAAATGAAAAAGCACAGAGGTACACGCAGACTCTTTATCTCATGCGTCTGCACACACAGAAACACACACACACACACACACACACACACACACACACACACACACACTGTTCATCAGTCGTTTCCAAAAAAACTTTTATCTGATGTATGTTAATTTATCTATGCTTGTATAAATGTAAGAATTTATATTGCAACACTGTAAGTTATTTATGAACTGTGCAGAAATCAATAACCCTACTATGCATCGCTCACTACCTGTTAAAGCCGAGCATCGTGCAGGCCACCTGCGCGTCAGCGTTTCCAAAGTAATCGTCACACACTGTGCTCCATGTCCCGTTGTACAGAATCTCCAGTCGCCCCGCCCACTGCGTTCCGTTTACTAAGCGAGCTGCGAGCTGTCCGCCTGATGATATTATTAAGTTTGTCAATTTAAATCGAGTCTTTTTCTATTGTTATTTTCTCACGGATATAGTGACATTTTTTAAAAAGAATATACCCTCTGAACGGTTTTACAAATTATGAAAGACATCCTCGTTATGCTGACAATTGTGACTGTAGTATCCTCTATGAGAACATTGTGACAGGCTGGTCTCTGTCCCCCTACAGTTAACGTCGTCAAGCAAAATACTGCCTCGACCTGCACCGTATGTGGCAGAGCCCACAGCTACGGCACCAGGACTGATAGATTTACGAAACATATTCCTACATCAACAAACATGTTTTCTTGTGACAATCTAGTCCTTATCAATAACTCAAAAGGAAGAACACGTACATACAGATACAGTACACGAACGAGCATTCAATATCGGGTGTTTTTACACGCAGACACGAATTTACATGAATGCGCACACACTGCAGCGTCTTCCTTCGGTAACTACCTGATACGTCCTTTAAATGTTGATGTATGTAACACTTAGCTTGAATAAAAATTTTAAAAAAAGTAAAGCACAAAGAGATGTAATCTATAAAGTCATACCGATAACAGCTATATATAAGGAAGTGGTAACCACCTGCTAAAGCCCAGCATCCTGCAGGCCACCTGTGCATCATTGTTGTCAAATAAATCATCGCACACTGTGCTCCAGGTCCCATTGAACAGAATCTCCAGACGACCAGCTCCATGACTGCCGTTGACTAAGCGAGCTTTCAGCTGTCCGGCTGTTAGAATTATTGCTTGTAAGATTAATACTGTTAAAATACCTGACATATAGATTTCATAAACATAAATGAATTGACAGAGATTAACTTTTGTCTTAATTGTTTTATCATTTTTTTATTTCACCGTGTATGACAGTATGTTAAATAAATAATAAAGAGGAAAATTTTGTAAATATAAAAGACATTCATGTGATTTTGGTATCAAACGGCTTTTTTCTACTTAGTCTGATATATATATATATATATATATTATAAGGTACGAGACATTTAAATTGCTTTTGTTTTTCAAGAAAGAAGTGATGCCTGTCTCTGAGACCTGGACAAGAGGGCGGAATGTTAAATGTTCTTATCGATACCAGCCAATTCACAAAGGAAATACAAGGGCCACATACACTATTACAAAATCAACTTAAACCTGACCTGCGTGGCCGCGAATGCCCGCGATAGAAATTTCGATCGGTATTTTTGTAAATTTAAAATAATATGAACTCACTTACTAGTTATGCAGATGACACCGACATCCTCGTTATGCTGACAATTGTGACTGTAGTATCCTCTATGAGAACATTGTGCCAGGCTGGTCTCTGTCCCCCTACAGTTAACGTCGTCAAGTAAAATACTGCCTCGACCTGCCCCGTATGTGGCAGAACTTACAGCCATGGCACCAGAACTGACAGAGATATAAAACACATTCATACATTAACAAACACGTTTCCTTGTGACAATCTAGTCCTTGTCAATACCTCAAAAGGAAGAGCACGTACATACAGAGACAGTACACGAACGAGCATTCAAGATCGGGTACGTTTACACATATACACGCAGACAGGAACTTACATGAATGCGCACACTGCAGCGTATTCCTTCGGTAACTACCTGATAAGTCCTGTGTTGATGTATGAAACACTTAGCTTGTATAAAAATAAAAAATACATAAAGCATAAAGAGTTGCAATCTATATAGTCATGCCGATAACAGCTGTATATACGGAACTGGTAACCACCTGCTAAAGCCCAGCATCCTGCAGACCACCTGTGCATCATTGTTGTCAAATAAATCATCACACACTGTGCTCCAGGTGCCTTTGAACAAAATCTCCAGACGACCAGCTCCATGTCAGCTGTCCGGCTGTTAAATTGATTGCTTTTTGCTTAAATAATATTGGTAAAATACCTGACATATTGAGTTATAAATATCAATCAGTTGAGAGAGATTACCTTTTGTCTTAATTCTTTTAAGAGTTTTTGTTGCACTCGGTAAGTCACTACGTAAATGGTGATAATTAAAGAAGAAAATACGGTATCACGCGCATAAAAAGAATAGACAGATATGATCATATTATTAAAAGCTTTATTTTGCACTGTGCACATATTTTATTTTATCACTCACCGTTTAAACCAGTAGCAGGTCAGCAAAACCACCAAACCTAGTGTCGTGGTGTGTGTGTGATCACTAGTTCGACGGATTATATATAGAGAAAGAAAGAGGGGCGGATACACCCTGCAGGTTAAGCTATTGCCATGACCTTTTTTAGATCTGGCGTACATGTTTATGTCTCTATTAAATTCACATTAGGTGCAAGAAGATAAGTCTCGTCTATGTCGTTAAAAAGGCATCGATCTGCAACTAGAAAAAGGAGGTTCAAGGAAACACAATTCTTTAGAAAGAAATCGTACACAATTTCCAACGACGATAGACATTTATTGAATAAACAAACATTAGACTTTAAATATCACTTTTATTATGCCGTCCTTCTCGGCTAATAGAATACAAATCCATGTCGAATTGAGTTGATTGGTTGCGGGTTTTTTTTCTTTTCCTTTATAATGGACCTAATAGATCGTAGAACAAACCCTAAAGGTACCAGCAATTTTTTTTCTGTATGATGCCACCCTGGTTGAGAAATGTTTGCGCGAGGTCGTAGTGATCAAGCGCCATGTTTGGGTCGGTTGCCATGTTAAAAAGACTGACCCTTTAAATCTCACCACCGAGCTTAACAAAAAAAAGAACACGACACGTACAACCAAACGCAAAAATAATACAAATTTACAATCTAACCACAGACAGCGGTTATTATGCAGCAACTTTTCAACCTGCCGAATGAATAATCCAATGACTCCCGATAAGAGCACACTGTTTAATGTATGAAGGGGCGTAGTCCTCGTACCTTATCTCTTTTGATCTACAGATGAATAATATTTCTTAGTTATAAAGCACAGAGTCACGCACGAACGACACCTGATTTTCACTTTCAGGGTGGCACACGTTATATTAAAAGTTTATAACAAAACCACAGCTCTAAAAGAGGTAGCTGTAAAAGATAGCCCAAAACAATATTAGTTAATTCTCTAATTGAAACAAATTGAAAAGATCTATAATAAACCTAAATATAATATAGAAATTAATGTGTGATCACACAATAATTTTTTTTTGGAAGACTGTGCTCAACTGTATACATTTGCAAACTCACAAGGTTCATAAAAAGTAGGCCAATAAGAAATTATTTAAATTGTTATATTTTCTTGCTTCTATATTTATTTCAGACTGTTAAAATCTATATAAATACAAAGCATATATACATATAACATGTAAGTGTAGTAATTAACAGGTAACTATTTGTGTATTTGTAATATAATTGTAAAGATCGTGGATTTGATACAACACAAAAGTTATCCGTCCGTGCCATCCGTCACTTTCTCTCTACGAGCACCACCAACACTCTTGTCTGTGCGTTTGTTCTTTCTCGGCTTGACTACTGCCACTCCTTGCTGGCAGGCTGCCCTGACTACCTCATTCAGAGACTCCAGAGAGTACAGAACTCCGCTGCGCGTCTGGTGCTTAGCTTAGGAAAAGGGACCATGTCACTCCTCTCCTTCGTTTTCCACACTGACTACCCTTCTGTTCTCGCATTCAATACAAACTGTCTGTGCTGAGCTTTAAGTTTTTTGCTGGCTCTTGTCCTGACTATTTCTCTGAACTTCTCATCCCTTACTCTCCGCCCAGACAACTCCGCTCTTCCTCTGACAACCGTATCCTAACTGTTATTGTGACCAGAACAACAACATATGGTCACAGGACTTTTGGCTACTGTGCTGCAAAACAATGGAACTCTCTTCCTTTCCATATCCGCCATCTTTCTACAATTGAATCTTTCAAATTTGCACTGAAAACGCACCTCTTCCTTGAGCATTACTCCTAACACAGTCCACAATGCTAGTCCTTACCGCTCCCCCTTTCCTCTTGCTACTTTACCCATCACTATTTTCTCTGTTCCTGTTACTTGATGCCTTTTGTTATCTGTTTCGTCGTCAGTACTGTCGTTTTCTTTCGTCCCCTGTGTTCTGTATCTACTTAGTCCACGTCTCTTCCCCATTTTAAGTGCTAAGAGCATGCTCTCTATGAGTGTGAATATGCGCTATACAAATCTTCATTATTATTATTATTATTATTATTATTATTATTATTATTATTATTATTAATTTATTAATTTATTTCTACATCGAAATGTTGTGTTTTTATGGCATTAACCAGTTCGTTCTACAGTAGGAGAAACAGTAACTGCATTTGTAACAGACGCTTACTTCTGCGGGAGGAAGGCATTCCACAAATTTTCCCAAAGCCAGAGACTCACCTTAGCCAACACATTACATCCCCACCAGAAATCAAGGACGGCAACGTGACACTCAACAGACGGATTGGTCCATAATCAGATTGACTATGTCCTACTGTCGAGACGCTTCAAATCCAACATCAACAAGACCAGGAAAGGGACCTTCCCAGGCTCTGACATAGGTAGCAAAACTCAAGCTGAAGCTTAAAGTGAAGCGACCCTCAAACACCACCCAAATTTGCTTTGACTTGGGGAAGCTGCCAGACACAAACGATGTATGAGTCTGCAAGGCCACGGTTGGGTGAAAAGCAGCCGTGCTGAACTTTATGGAATGTGATATAGACAAACTCGCTACGGTAAGAGGTCGTAAGAGCTGTACGTAGTTTGAACGGATGAAAGTCGCCAGGCGTTGATAATGTACCAGCTTATTGGGGAAGAAACTACAAAGGCCCAAACGGTCCTGTGTCAAAGAGTCTGGGAGTGCAAGTAATGGCTCAGATAATGGACGCAGTCACAAATCATACGCTTCCCAAAGAAAGGAAATAGCAAACAGTGCCACCCAAGCAAAGTCATGCTAAAGGTCATACAAAACCGCATCAGAACCACCGCACAAGACCTGCTAGCAGAAGAACAGGCTGGCTTCAGACCACGTAGAAGCACAGTTTAGCAGATCTTCACCTGTCGTCTTCTTATAGAAAAGCATCTTCGGCATCAGCGGGACCTTTACTACAACTTCATTGACTATGAAAAGGAATTTGACAGAGTCTTGCACGAGGTGCTATGGCATGTGATGCGGAAAATCAACATCGAAGAAGGCTTCGTCTAAGTCGTTGAATCGTTGTACAATGGCAAAAATGCATATTGAATGGAGACCAGCATTAAAAAGAGTTATGATCAATGGCAATGGCAAAGCAGCGATCTCTTTGAATGGGGTTCAGCTCGAAGAGGTAAGCAGCTTCAAGTACTTGGGAGCTCCCCTCTCCAAGGACGGCATTTCCACGCCAGATATCCGCATCAGGATTGCAACACCATCAGCAGCAATGGCTAGGCTAGATAGGAGCTGGCATAGCCACGATAAGGTTTACAACCAAGTTCAAGCTGTAAAAATCCCTGGTAGTGCCGATCCTGCACTACGGATACGTCACGCGGACTCTGCTAAGAGAAAAAGAAAGGGGAATGTAGGCATTTGAGAACAAATTCGTGAGGAGGCTGCTCCGTATCTCATACAAAGAACATAAAACCAACGAGTTTGTACGAAACAAGATTGCCACACTTCTAGGACACCAGGAACCTCTACTATCAACAGTCAAGCGATGTAAGCTGGTCTTCTTTGGCCATGTGACCCGGCACGACACCTTGTCGAAGACTCTCCTTCAAGGTACCTTGGAGGGTGGCCGACGCTGCGGAGGCCAGAGAAAGAACTGGCTTACGAACGTCAAAGACTGGACTGGTCGTCCTGTACAGAATCTGCTCACTATCGCCAACAATAGGCAAGAGTGGAGGGCATTATCAGCTCCCCCCAACGTCAGGTGCCTTGCAAGGGACGACTGACTGACGGACTGATTGACTGTCCCTTTCCAACAGAAAAATAGAAAAGTTTAATGAGGAATTTAGCAGTAGAAGGGAGCTACGCTAGACTAGCAAGTAATAGTAGTTGAAGCAAGCAGACGCCAAGACGTGTGCCAAGAAACAGGACCATGTCACCCGTTATCCTTCTTTTTCTGCACTGGCTACCCATACGTTATCGCATCCAGTATATACTCTCTGTGATGTGTTTTAGTTTCTTTACTGCTCCTGTCCTGGCTTTTTCTCTGAACTTATGTTGTCTTACTTACCAGCCAGAATATTATGCTTTCCGTCTGATAGCTGTATCCTAACCTTTCTGTCACCAAAACAACAACAACATATGTGACCAGCCAACTAGCACAGTTAATTTTACGGTTAATTTTGTGCAGATTGACATTTCTTTAGAAATGAATTCCGTGGTTATTAAAAACAGAAAATTACACTGATTTGATCAACTTAATTTAGTAATTGTGTTAAAATACATTTAGATTAAGGTACCCCACGACGATAAGTCCCGAGTTTCACTAGAAAATGATTAAAGTCAAACGCTGTTTCGGTACTACTTTCCTTTAAAATCCCCATCATATTATACCTTAACAGAGACCCTGGAGTCTGTATTTTCCAAGTCTTTAATGACTGATTTAATTATTAATTAATCAGACGAGTATCTGCAAAAGTTTAGGAGTAAACATATCTGGTCGCTGATCGTCTTTGATTTTTTTCGGTATAAGTTGAATTTTTCCTGTATGTTTTTAAAGATGTAGATATGTAGTAGTAATTTCTTTTGTTTTAACTGTCACTAGGCGGAGTCTACGGACTATTTTTCTACTTTTTTGTATATTTTGCTAATATCATTAAATGTATACAGGCCTGCAAAAGAGGCAGAAATCCTTTTACTTTGTGAAGAAAAAGAACACGCAAATGTCCAGGGGCCAGTTGCACTTTTCTAATTTTAAACACTTTTAGGCCTAAACTCTAATTAGAAAATCAGTTTAAAGTGTACACCACAATTTTAGAATTTTAAAACTAAAACTTCTTTAAGAAAGATAAAGTCTGACTTTCCATCCTCTCAGTATAGTTTTGTTTCTCTGCAATGCATCAAAATGGCTAAGAACATTTTTAAGGTTTAGAAACGTGTTGTGCAAATGTCCCCAGGTGTTAACGTTTACCCAAGTGTCTGTGACATACTGTGTAAAGCGAAAGCATGGAGAACACGTATCTGAGTGACAAAGCTTTATTAGCTTTCTAATCCAGTGGAATATATTTTAATCTTACTGAATAAAGAGGAAAGTGTTTATTCATTGTTAACAGTACATTTGCATCAACAAATACCTTTTGGCATAAAGCTGTGTTTTTATTTGTAATTGTTTTCTTTTTTCTAAAGTGTCATCTGCATTCAGCGTCGATATTTATTTATGTATTAGGATCTTTGATGTGTAGACTAACTTAAAACGATTTTTTTTGAATGTTTATGATATGTTTTAAAATGATTATAAACAAATTTAATAACTTTATAATTCTACACATATAATTGTAATTGAAATGTTTATCTGCCACTTATTACAGGTAATTCCGACATCCTCGCTATGGTTACAGTTGTGACTGTAGTATCCTCCATGGACACATTGTAACAGACTGGTCTCCGTTCCAATGCAGTTAACGTCGTCAAGCATGATACTGCCTCGACCAGCTCTGTACCTGGCAGAGCTCACAGGACTGATAAAAACAAATAATTCATAAATAAAAATGAATCTTTTTTATAACAATAGGAGTCCACGTATGCCATTTAACTAGAACACACAGACACAAACACAATCGGACGCAGAAACACACACATGCACCTGCAACAAATAGACATTAACGTACCTACGCTCCATGTTGTCTATGATGTTCAACCTAATAGCATTAACAGTTTCAAATAAATACTACTATTAGAAACTCTTACGATGCTGAATGAACGCTTACTTACCGTGTGTATGGAAATTCTACGATCAAAACACACGGTATACAAATTTTTAACTATTTTTCTTTTCTGTCTCCCTTAACAATTTCTTTCTTATGGTTTTTTTTCATTTATTTTTTTTTTTTTGCTTTTGTCTAAGTTTCTTTTTTTCGTTTTTTACATCTCTTATTTTCTTTCTGTTTTTTTATTAAATTGTCGTTTATTGTCAGTGATGCACTCTGAAGCATTATAAACAATATTCAAAGCCTCTTTCTAAAATAAAGTATTAATATAAAATCCTTTCGTACACAGAAAATTTAAACCTACACTTTTACCTCTTTTACAGACGATACCGACATCCTCGTTATGGTTGCAATTGTGACTGTAGTATCCTCTATGAGAACATTGTGACAGGCTGGTCTCTGTTCCCCTACAGTTAACGTCGTCAAGTAAAATACTGCCTCGACCAGCTCCATACGTGGCAGAACTTACAGCCATGGCACCAAGGCTGATAAAGGTAAAAAGCACAATCATACTTCAAACATAAGTTTCTTGAGAATGACACTAAAATTGTTATGGTAATTATTCAGATAAGAAACACACAAACACACATCCACCCACACTACTGATGTAAGTTAATCTATGATTGTATCCATTTTAATATTTATATTGCAACACCAGCAGGAATAAATGATAGAGACATGAATAACCATACTACAAATTATCCATATTTGAGAGCAACTAAACACACAATTATCGTTAAAGCCGAGCATCATGCAGGCCACCTGTGTGTCAATGTTTCCAAAGTCATCATCACACACTGTGCTCCATGTCCCGTTGTACAGAATCTCCAGTCGCCCCGCCCACTGCGTTCCGTTGACTAAGCGGGCTGCTAGCTGTCCCACTGCAGTAATTAATGCATTCGCCTATACTTTCTTTTCTTCAGTGTCTCTTAACACTGACTGCATTTCCTTTAGTGTTTTGACTTTTTTCTTTCTTTCATTTATTAAATATGTCTGTCTGTCTGTCTGTCTGTCTGTGAACAAAATATGCTCATGCTGGCAATAGATTTTAAAGCAATGTTTCCGAGTATTTATTTTTAAATTTCAGTGAATTTGCGAACTTTTTGCTTGCATTGATCTGCAGCAGCTGTAGTCACAACGCGTGTCTGTTCTCGGTTGTAGGTGTAGGCGCCAGGCAAGGGAGACGATAAGCCGTGTTGTCGCTCGTGCCTAGTTGCCGGACTTGATCCTGAGACGTACACATGAGGCGCTAAGCATTGTATAGTCTCATTGCCTTTGCTGATTGTGTACCTACTGAGTTGGGGGGGGCAATATCATATTTCTCTTACTGCTAGTGATGATGATGATGATGATGATGATGATGATGATGATGATGATGATGATGATGATGATGATGATGATGATGATGATGATGATGATGATGATGATTAATATTGCATCTTTCCCTCATGTATTTTAAACGTTCTAGAAATGCATTGCCTATTTGATTCTAATGATTCGTATTATTATGAAATGTAAATCTTTTATAGACTGAAGTAATATTCATTACCTTTTTTTCTTTATTATTAACCTTAGTTTGGGGTTAGGAATATCTATTGAGTTTATTTACATATGTAGCGTGCAGTGGCATAATATTACAAAAATATTTTGAATAATTAAAGAATATATGTAATCTAAAAGACAACCTGCTGATAAAAGTATGCATTTTTTATTCGCCTCTGCATTTTTTTGTTTCTACAGTTGATGTCAAATTCGCAGCTGAGTAAATTGCCACTTGCAGGCAAATGTGAATATCCATATTTGAGAGCAACTAAACACACAACAGTTTTATTAAAAACTGCAGCAATTAGCAAGTCAATAATAAAAAACTAGTAATTCTTCTGATATTCAAAAACACTTGTAAATGATAAAACTAATGTAAACCGGGCTTTAATTGGAAGGTTTAATCTCGGCGGGTAGCGTGTTTTCTTCACCATCAATCACAAATCGCTGTTTCCCTCAAACATCTCTTTTTTTGCGGATGCGGGCGTACACATAAAACCAAAAGGAAAGGGAAAAGGAAAAAAGGAGAAGAAGACTGAAGGTTGAAGGGGGTGAACGTGTTGCTCTGCAAATCAACAACAAAAGCACATTCAAAATCTCAAATCTTCTAGACATTCTGCTATATCTTAGCTTCTAACACGTGGTAACCACGTGGTAAACATGTGCCTGCCATCACTATTGTTATTAAACCATGTTACAAATAAATCATATTACCATATCAACATTTTTCTCTTCAAAACATCATACCACAAATTAATGATCCCACAATAAAGCATAAAAGAACATTGACATTAAACACAATTCCTACATCGATCTCACATCCTCTTCTTTTCCCCACAAACCGCCAAATGAGGAAAAGATGCGAGACTACATAAAAATCAATGCATGAAAATAAAATACAGAATTACTAAACAAAACAAGAAATATGTGAATACACATGACAAATGTGCAAATTTGTCATGGGTGTTACACTAAAAAAACTCTGAATCACCACACACAAAAAATAATAATAAAAATGTCCCTACACTGTATCACTAAGTAAGGAACAAAAGTTCGGTATTTACAGTCGTCTAGTGGGAGGTAATGCACTTCCAAGTTAGTAAAGTGGTGGAAGAGATCTTGCAGGTGCTTAAGATGATTTGATTTTGTATGGATGTGGCAGTAAAAGACCTGTTCCACTCTGTCCCTGTCTGGCCTGAAACCAGATTATTCTTATGGGTATAGTTCACAAAGCAGAGACGTTGATACTTTGTATCAATGTTAGCATCAATTAGATTGTTTGGCTTGTTATAATTCTGTATTTCTTGGCATTGCATGCATTTGAAAGGTCTTCCACACAAAAGGAGTAAGTGTTGTTTCGCGCATCCAAATGATTTCCTTCCGTTTATAATGCAGCTCTTTGGATCGCTTCCCGTCCAAGGATTTCAGTCAGTCAAAAGCTCTACAGCAAATAGTGGTTTAGTACACCAGTAATTACGACAATGAAATTATTTTTTGTAAGAAGAAAGCTATTGCTACTTTAAAAAAATGAAGTCGTGTGATGTTTTCAGTAGCTGATAACTAGGTACCTGACTCATTACATGTCTTGGGATGGTAAGCGAGGGCGGAAAAAGATGGGCACCGAGAAAAGTGAGGTCCTTAAAGCATCACTATCCAAGAACTTGAAAAAGGTACGTTGCCGGCCTTCACCTTTAACAATTGAATAGTAAAATTACACTCTTCAAAATTCACAACTAATTTTTCTTCTTCATTAATTGTTCAGACAATTGTTTCTACAATTTGTATGTTTAAAGAGGGTTACTATGAACTTTTGTTTAAGTTTGTGCACACTAGGACCTTTTAGTGTTTTCTTAAACTTCCTTTTTTTCACGTGCTTTAATAACTTTTTAGGCAATTTTGATTAAAACTGCAATTAATACTTTATAAAGATATTAAAATAAGCTAAAATCTAAGTAAGAATGCGTTTGTAATACAGCACAAAAGAATGATTTTTTCTTCAAGTACTTGGGAGCCACTCTCTCCAAGGACGGCAGCTCCACGCAAGATATCCGCATCAGGATCGCAACAGCAACAGCAGCAATGGCTAGGCTAGATAGGATCTGGCATAGCCACAAGATAAGGTTCACTACCAAGTACAGGCTATACAAATCCCTGGTAGTGCCGATCCTGCTCTACGGATGCGACACGTGGACTCTACTCGCCGAAACAGAAAGGAGAATCCAGGCATTCGAGCACAAGTGTCTGAGGAGGCTGCTCCGGATCTCATACAAAGAACACAAAACCAACGACTTTGTAAGAAACAAGATTGCCACACTGGTAGGACACCAGGAACCTCTACTATCAACAGTCAAGCGACGTAAGCTGGTCTTCTTTGGCCATGTAACCCGGCACGACACCTTGTCGAAGACTATCCTTCAAGGCACCTTGGAGGGTAGCCGACGCCGCGGTGGTCAGAGAAAGAACTGGCTTACGAACGTCAAAGACTGGACTGGTCGTCCTGTACAGGACCTGCTGACTATTGCCCAAAACAGGCAAGAGTGGCGGGCCCTATCAGCTGCCGCGTCTATCCATGTGCTCCCCCCAACGCCAGGTGCCAGGCAAGGGACGACTGACTGACTGAATGATTTTAAAAAATAAGTGCCGTAAACTAAACAATCCCTCATATTTCTGACTTTTGACATTTGCAATAAATACATTTTTAAAGATGTTTTAAGAGGCAACGCCAACTGTTTTTCCATTTTAAAAGATGAAAAAAAAAATTTACGGTGAGATAACGCTGTTTTTTTACCACTGTTTTTCTTCTCTTAATGCTTTTAAGATAAAACAGTTAACTATTTATTTCTAGACTACGAAGGCATCATCCATCCACTATTCAGCTACAGAAACTAATTATCATACTTGGAACAAGAAAGACAATTACTTTACAGGGCGAATCGAATTCACTGTTTATTATTTCGATCATACCTTATAGTTCCTAAAAGCATTGAAAAGTGTTTATTATTGTCAACCAGCAGAACAATAATTCATTATACAGAAAATCAAAAAGCAAAAAATCATTCACCAGTCCTTCAAAGTAGTTTTTGTACATATTTAATTCTCCATTGTCTAAGCCCTCAGGATATAAAAATTAACAAAACTGTACATAACTGATATTTTGAGAAAAGGGATGCATTAGTTTTACTGTAATTGTTAGGCTTAGAGAGCTACAATGCTTTTGGTCTATTGTTGAACATAATAACGGCTTGGAATGACCTGTTGATATGACTAATTGTCTTATAAATAAACTTAACAACTTCCTGAACTTAATTACAAATTAACGTGTTTTAAACATTTCCACCGGACTAGGTTGTGATGCAAGCTCAGAGTTTTAAAAAAAATGTAAAACTTTAATTATATTTCTGTCAGACTACTGAGATGATTTATCGGCTATACAAATTTGAATTAATATTTCATATTTCAATCTTTCTTATTGAGTGCAAGCTTTACGCTTAATAACAAAACGTAAGATAAAACAGAATATGCAGGAAACATCAAATTTGTATGATCTAGAGAATAATTGATATTTAAAAAAGACTAAACCTTTACGGCATGAAATCATATGATAGAAATAATAAAGCAAACTTGATAATTCTAAACATATTGTTAAATGAATGTATCGCATGCAACTAATTACAGGTAACACCGACATTTTCTTTATGGCTGCAAGCGTGACAGTACTATCCTTAATGAAAACATTGCGCCAGGCAGGTCTCCTCTCCATTTCACGTCGTCAAGCGAAATACTGCCTCCACCAGCTCCGTATACAGCAGAATCCACAGCTACGGCAACAGGGCTGATAATTATAATACTTTATGATTGAAAACGATTTTTGTAGCACGGAAGTCATTTAACCAGAACACAAACACAAAGACGAAAAGGTCCCACGCGCCCTCGTTTACAGATATATATATATATATATACTAAATGTAAACTTGATCACGCACTTATCGTAAATTCGATCTAAACATACATTCACATATTCTTACCAGGTAATGTAAACACACAGTTAAGCATTTTTATATGTAACTCCACACTTAAAAGAATCTTTTTGTGTGTGTCTTTTGTCTGCTTTACATTCTCGCCTTTATTTTTTTTTATTACATTCTGTTTCTTGTTCTGTATTTAGCATTTTTTTGTTTTTCATGTGTTTGTCTTGATTATTTGTTATTTTTTCTTTCCTTCTCCTAAAAATTCTTTATTTTATTGCCTGTGATCAACTAAACAATGTGAAAAATTTTCCCTTTTTCAAAAAAATTTTTTTTTGATAAACATAAAATGTATTTTATGACAGGAAATTTTTAAAAAGTCCTCACATATAGTACAGACGATGCCGACATCTTCGTTATGCTGACAATTGTGACTGTAGTATCCTCTATGAGAACATTGTGACAGGCTGGTCTCTCTCCCCATACAGTTAACATCGTCAAGCAAAATACTGCCCTGACCTGCACCGTATGTGGCAGAACTCACAGCCATGGCACCAGGACTGGTATGGATAAGAAACACATTCCAAACACAGATATCTTTATTGTAACTCTCGAATTTAACTTTTTATTATTTACAATATGAACTCACAGATATACACCTACTTCTTTCTTAAAGACACACACACACACACACACACAATCACACAATCACACACACACCCACACCCACACACACACACACACACACACACACACACACACACACTGCGAAATCTTTAATTTTCTAAAAAAATATATCTTGATCTTATTTTTAAAAGCCATGTTTCTATCAATCTGAGAATTTATAATTACACGCAGTCAATTCTGACAAGAAATTAATAACTGAATCCTATGCATTGATTAACACCTTTTAAAGCCTAGCATCCTGCAGGCCACCTGTGCATCAACGTTTCCAAAGTCATCATCACACACTGTGCTCCATGTCCCGTTGTACAGAATCTCCAGTCGCCCAGCAAACTGCGTTCCGTTTACTAAGCGGGCTGCTAGCGGTGTCCCTGCTGCACTCAATGAATATGTTAATTTGTATCAAGTGTCACACTTATTGGCTGTCATTCTCGCATAACTTTTAAACAACCGTTTCTAAATTAACTGCTTTAAAAATTTCAGTTACATTAAGTATCGTTTTAAATTTTTGCCTCATGTGTCTTACTATATAACCAATGAAAGTACAAGTTTTCAAAAGGAAAAGACATTCGCTTTGAAGTAATACCTATGCCTTGACATTCGTTTCACATTCTATAGTCTCATCAAATTTTACATTTGTTGGTGTTAAGTGTTAAGGTGAGAATAGTTTTTCAAAATGTATGCGCAGTTGTTAAAAATCACGTTTCATTATATTTAACGTCGTCACGCAAAATACTGCCTCGACCAGCTCCGTATACAGCCACGGCATAGGGGCTGATAATTATACAGACAATAATTGATTATTAAAACGATTGTTCTAGTACTGTCATTACACGCCAGTCATTAAATCAGCACACACACACACACGCATGCACACACACAAACACACGTCCATGCGACCTTTTTTTACAGATATATATATATATCACATACGTAAACATGAGTATGCACTACCCTGTACATAAGATTTGAGGAAGGGACATACATTCACCTATTCTTACCGGCTAATAAAAACAGCAGTTAAGGTTTCACCTATGTAACTTGAGAGCAAAAATATTTTTGTTTCTACAGATCTCTAAGTTTTTTGTGTCTTTTTTTCTTAACATTCTCGCCATTAACTTTTATATTTCATTCTGTTTCTTGTTCTGTATTTAGCATTTTTTTGTTTTTCATGTCTTTGTCTTGACTTTTTGTAATTTTTTCTTTCCTTCTTCTCAAAATTCTTTAATTTATTGCCTGTGATCAACTCAACGATGTGAAAAATTTTCCCTTTTTCAAAAAAAATTTTTTTTGATAAACATAAAATGTATTTTAAGACAGGAAATTTTTAAAAAGTCCTCACATCTAGTACAGACGACGCCGACATCTTCGTTATGCTGACAATTGTGACTGTAGTATCCTCTATGAGAACATTGTGACAGGCTTTTCTCTCTCCCCCTACAGTTAACATCGTCAAGCAAAATACTGCCCTGACCTGCACCGTATGTGGCAGAGCTCACAGCCATGGCACCAGGACTGGTATGAATAAGAAACACATTCCAAACACAGATGTCTTTATTGTAACTCTCGAATTTAACTGTTTATTATTTACAAAATAAGCTCACAGAGATACACCTACTTTTTTCTTAAAGACACACACACACACACACAATCACACAATCACACAATCACACATACACACACACGCACACACACACTGCGAAATCTTTAATTTTCTAAAAAAATATATCTTGATCTTATTTTTAAAATCCATGTTTCTATCAATCTGAGAATTTATAATTACACGCAGTCAATTCTGACAAGAAATTAATAACTGAATCCTATGCATTGATTAACACCTTTTAAAGCCGAGCATCCTGCAGGCCACCTGTGCATCAACGTTTCCAAAGTCATCATCACACACTGTGCTCCATGTCCCGTTGTACAGAATCTCCAGTCGCCCCGCAAACTGCGTTCCGTTTACTAAGCGAGCTGCTAGCGGTTTCCCTGCTGCACTCAATGAATATGTTAATTTGTATCAAGTGTCACACTTATTGGCTATCATTCTCGCATAACTTTTAAACAACCGTTTCTAAATTAACTGCTTTAAACATTTCAGTTACATTAAGTATCGTTTTAAATTGTTGCCTCATGTGTCTTACTATATAACCAATAAAAGTACAAGTTTTCAAAAGGAAAAGACATACGCTTTGTAATAATACCTATGCCTTGACATTCGTTTCACATTCTATAGTCTCATCAAATTTTACATTTGTTGGTGTTAAGTGTTAAGGTGAGAATAGTTTTTCAAAATGTATGCGCAGTTGTTAAAAATCACGTTTCATTGCATTTAACGTCGTCACGCAAAATACTGCCTCGACCAGCTCCGTATACAGCTACGGCATAGGGGCTGATAATTATTCATACAATAATTGATCATTAAAACGATTGTTCTAGCACTGTCATTACACGCCAGTCATTAAATCAGCACACACACACACACACACACGCACGCACACACACACACACACACACACACACACACGCCCATGCGACCTTTTTTACAGATATAGATATATATGTATCACATACGTAAACATGAGTATGCACTACCCTGTACATAAGATTTGAGGAAGGGACATACATTCACCTATTCTTACCGGCAAATAAAAACAGCAGTTAAGGTTTCACCTATGTAGCTTAAGAGCTAAAATATTTTTGTTTCTACAGATCTCTAAATTTTTGTGTCTTTTTTTCTTAACATTCTCGCCATTAACTTTTATATTTCATTCTGTTTCTTGTTCTGTATTTAGCATTTTTTTGTTTTTCATGTCTTTGTCTTGATTTTTTGTAATTTTTTCTTTCCTTCTTCTCAAAATTCCTTATTTTATTGCTTGTGATCAACTAAACAATGTGAAAAATTTTCCCTTTTTTAAAAAAAATTTTTTTTGATAAACATAAAATGTATTTTATGACAGGAAATTTTTAAAAAGTCCTCACATATAGTACAGACGATGCCGACATCTTCGTTATGCTGACAATTGTGACTGTAGTATCCTCTATGAGAACATTGTGACAGGCTTTTCTCTCTCCCCATACAGTTAACATCGTCAAGCAAAATACTGCCCTGACCTGCACCGTATGTGGCAGAACTCACAGCCATGGCACCAGGACTGGTATGGATAAGAAACACATTCCAAACACAGATGTCTTTATTGTAACTCTCGAATTTAACTGTTTATTATTTACAAAATGAACTCAAAGATATACACCTACTTCTTTCTTAAAGACACACACACACACACACAATCACACAATCACACACACACACACACACTGTGAAATCTTTAATTTTCTTAAAAAAAATATATCTTGATCTTATTTTTAAAAGCCATGTTTCTATCAATCTGAGAATTTATAATTACACGCAGTCAATTCTGACAAGAAATTAATAACTGAATCCTATGCATTGATTAACACCTTTTAAAGCCGAGCATCCTGCAGGCCACCTGTGCATCAACGTTTCCAAAGTCATCATCACACACTGTGCTCCATGTCCCGTTGTACAGAATCTCCAGTCGCCCCGCAAACTGCGTTCCGTTTACTAAGCGAGCTGCTAGCGGTTTCCCTGCTGCACTCAATGAATATGTTAATTTGTATCAAGTGTTACACTTATTGGCTATCATTCTCGCATAACTTTTAAACAACCGTTTCTAAATTAACTGCTTTAAAAATTTCAGTTACATTAAGTATCGTTTTAAATTGTTGCCTCATGTGTCTTACTATATAACCAATGAAAGTACAAGTTTTCAAAAGGAAAAGACATACGCTTTGTAATAATACCTATGCCTTGACATTCGTTTCACATTCTATAGTCTCATCAAATTTTACATTTGTTGGTGTTAAGTGTTAAGGTGAGAATAGTTTTTCAAAATGTATGCGCAGTTGTTAAAAATCACGTTTCATTGCATTTAACGTCGTCACGCAAAATACTGCCTCGACCAGCTCCGTATACAGCTACGGCATAGGGGCTGATAATTATACAGACAATAATTGATCATTAAAACGATTGTTCTAGTACTGTCATTACACGCCAGTCATTAAATCAGCACACACACACACACACGCACGCACAAACGCAAACACACGCCCATGCGACCTTTTTTACAGATATATATATATATATGTGTCACATACGTAAACATGAGTATGCACTACCCTGTACATAAGATTTGAGGAAGGGACATACATTCACCTGTTCTTACCGGCTAATAAAAACAGCAGTTAAGGTTTCACCTATGTAGCTTGAGAGCTAAAATATTTTTGTTTTTACAGATCTCTAAGTTTTTTGTGTCTTTTTTTCTTAACATTCTCGCCATTAACTTTTATATTTCATTCTATTTCTTGTTATGTATTTAGCATTTTTTTGTTTTTCATGTCTTTGTCTTGATTTTTTGTAATTTTTTCTTTCCTTCTTCTCAAAATTCTTTATTTTATTGCCTGCGATCAACTTAACGATGTGAAAAATTTTCCCTTTTTCAAAAAAAAATTTTTTTGATAAACATAAAATGTATTTTAAGACAGGAAATTTTTAAAAAGTCCTCACATCTAGTACAGACGATGCCGACATCTTCGTTATGCTGACAATTGTGACTGTAGTATCCTCTATGAGAACATTGTGACAGGCTGGTCTCTCTCCCCATACAGTTAACATCGTCAAGCAAAATACTGCCCTGACCTGCACCGTATGTGGCAGAGCTCACAGCCATGGCACCAGGACTGGTATGAATAAGAAACACATTCCAAACACAGATGTCTTTATTGTAACTCTCGAATTTAACTGTTTATTATTTACAAAATGAACTCACAGATATACACCTACTTCTTTCTTAAAGACACACACACACACACACAATCACACAATCACACACACACACACACACACACACACACACACACACACACACACTGCGAAATCTTTAATTTTCAAAAAATATATCTTGATCTTATTTTTAAAAGCCATGTTTCTATCAATCTGAGAATTTATAATTAGACGCAGTCAATTCTGACAAGAAATTAATCACTGAATCCTATGCATTGATTAACACCTTTTAAAGCCTAGCATCCTGCAGGCCACCTGTGCATCAACGTTTCCAAAGTCATCATCACACACTGTGCTCCATGTCCCGTTGTACAGAATCTCCAGTCGCCCCGCAAACTGCGTTCCGTTTACTAAGCGAGCTGCTAGCGGTTTCCCTGCTGCACTCAATGAATATGTTAATTTGTAACAAGTGTCACACTTATTGGCTATCATTCTCGCATAACTTTTAAACAACCGTTTCTAAATTAACTGCTTTAAAAATTTTAGTTACATTAAGTATCGTTTTAAATTGTTGCCTCATGTGTCTTACTATATAACCAATGAAAGTACAAGTTTTCAAAAGGAAAAGACATACGCTTTGTTATAATACCTATGCCTTGACATTCGTTTCACATCCTATAGTCTCATCAAATTTTTTATTTGTTGGTGTTAAGTGTTAAGGTGAGAATAGTTTTTCAAAATGTATGCGTAGTTGTTTAAAATCACGTTTCATTGCAGTTAACGTCGTCAAGCAAAATAGTATACAGGAGCCCACAGCCACGGCATAGGGGCTGATAATTATACAGACAATAATTGATCATTAAAACGATTGTTCTAGCACTGTTATTACACGCCAGTCATTAAATCAGCACACACACACACACACACACACACACACACACACACATTCAAATGCCCAAGCGCCCTCGTTTACAGATATATAAATATATATTTTAAACGTAAACTTGATCCTGCATTACCCTGTACATATGATCTGAAGAGGGCACATACATTAATTAACCTATTCTTACCGGCTAATGGAAACAGGCAGTTAATCTTTCACGTATAGATCTTGACTGCTAAAATACTTTTGTTTCTTCAGATGTCTGTGTTTTTTGTGTCTTCTTACTTTCTTAACATTCTCGCCTTTACTGCAAACCGTCAGTGACACAACTGTAGGGGACAAGTCATCAGAGAGAGAGAATATACGGTGACGACAGAAGCTTTGCCGCGAACAGGTAGCGTCTTCACGACCAGGGGGTATGTCCAACTTTATAAACAATAATTTGGACGAATTTTTGTGACATCGTTTCATATCGGAAAACGGGTCACCTGTTGCCTGTTTGGATTATCTGCACATCGGAACATCTGTCTACTCACCTAACGTACCTTGGGACTATTAACTAAAATCCTCGTACATGCCCAAGGCCATTTCTTAGTCACGCTTAGAGGACAACATTATTATTTTAACACCACAGAGCCTATCGTTTCCCACGCCCGGGGTGCTTTTGTCTTAAGAAATCCCTGAGGACCTCTTTCTTTTTGTTCTTAATTTACGCTACGTGGTTTTTTCCTGTATTCTGCTAAGGTTCCTTCTTCTGCAACTCTCTGTTTATCATTCCGCCCCCTTCTTTGAAATCTTTCAGTTTAAAATATATTTGATTTATTTATTACTCCGTTTAAAATATGCTAAGCAAAAAAATAAATACAAACACATATGCTTTTTTATAATAACGTTACTTACACATCGGTTTCACAACCTATAGTCTCACAAAATTTACATTTGTTGATGTGAAGTGTTAAGATGAGACCAGTTTTTCGATATATCCGCAAACTAGTTAAAAATCACGTTCCAAGAAAAACACATGTAATACAAATAATGTTCTTTGAATGGTAACGGAAAAATGTGGTAAATAAAACAAGGAAATTTAACTGTCGTA
Organism: Marisa cornuarietis; assembly: GCA_004794655.1. Lineage (NCBI taxonomy): Eukaryota > Metazoa > Mollusca > Gastropoda > Architaenioglossa > Ampullariidae > Marisa > Marisa cornuarietis. The sequence continues at coordinate 402,728 of SMMW01000065.1, read as the reverse complement.
GTAGTCGTTCTCAGTGTTGCGTGTCAGTACCCACGACTACTGAGCAGAGCTGAACGCATCTCTCTTCGTCACGCTCACCCAACAACAGTAGGCTGCTGTCACAACGAAGTCTTCACTAAAATTCCCAGAACCCGTGTCCTTATATACCGTCACGGGTCTACTTCTTTTCGTCCTTATTTCACGCTAGCTATTTTCTTTTTTCTACCATTCAATTAAGTAATGATATGATTTGATTTTTATAATTGTTTATCCTTTCCAAAACATTTTCGCTATCAAATTTTTTATTGAATAAAATTGTTTTTTGAATAAATTATTGCTTATGATTTACTACCATTTCCCATAGTTTATAAAATATTAAACAAAATAGAAGTACACACACTTAAGTCGACAAAAAAATATTAATATCAATAAATCAATCACGTACGTGTATTACAGATGACACCGACATCTTCGTTATGGGTACAATTGTGAGTGTAGTATCCTCTATGAGAACATTGTGCCAGGCTGGTCTCTGTCCCCGTACAGTTAACATCGTCAAGCAAAATACTGCCTTGACCTGCACCGTATCGAGAAGAATCCACGGCTAGGGCACCAGGACTAATAGAGATACGAAGCGCATTCATACATTAAGAAACACGATTGTTTTCGACAATAACAATACTTGTCGATCACTCAAAACGGAATGCAACTTAAAACATATACAATAAATGAACAAGCATTCAAGATCGGGTGCGGTAACACATATACACGTACGCACGCACTTGCATGAATGCGCACACACTGCAGAGTAATCCTCGGTAATTCCTTTTAATTAGTGTCTGTAACACTCCACGTGTATAAAACGGACAAATTACATTACATCACGAATTGTTGTAATCTATATAGCCATATCGATAAAAGCTGTAAACGTGCAACTGCTAAACACCTGCTAAATCCGAGCATCCTGCAGGCCACCTGTGCTTCAGTATTGTCGAATAGGTCGTCACACACTGTGCTCCAGGTCCCATTGAACAGAATCTCCAGACGACCAGCCCCTTGACTGCCGTTGACTAAGCGAGCTATAAGCTGACCGGCTGTTAGAATGATGGCTTGTTAGTTTAATATTGTTCAAACACATCACATATCACGTTCATAAATACTCATCAGTTGAGATCGATAAATTTTCTTATTAATTCTTTCATCATTTTTATTGCGCCAGGTAATCCAAGCATCCTTCATGCAACCTGAAACGTTTTCAAAGTAATCGTCATACACTGTGCTCCAGGTTCCATTGTACGGAATCTCTACTCGACCTGCATAAGTGGTCCCGTTGACTAAGCAGGCTCTTAGCTATCCGGCGGTACAAGCAATTCATGTTAACAATGTAATCAAACATTATACCTTTATCATCTTAATTTAGTACTTGTGAACGATCATTTTCTTTGTCACCTGTTTATATTTCACTGTTTTTTTATGCAAGCATTAAACCAATCAGCTCTTCTTCGACTTTTCCACATCTCTCATTTCAGCATTCTTGAACTTTTTAAATGCGTTTGCTTACTCCTTTAATATATAATTCATAGAAAGCACTCGTTTCACTGATATTAATTACTGGAGTGTATTAAAAGTATTCTTACCTGTTCCTGGTAATAGTAGGACAGACAGCAAGTAAGCTCCAGTCACATATACAATCACATGTAACATAATGCTGGTTCATCAAATACAGAACCGGATGACAGAAAAGACTGGACTGAGTAAAGAAACTGAACGGCTATGGATCACGTGACTCTTTGTCTGCACAAGGACAAAAGCAAAAAAGTGTGATTTAATTTAGCCTTCTCGTCTTTTTCAGGAACATTACCATAACAAATCCATGTTTTTAGATTTGACTAATTTATAATTTATATTTATAATTTATGGCCTGCCTGAAAAGAATGGTTGTGTCGTCCTAAATGTTCTTTTTTGTGCTTTGAGTTGCATAGGCGGTGCTGTTTGTTGCTTGCGATTCTGTAACAACGCTACGCAAATAGACTCCAAGGCCTACTTTGTGTTTCATGCTGAACTGGTTTTTATCAAAAATGTCCTATTCAAAAAACATTTTCCATTTCTTTAAGATTTTTCTTCTTCCTTCTTTGCTTTCACGAATAGAAAAGTAAATATGAGATCCTTTTAACAGTAATAGGAGTAGTTAAGGTCACACGACTGATTTGGAAAGTTTTACTAAATGTGTTTTTAATATGACTAAACTTTATTTATGGAAAATAATGAAAGAAGAGCAAAAATCTCCTTTTTAGTCATTTTATGAGACTGTTTGATATTAGAACCTTGCGAATTTTGCGATTGTTGATTCAGATTTAATGTAAGACACTTCTAATTATTTCCTGAACAGAATCGACAAGAAATAGCTGTTAATGAATCGATATCACAACATCTTCTACAAGAACTACCTTTATGCTCCTGTTTAATTCCATTATGAAGTGGAAATACAATTTAAGATATACGCACACATTAGTAAATATATTTTGGCAAAACTAACATCAAAATTAGTGTTAAGCAGAAGGGCTTACTAAACAGATATGTTCTCAGTGTTCTTTTAGAGATTCAAGACTCAATTTAATTTTTCCAGGGCCATTGCCCTATGGAAGCGAGTACAAGGAGTTTTAAAAGACTCCATTATATTCCATTTACGTATCCATTGAGTGTTAAATGTGTGTCCGTAAGGACAATTAGTTCTATTGCGTGTATGCAGGGGAAGTAAACTACGCAATCTTTTTTCTCTGTTTAGTAAAAGACAAGCGTTAAAAGGGTCTATCGTGAAAAAGATTGGACATACTGAGAACCGTATTACAGTTTATTTACATATAGCTCAAACTCGAGGTATTCTTAAATAGGCAGACAGTGAAAAAAGAGACCAGAAGTTAAGCTATCATGTGTTTATTTTAAGAAAAGTATGATACTTTTTCAAACAGTCTGCTATTTTAAATGAAATACACGAGGCCTTTGTAATTTGTTTACTACAGAAGTGAGATGAAGTAGCAAATAGAAGAATGAAGCTAGAATTAATTCGTCCCGGACGCTTCAACAAATTGTACTTTTAAGAACGTACGTGTAATTATGTAATTACTGAGGGTTATGTATATATTTCATGAAGGTATTTAGTGGGTGTTAATGTATTTGTCTCTATGTGCTCAGCAGCACTTTACTACAATAAATGTTGAGCAAAAGTTTAAGTAAGCAAAATATTGTTTTTAACGAACTTTAAAAAATATGGCTGCTCGTTTTTCAAACAAGATTTTTTTACAAAGTTTTTTTTCTATTTTGCAGTGCACTTACCGTTTAGAGCAGTACCAGGTCAGTAAACCACCAAACGAAGTTTTGCGATGTGTGTGTGACCACTGTCTGGACGGAGGAAATATAGAGAAAGTAAGAGGGGCGACCACTCGCGTATTACCGCACGTTCAGCTGTTGCCATTAACTTTGTAAAAAAAAGGCGTACATGTTTATTCCTCTATCAAGTCACATAAGGTGCAAGAAGATAAATCTTTTCTACTTAAGTAAAAAAAGCATCGATGTGAACTTTAGTAGGTGCTATAACGGTATAACTGGTTAGACGAAACACAAGACCCAAAGAAATGGTTGAAAATATGTGTTTCCGACGAAGACAGATAATTTGTGAGCGCTTATGTATGTATTGCATACATATACACTTTAAATATCACTTTCTACTATACTTTAATTCTCGACTAATATGGTATAAATCCATGTCAAATTGAGCAAATGTAAACCGTCTGAAACTGAGCACTTTACCAGCTTAAAATTTCAAGTATAACAAAATCTCTTGTTGATTATCTTAGCCTCTGCAGAGGAGATTTTCACAGGAAAACTATCTCTGAACAAGCAACGTTTCCTTCCTTATAGATTTGTATATTTACGTATAGCCCGATATTTTGTGGCACCACCCATGTTATTTTTCAGTATTACTTATAAGCACACACACACACACACTGGCAACTACGACCAGTAACTCCTGGATTCATAACACTCTACTGTCAAGACAGTTGTGTCCCTTACATAAGTCGCGACAGGAAAGTTGATAAATGTTAGAAAAATACGCCCTAGGAAAAAGTAAAGATTACAATAACCCTCATGTGTACAGTCACTTGATCACTTCAATATCCAATGATCTCTTAATTATGTTGTACCAATCAATAAAATGTTTATTAGACTTCTTTGCTCTTCTACGCATATCCATGTATATTTGTGTTTAGTAGAGTAAGCTTTTGTGAAGTATTTCGAAGTCACCTCACAACTTTAATACTTCCATGTCGACTGTTGAAAACGCCAAATCCTCTTACAGATGTAAGTCATAAAATAATCCAGCATACAGAAGAATAAAGTAAGAACAGTTGCTCACAATTCTGGTGCACTCAGTGATGAATGTCTATATTCCATGAACAGACTATGCTCCCCAAAGAATTGTTTCTGATGGTTCTGTTCTATGTGTATTTGTGAATTTCATAAAGAAACTTTGAACTAATTTCCTTAATCAAAGAGTTATGTATTGATGTTCATGTTATCAAAATGCAACTTTTGCCTAAGAAAGATTAGCAAAGAGTGTTTCCTACTGCTACTTTAGTAGATGCTCACAAAAATTGGAAGCAATATATGTGAGGCAGCATCATTAATACGGACATGATTGTATATTTTATTTCATTAGTTTTGATTAATTCACATTCCTGGTTAGCTGTCTTTTTTCTGTTTTACTAATTCTACAAAATAAAATATTTCATTATTATGAGTAAGAGCTATAACCATGTAATCAAAACTTCATAGACGTGCTTTTTGTTTCAAAATGACAAAATAAAGAAAGTTAAAGACCTATGGTTGCACTTAGGCAGACATTTCTAGTTAACCATTTTAAAGATCTAACAGGACAGGCGAACTTTCAAGATTCTATTCTCTGATAGTTATTTTGTGTATTTCCTATATCTAGAAAATGTTATAGTTTTTTTTAAAGCAGCAGATGGATTTTTAAATAATGTTCATTGTTAGTTTATTTGAGCTAGTGCAAAGTATATACACAATACATCTTTTTGTTACTTTAGATTACATGGAAAACAAAGTATGATTACAAATGTACATTTGATATCAGTTGAGTTTTAGACGCAATGTTTATCTCCTTCAGAGACTCTAAATTTGTGAATTTATGTTTCTTCAGTTATGACAACTAATAGAACATAATATTAACTATCGGTTTTATTATGTTCATTGGCAACCATGTTTCTTCTTTAGAATCATCTTCTGTTTCCCATGATTAAAGAAGATAATCAAGATCTCGACCACTGCTATTTCAAACTTATTCTTTAAAAAGAATCCCAGCTTCACCGATGGGAAACGTACCTGTAGCCCCGAGCACTTCTAAGACCTGAGGAATCTATTCAGACCTACATGCTATTCCTATATATATAGTCATTTTTAGCATGTTGTCTTTCCAATACCACTAAAGCCAGGACCATCTACTTCAGCGAATGTTGCCAGGTTATTTTTGAACTTTTAATTTGTATATCGAGAAAAAAATAAGTGCGTTGTTTTAACCATACGAATTTGTTAATCTCGGTGACACTATACTTAAATATATCAACACTAAGAGAATCAATTCCCCGTGGGACCCTGGGGTATTCTTGCCTAGCAAGCATTGTAAGAATAGGGTCCCTGCTGTCCAGCCAGGCATGTCGTAAGAGGCGACTATGGTGGACACCTCCCCTAGAGGTAAATTAGGTTGTGGTAGGGCTAACAACCCCACCATATAAAAGATGCACGTTACAGAAACCAACACTAGAACACTCGTTAAGGATGACGAAGGTAACGAAAGATACCAAGGAACTGGACTTATGACGGACTACAGTCAAACCTGAGAGGGAGCTGGCGCCCCGATGGTGGATTTACTTAAGCCAAAGCAGAAGTTGAGGGTGGGGTGCTGGAACGTCCAGACCTTGTATCAGACTGGCAGGTTGCCCCAACTAGTCAAGGAGTTTGACAATTACAACTTGGACATCCTGGGAGTCTGCGAGGTCAGATGGACCTGCACGGGAAAAAAAGAGACTAGCGTCAGAATATACAATCCTGTTCTCAGGAAGATCAGACGATCAGCACTCTGAAAGAGTAGCACAACTGTTCAATATGAAAACTGAAAAGACACTGGTGGAATGAAAGCCTTATGGACCCAGGCTTTTGAGAGGAAGATTCCATTCAAAGCTAGTCTGCTATGCACCAACAGAAGACTCAGAGGCAGAAGACAATGCCAAGGTGGGAAGTGACAACACCTGCAGGGAGCATATCATGGGCAAGCATGGAATTGGAACCATCAATGGCAACGGAAAGAGACTGGCAGACTTTTGTAAAGAAAACAATCTACTGATTGGAGGCACACTCTTCCAACACAAAGACATCCACAAGGCAACGCGGATATCACCAGTGGGGATAACAAAGAACCAGATAGACCATGTCATCATCAACCGAAGATGGAGGAGCTCACTTCAAGATGTCAGAGCCTACAGAGGAGCAGACGTTGCCACTGACCACACTCTTCTGAAGCATCGTCGATCGCGAGGAAAACAGGCACTTCAGCAGAGAATAGACTCCGGCAGGCTAAAAGACCCAGCCACCAAACGGGCCTTTGTAGTGGAATTAAAGAACAGGTTCCAGGCACTAGGGGACCAACTGGAGATGACCTCAGAGGACTTCAATCGAGTCTTACAGGAAACAGGAGAGAAAATCCTGGGCTTCCAACGAAAGAAGAAAGAACAGTGGATTAGAGAAGCGACATGGAAAAGGATAGAAGAGAGAAAGTCAACCAAGCAGAAAATCAACAACACCAGATCTGAACGTCTGAAGGAACAACACAGACAAAGATATACAGAAATAAACAAAGAGGTAAAGATGACCAAAACCGACAAAAGGGACCGCAAAGAGAAACTGGCAGATGAAGCAGAAGAAGCAGCAGGAAAAAATGACCTGAAGACACTGTATAAAATCAATAAACAGCTGAACAAGAGGTTCAAAACCAGTGAAGTACCAGTGAAAGACATGAACGGAAATGTTGTCCAGGGAGAGGCACAAAAACTACAGCGCTTGCAAACGTATTAGCAAATAAGTCTTGACCTACTATGTAAGTCCTAATGTTCTAAATTTTTGCCTGAACACCACTGGTTTCATATTACCTCCTAAAATAGCTTTGCCCTGGATGCTCATACTTTTGACAATGGCCTGTTATCTTGTATGCAACTTAAAGTACTTTTACGTAAATTTTTTCCCGTCCACACACTTTCACTGACATTGTTTTAAAAAGCACATCCTTTTTACAGTTTTTTTTCCTGCGAAACTCAATATTCAGCGAAGGTCACAGACCTACCCAACGTAATTGATATTATGAACACTGTACTTTTTCATTTGATGATTCCCTTTCAATCAATCTATATAATAATAATAATAATAATAATAATAATAATAATAATAATAATAATAATAAAGGAAATTTATATAGCGCATTTTCCTTCTTTACAGAAGGCTCAATGCGCTTTACAAAGAAATTCAAAGACACAAATACACACAACCGACAAAGTGAAACAGACTCAAACATATCCACAAACAATGGTACAGAGATATATCAGGGCAATAGGGAAGACCACCAGACCCAGATCGTTCATGCCAGAGCTTACGACCAGCTTCAGGCTCTCTATAATGTCTGTGACTTCCCCCATTGCAGTTCCATTGGACACGTTTCTGGTAGCGGCTTTAATCAAATCAACGTCTGTTGTCTCCCGTTGAAAACACATCGTCATTAAATGATCCGGAAAGCAGTTTCTGATCAAGTCCAGCAGAGCCTCCAGAGATTTGGTGTTCTCAGAGGCGCCACTGCGTGGAATGGTGTTAATGTCACGTGGGTCTCCGGGATGGATGGACAGGACAAGAATGATGCCAAGAATGACGGCTGACAGCGTTGTGGTCATGTAGTAGATCATGGCGCCCAGCCCCAGTTTGCCGGAAGCTTTCTCATCCAGCATGGCCATCGCCGTCACCAGGCTGGACAGGATCAAGGGCAGGATGAGCAGCTTGAGCATGTTGAGCAACAAATCGCCAGGAAACCTTAGATAGAAGATCTTGCGCTTGTCATTGGGAGTCCAAAGTCCTGGGAGGTATTTTAGTCCCAAACCAAGTCCAATACCAAAGATTACACAGACTCCCACAGTTCACAGAGTAGGATGTGCAAGAGGTCAAGATCTAAAGCTCATAGTTCAGATACACAACGTCAATATTAGTATGTGATAAAACTGAAAATAGTTCTTGTCAGAGAGCAAATCATAGTAGACAAGCAAAGATCTGCATGCAAAGTCTGTAGCTGATAGATCAAGCAATAGATCCGGGAACATGAACGACGGAGTTGGAAAAAAGACACAGTGAAACTAGAATAATTGTCCTGTACAACAAAGTCAGTCATAATTATAATAACTGCACTCTAGCAAAATATTGGAAGAAGAGGTTCACGTGGTTTCCGTACATACAGAACGCTGAAGCTGAACAGTAATGGCTGACATGGCAACGCTCCGAAAAATTGGTGAAGAACAAAAGTCTGCGTGATTCCTATGGTCAACCACAAAACACAGCAGAAACTAAAGCTCAGTCAGTGACAAAAATACTGGCACAAACTGGATATCAACTGCAGTTACTTACAACCAAGTATAACAAGAAATAAATGTGGAACACGAGAGCTGTCAAGCCGGTTAGGCTCAGCCTCGTTCTCATATATATATATATATGAGCCCCACAATGCACACAACATTTTTTTACTTTCAAAGTCTCCCGATCAGTGTTAAACACCCAAGGAACAAAGACAAAGAAAAATCTTGTTAACCTGAGATACACCCCAAAGTATGAGAAAAGATTGGGGAAATATAAAGCGAATCGTTAAAGACCCATTTTTATGCAATAGGAGCCTCTCTTGTCCAACTCCTTTCAAACAATAGCACCTCTTACCTCATCCATATCTAAGCCAACTCCAAGAAGTAGAAATTTTTGACTTGAATTTAGAGCTACGTCTAACAATGCTTCGCAAATCAGATGAGTAGGTTTCGGGAAGAAGGATTTGTAAGTAATCAATGTGCGCGCTTAAGTATCGAATCTTTCTAAATTCTCTTGATATTCTTATGTTTTCACATTTTATAAAAAACATAACTTTATTCAGTATCGTGTTCCAGGGTTAAATTTGTGCATAATCCATACTTTTGGGTCAGATAATTGGCTAAAGGTCTGTGTGACACCAGTTAAAAAACGACATGTTTGCGCGAATATCTTCTCCTAATAAGGTGTTAAGTAGAGCTGACTTCAAAAGAACATCAGTCTGATTCCCGACAGTCTGAAGTAAACAAACACGAGTTCCAGAAACGTTACTTTGTGTGATATGTAATAAAGATATAACTTTTAAATTAGCAATATATTATTATGCATAGTCTATTATAACAGTTGCATATTTGGTTACCACATACAAAATGACATTATTAATTCCATACTATTTTTTCAAAGGCCCTAATAGAAATGTTTATATATGTATAAAGAAAAACTCAACCAAATTTCAGGGCTATATCACATGTTGATATAAGTTTTCAGGTTTTAAAGTAAAGAAACTGTAACAAAAACAAGAAACTGACAAAGTAAAAGCTTAGTAACTTTGTTTTATCTAAGCCTTTCGTGTAATTTATGTGTTTGATAAAAATGCTCACTAAAGGTGCAAGCGGATTTTTCTGAACTAAAATTTCTCCATGTCCTTTAAATAAACCTGCAATGCTCACCAGTTAAAGATTTCCAATATGTGGTCACCTTTTACTCGTCTAGCAGCTTCAGCTGTCATTGTGTCTTCAGGCTTGCCACACGACAATTACGACGCATTTTGACGAAAAAAAGTCCCCACGGTGCACAATATCGAGAGGTGTGTACCTACTCCACCCGATAAATTCAAAATGAAGCTGCCTTCTGCGGTAAATAAATAATGAGAGTATTGGGTTTCTAAAGTCAAACTTGCAAACTGTTCTCGAACACATGTACTTGTTTTAGAAGATATAAATGAGAGCGAAACCTCTGCTCTCTCTTTTTCACAGTCTTCTTAACATTCTAAATGAAGCTACATTTTAAAAGTAAGGTTGAATTCTGTCTTAGCAACACTCTCTTTTCCATTCTGTCGAGAAAATATCTAGCAGTGTTTTTCATTGAATCTGCACAAAAAATCTCAAACATTACGTCCCTATATTAATGAATAACTTCAAAAAAAATATTAAGAAGAAAGCTTCTGCTTTTCGTTTTCCATAAATAAAGGCTGGTCTCTTTGAAAGATCCTTTAATAAAGCTTTCCTTAAAACAAAACAGGACAATTAGAAGCCTTATAACTACTTTTATCGTCGAGTGGTAATCTTATTTGAATAGGACATTTTAACTATAACAACATTTATTTTCAAGCACAAAGAAGACCCTGGAGTTTATTTTTGTATCGTTCTTTCATAAGTGCAATCAAGAAATTTTTTTTAGAAGTATTATAAGTTATAGTATGAAATGTACATGCAATTATGTTAAGTTTAGAAAAAAAGATGTGATGTATTTTCGACTTAGTTTAACGTATTCTGTTTGATTGGCCTATCTGTATAGTCTGCCTGTCTGCTTGGGTTGTCTTGTGTGTTTTGTCTGTCAGTTGTATGAAAACACAATTTCCAGCTAACATAGCGTATGTGGGCGGGTCAGTGGGCGGATATTAGGGGTATTATTTATAATTATTAGCAGCTTACAAAGGATAACTGGGATTCAAAAGCTGAAAATGTACTTTACCTCTAACTCATTTCTGTCTCGTTGAGCTAAGATGTTATTGAAGAACTTATCGTGTAAAAGTTGGACGCATGTTTTCTTCAATGTTAAAGACCGACCTGAAGGGTGTGCTATATTTGAAGATATCGATAGATGTAGGCGATATAAACCTAACCTGTAAAATGCAACCCCCAAAACCCATCCGTTAATTATTTATACGCTAGCAAAGTACTCGATATGCACGTACGATCGACAAGCGCCGCTAGCAGTGAACTACGTCCTAAGACATCTCTTATGCATCACCAGAGGCAAACTCGACCCTCTCCAATTTGCCTACCAGGCCAGCCGATCAGTAGACGATGCCGTCTCTCTAGCCCTTCACTTCATCCTCCAGCATCTTGAATCCCCTGGCTCCTATGCACGCCTCCTCTTTGTAGATTACAGCTCTGCCTTCAAAACCATCATTCCTCAGAAACTCTTTGTCAAGCTCTCAGCGTTTGGTCTTTCCCAGTCAATCTACATCTGGATCCTTGACTTCCTTCTGTGTCGACCCCAGAGAGTTAAAATAAATAATCTCCTCTCCAACATCCTGGTCCTCAGTACAGGTACTCCTCAAGGCTGCGTCCTCTCTCCCTTTTTGTACTGTCTCTAGACCAACGATTGTGTCTCATCTAACGGATCCATTCGGATGGTGAAGTTTGCCGACGATACCACGGTTGTTGGCCTCATCGCAAGCAACGACGAGTCTGCATATCGACGGGAGGTAGACCTTCTGGTGGCATGGTGCAGTGAAAATGGTCTACTACTGAATGTGTCCAAGACCAAGGAGATGATAGTTGACTTCCGTAAGAGGAGAGGCCCAATGATGCCTCTTCTTGTCAACGGTGAGGTCATTGAGCAATAGATCATCTCAAGGTCTTAGGAACCACCATCTCCAATGACCTTAGCTGGCAAAATAATGTAGTAGCCATCACCAAAAAGGCCCAGAAACGACTTTTCTTTTTGCGTCAGCTGAAAACGTTCGGCCTGAGGAGGGCAATTCTTGTCCAATTCTACCGGGCGGTGGTTGAGAGTGTATTGTCATTCTCTGTTACTGTCTGGTATGGCAGCGCCACCCAGAAACAGAAGGACCTACTTGACCGGGTAGTACGTGCAGCTAGCCGTATTGTCGGCTATAGGCTACCATCGGTGAGCACAGTCTATGCCCAGCGATGCTTAGGCAGGTCGCGTAAGATTGTGGCGGACATTTACCATCCGGACTTAGATATCGTCAGTTTCAGGCCAGAACATTTCGCTTGAGAAACAGCTTCTTTTCCAAGGCTGTTTCCTCACTAAACTCCGTTGTGGCCCGAGCCAGACCCGATTAATCAACATGTCCCGTGGGGCTTGGGGATCAGTGTGTAGGGTTGGGGTGTTCCAGGCATATATTCTCACTCTTGCAAGAGACTGTGGGACTGCTCGATCGCAACCACTGGCATACCTAGTAAACGCAAGGGAGTGATTGTGTGAATGGGAGTGGGTCTACTGTGCGTATATCTGTGTGTATGGGAGAGTTATTGTTTGTAAAATGTGGCCATTATCAAGTCAAGTTCCTCGTGCTATGTCACTTGGCGAATAAAAGGAATTATTATTATTATTATTATTATTATTATTATTATTATTATTATTATTATTGCACCATTTACAACACTGGCAGCCGTCAACACCAGACAGAGAGAGAGAGAGAATGAGCGACAGCTCGGATGATTCGAACGTTGAAAATCTGCGTTTCTCGTGCTAAAATAGCAGTTTTTCATAACGACGAGAAATGAAGACTTACAGCGTCCGGTTACTGTTCAAATGTAAGCTTAGTGTGAGTCAGGTGCAATAATGCAATATTTAAAATCATTCTAAGCCTAGATGTTCCAGATATTCTCCCTAAAGTGACAAATAGCGGATGTGGAACTTGTAGTCTGTCAGATTACTGCGCGATGTTATCTTTGTCACGCGGATCCAATCAACGTCAAAAAACACACTTAGCCGATCTGATTACGTCATATTTAACTTGCGTCAGTCATTTGTTTCCACGAGTACTATTCCTATTGGTGTTCCTAGTTTCTTCTGTGCGCAGTGGCAATCAAAATAAAAAGCTGTATTTACTAATATGTGTGTGTGTTGATTGATTGATTGATTGATTGATTGATTGATGATGATGATGATGATGATGATGATGATGATGATGATGATGATGATGATGATGATGATGATGATGATGATGATGATGATGAAAAACAGAAAAGAAAGAAAAAACAGCAGGAAAGTAAGAAAAAATAATAGAGACAGAAGTGGTGCTTGGTTGTTGAAATCCGTCTTAAGTAAACAAATGAGTCTTGAGTCTTTTCCGAAACGTGGTTGCTGAGGTGATGATGGACAGTGACGATGGCAGAACATTCCACAGCTTAGGTCCAGCGTTTGTGAAGGTCCTGGTATCAGTGTGCTTCTTGTTTGTGTTTTACACTGCAGGGAGACAGACCGAAAGCCACATGACGGCTGGTAAGGAGGAACTACCTCTTACAAATAGTCACACACACACACACACACACACACACACACACACACACACACACACACACAGTTACCACTCAATGTCATTGAAAAAAAGGAGAAAGCGTGTGGTAGAAGTCTACATTATCACAGTTACACGCCTATAGGTGTTTTCTATAGTATCAATTACACGGTTTGGCAATAGTATGAATCTCCGCTTTGCAATACAAATAGGTACATCAAAGTGAGAGTTAATTGTAATTGTAAAGATTAATTGGTCATATCGCAACACACACACACACACACACACACACACACACACGTAAACACACACATACGCACGCACACCCAAGCATTCGAACGCATTTACGCCTGTACACATACACACATACATCAACACACTTGGAAAATAAGTATTAAATATGCAGAGCTGCAGAAAAATGGAAGTAAGAGGTAAAACAAAAGGAATTTTTACAGTGGTATGTAATTTTATCTGCAGGTGTTAAATGAAACTATGTTCTACATTTTTTAAAGTGGTCTATTTAAAAAGAAGTTAATAAGAGAAAGAAATTGCATTAGTCTTGAGATATATGTTTAGGGTTTACTTGCTGCAGCAAGTGAGATCCGACACACCGCTTGTAAAAACATTACTAGCAGAAGAAGTCTCATCAGGATAAAAAAAAACACACAACAATGAATAAATAACATTTAGTTGCTAACGCTTACTGCTACAAAGTTGTCATAAAACATGATTTGTTATTTATGTGATCGTTATTTTGTCAACAGCAACATCGCTGTGCCCTCCTCACCATCTGTGTACAGTTACATTTCTAATCACATCTTTCTACATATTCATTTATCCACATTTAACTATAAATACACATATATAAACAAAATATAATCTATATCCATTTGTCTATCTTTATCAAACTACAGAGATAAATATCTGTTAATGAGAGACTAAATATACCGGTGTTTCACCTCAATTGGACAGCAAATCTCACGGGATGCTGACGTGAATCGTTAGTACCGTCCTCTCAGCCCACCTCTAATACTGGGGTCTGAACGGATACATTGTTTTTAGCGAATGAGTATTGTATTGGGACATAAAAAGGATAAGCAATAATTTAGAATAATAGCCGGTAGCATGAAGGACAAACTGTTTTTTTCTATTACAACGTCATGTCTATGTTTCTTAATAAATCTGTTATTGACAGGCGTTGATTTATCCACAGACTTAAAGTGAAGTACCTATCATGGAAATGATTTAAACTGTTTGTGGTGGAGACAGCGGACATTACTCAGACAGTGCGGGGCTATTGACGCCAGTCTCACGGTGTAGGAGATAAACTAAAGGATGAGAATGACTGTTGACACCGCATCGCCTGCTCTGTCACCAGTCGCCGTGATGTAGCCTCTAACGCTGGTACAGACCACACAACAAACTCCCACATCACCAGTTAACAGAAATAATATATAATAATAATAATAATAATAACTATAACTTAAGTTAGTATGTGGTTTGCCCCTAAGCGCAGTAGTAACTTATTCCGTACTTTACACACCTCTTCCAGTAGATAAAACTTCAATGACTAAGCTCTGTTTTGTGTAGTGCTCCATAGCTTCATACAAACTCCGTTGCCTGTCTACACCTTCTTCTCCTCTGCATTTTACTTTGTACAGTTGATGTCAAGTTCGCAACTGAGTAAATTGGAACTTGTAGGCAAATGTGAATTTCCATATTTGAGAGCAAATAAAGACAAAACAGTTTTAATAACTGCAGCAATTAGCAAGTCAATAATAAACAAAACCAGTAATTCTTCTGATATTTAACAACACTTGTAAATGACAAAACTAAAAAACCCTGAATCACCACCAAATAATAATAATAATAATATTGTCCCTACACTAAAGTTGTTTCTTAATTACCCTTAGTGGAAAAGGTGTGTAAATTACGACAGTAGTTACTCGCGCTCAGGGACAGACCACACTAACTTGACTTTTCTTGACCAATGATATTCGTGCTGTTTATATGGTCTGTGTCATCGTTAGAGCAATCGGTTACAAAGCAGGCAACGCGCTTTCAGTATTCACTCTCATCCTTTAGTTGCATGACACGTACAAGATTTCAATAGTTGATATCTTATCAAGGACAGAATTACTGAGTGACATGAACATAATAGAAGAACTAACCATTTAGTCTCTAACAGTCCTAAAGATGCACGTCAACATCACGTGATTTCTGTCATTATGACCCATAAATGAAAAACCAACGCTATATTCAGCCCTTGTTTACATGGTGTCGTTCTCTGAGCAAGCGACCTTGGCTTCTATACAGGTTGGCATGATGAAGACTTATATGTTCTGCTCATTTATTTATGGGTGCTTAAATAATAAATAAATGTATGGATGGATATTCTGTTACTATTTCATAAATGCCAAACATCTGTAACTGAGAATAGTAGCATTCGCAATTGAAGCCCAATGCGTGAAAACACACACACACACACACACACACACGCACACACACACACACACACACACACACACACACAGAGAGAGATAGAGAGAGAGAGAGAGAAAAAACGACAAATAAAAACATACGCACTCTCAATTTTATAATTATTGTAATTTTTCACATTATAACCTTTTTCATTTTATGTGACAAGGGACAGAATGCTTTTAATCTTTCAAGCATCTTAACGATGAACTTATACATTCGCTAACGTCCGGTCACTGCCCACCCTTCTTTATCATCATCCGACATACCCGTGCACAATCTACACACCAAGCAGCTTCACCGTCAGAGTGAGTCCCCAACGTAGTGTGTAAAAAACTTCCATAACAAAAATCGTTCTCACTCGTTCATCTTAATATGGATCTCCACAAAACAAGATTAATCATTTTTATTGGTCGTAAGGAGCATAAGGCACCCTGACACGTAATTGATTTAGTACACGTCAACATGTCAGGTCCGACTTTTCGCAACATGTTACCGTACAGATCAATGTGTCTCAGCTGGTTACTGCAATGTCTATATTTCTTTACCACGGTCTGTACCTTTGTGTAGGCATCGCAGACACCGACAGCAGTTACGACAAATGGTAGAAGTGCCTGGCAGATCGAAGTCACATGAAATCCCAGCTGGTAAACACTGTAGCACATCGCCGCGCACTCGCTCGCTCGCACACACACACACACACACACACACACACGCGCGCGCGCGCGCGCTCACACACACAGCACAGATCCGCACATAAAACTTAAAGAAATACTTCATTTCATGTTTTAACTGTTTTTTTTTAATACAAGGGGCTAATAATATTTCGTAGCGCTTGTAATATCTTACAGTATTACCTTTAGTGGAACAGAGGAGACAATATATGTCAAAAAATTAAAAAAAAAATATATATATATATAGCGTAAGACATATCAATTAGCAAAGGTGTTTATAGTTTTTAAGAAGATTTGCGGTCCTGACTCGTGACTTATCCCTTGAGTCAAGGTTCTCTAACCCAAGCCTTCTAACATTTTCCCGCACCTTTTCCCAGCTGACTTAAGCCACGATCTCAAAGGAAAGTCTGTTAGCGTTCAAAAAAATTCATATCGAGTGTAGACCGGGTGCTCCATTAGCACTAACGTTATGCCGAAAAGTCATGTGATCCCTTAGTCCTTTATATATATTTTTTTAAAAATTTTCTCTCTCACTTACAGACTCTCTCTCTCTCTCTCACACACACACACACACACACACACACACACACACACACACACAATATAAAGTAGAGTACACAATTGTTCCATAATTTTCACCAGTAAAAGTGAATACTAATTGTAACTATTACAAATATATTTATATAATAAACTAACATATATAATTTACACAGGCACAAGCATACATACATAATCAAACATAAGCCCGGTTAAGTCATCGCTAGGTCATAACAGTTTCAAAGAAACTAGAACGCATTCTAATGAATTGTTTGTATTAAGCTACAATTAGGAAACAAATCCTCTTTATTTGAATTTTATTCTTCTCCTAACTATAAGAACATGGATGTACTATGATTACTGCCACGTTGTCGCTCACAGCTTGTATTGAGCAAAGGATCATCTGTCAATATTGAATTAGAAGTCTAGTAAGGATTAATCTTTTCTTAATCTGCTTATTGAGGCGTAGTGTGTATAAATCGTCCTAAGCCACACCACTGCTAAGCATTTTTTGCCTTGCTTACCTCTCTGCATTTCAAGTGGTAAGTAGATTTTAAGAAATAAATAAAATGTGAGACTTTTTCCTAAGGTCTAATTACTGATAATAAAGGTTTGAGGAAGTTTAAAGTGGGATTTCTTTGGCTAACATTTTTAATCAAATAAGACATTTATTGCTAAATATTTTGACACTTAATAAATGTTTACATACAATGTTGACACTTGCAAACGTACGCACAACTCATTGATGTAGTTAAACCTTCTCGATTCTAGTCTGAGATTAATATAATGATAGTGATGATGAACCATGATGCAAGGTAAAAGGCTCTTCTAAAGCAAGCAATCCAGCCCCTCCAAAAGCTATTACATGCATCAAAAAAGTGTATACCCGAGATGAGATCGGAAACGATGCACGCGATTTTCACTGAATTCGTGATAAATTAATAAACCGCTGCACGACCGACAGTGTACTCAAATCGCGTCACTAATATTTATTTAACTTTGCAAGAAATTTTTTTTACAATGAAAATAAAAGCAAGTAAGGGTATCAACAAGTTCACTAAAAATTAACGATAGAAAAAACGGTATCCGGAGAAGAAATAAAATCAGCGTGAGAATGAAGTCAGTTTAACAGCTAGGCGAATGGCGGAATGACCGAATATCTCTAGCTAAACAACAGCTTGACTGAAACAGACTAAACGATTGATTGTATGACTGAATTCGTAACTCTGTTATTGAAAGGCATAGATGATGAGGAGGAGGAGGAGGAAGAGGAGAAGGAGAAAGAGAATGATGGGGAGGAGAAGGTATGTATCATGTCTAGGACTGATTTCATATTGCTTCTTTTTTCTCCAAGTTTATATAAATTTGCAGCCTTTTTCAGTATGCCTTCTTGGGTTATCAAATTTCCCGATATTGTTTAACTGAAAAAAACTACAGTTAAAAAACATCACAACTACTGCCGTGAAAGGTATAAACACATCTCTTTGTGTGCAAATAGTAAATTTAAATATGTCTGCTTATCCATTAGCTTTCTTCATTGTATAGATATAATTATCTCTAAATAATATGTTTCTGCACATAACATTAGAACAGACAGCAGTATCTAGGGCCCAAAACAGGTTCTCAGCTCCATCTTTTGGTTGTGAAATCATTTGCATCTAAATTACCACCATCACTACCAGCTAACATAACACAGCCCATCGTAGAGAAGCACTTCCAGCCCTTGATTAAGGGATAACTTAAAGCAATGTTTGAGAAAAAAATACACTGATATCCCTTCGTATAAGTGGCTGAAGTGGACTGCCCTCTATCAAAGTGTGTCTTACCTGAAGTCGTCTTCGTGTTAGACTTGTTGTTAGTATGAAATTTTGACGGGACTGATTTTTGTTTTGATTTGGGTGCCACTTCGATACGTGTCGATAGCTTTTGTTTCATTTCGACGGGAAAACAGCAATTGACCAGTTCATTTGACTATGACTTCTATTTTGTTTTACCTTTGTTGCTTATCGGACTTTTGCATGTGTTGGGGCTCATTTTTCTTGCCAAAGCGGCTTAGACCGTCTAGTACATAAGGTCGTTGAAACTACGTGTACTATAGCTGTCTTCTTGCTTGTTTGGTATGTGCAAATAGGAATGGGGCTTATGTTGTATGTACTGTGTGTACACCCTATCTTGTGGCACGAGGTACACAGTCTGCTAAACCTGGTTTATTGTATTTACGTCGTCAACTTACGTTAATGCCACAATACCTATTGTAAAGTTCATTGAGAATGCCAGTCAAGTAGCAATGTGTCACCAAATAAACCGACTGTAGTCTTGTTAGGAGCGTTTTCCGCCTCGCTTTAAATGTACTGAGCAAGCTGGCAGTCAACAGGGACTGCGTATTTATCTTTCACCTGACATATTACATTCTGTAGACATCGTGTTTGCATGTGCTCTTGCACGCGTCCGTGTATATGCTGCTTATTTTTCTTATTATTTGTTCATATGTTTCATCAATTGCTTCGCACTAGCCGCTTGGTAGTGGAATGAAGCGCTTTTTAAATTAACTTTATTATTATCATTCAGATAGACCAGACTAATTTATGCCCTGAGCTTAATGTAATAAATACACTATTTTGCTACATACTACAAATGTGTTAAGGAGAATGCGAATGTAGAAATTTATTTATTTAAAGGTACTGCCACGTTGTTACTCAAAGTCTGCGTTGGCATCGATCTTCTCTAGAAAAAAATTGATTTAAGGCTGAGACAGAGGCCATCTGTCACATAGAAGTTAGAAGCATGGTACAGATGTTTCTTTACAATATTATGTATATTGTACAGTATAATTTTTTATCACAACCCCTTTAGGTCAGAGTAGTTTGCAGATAAAGAATTTAGCTGTTTTGAATTTGCAAACTAAAACTTTCTTTAACTTTTCGTTTCACTGTCAGTTGGATCTAAGTGCAGGATGGTTTACTGTTATTATTAGTTGCCAAGGCTGCGTCTATGGTAGTGCTTGTACTTCACTATAATCAAAACATAAGATATTGGTTAAATTGTGACATCCTGTGTACATCCCACTAGGAGAAAATCAACTCGAATGCAAAATCACAACTCATCGCGTTGTTATGTCGTCTTCAAACACTCACACTACCTCTGAAACACACATCCATACAACACCAACAATAATTCAAAAAGACCAAAGTTTTTATAATGTTCCCGTGTGCAAGATGAACTCACTAACAAAAAATCTGTCCGTCTAAATTATAACAAGCAATTTTGATATGTTACCACAAGAGATTAACGAATTTTGTCATGTGACAATCTTAAAATCGCCTACAATTAGGGTCTAGTGTGCTTTGTCTGGAAGCAAGAAAACGCTCATACAACATAAGGGGGAAATTATCCAAGTCGGACAGGTTGCATATGGGTTAGACACGCTTAGTGTGGCTACAGCAGAGCTGTTAATGACATCTAGGTAGAGAGAAACACCTCAGGTTCTCACACACCTGCGGAGTAGGACGTACTAACATGACAGGGGGTCAGGGCATTAGTCATTCTGAATATTATTAGAGCATTTTTCAATTTATTGTGCATTCTTCGAACGTTTACAATTTGTTCAATGGGCACATAAAATGGAAGCTTTGAGTCATCTATTGATGTTTAAATAGAGGGAGCGGAGTCTCACTAAAGCCTTCTTCTTCGACTGCAGAAACTTATCTCCCTTTGATCGCTGTTTGTCAATTCGTCATAACTGTTTTCTTGCATGCAACCACGTATTATCTTTGCTATAGATAGGCGTACTAGATCATTGTAGACAGCAAGAAAATTACATAAAAACGAATCAGGATAAAAGGAGAAAGAAGAAGAGCAAGAACAATTAAAGAGAAAAGCAAAAATAAGATGACCAGAACTAAAAATAGAAAGTAAAGGAGAATATAGGACAAAGCTTTCAATATCATGAGATGAGAACTTTTTGTTTTTGCAACTTTGTTTTGGCACTGTGATGTCTCACAACCAGTTTCTGAGGAAAACTTCGCTCTTTTAGAGTGCTTTGGGGATGTCACAGATGCCCATTTTACTGTTGAATCTTCGCATCCAACAGTATCACCTCTTATTCTAGGCTCTCTCTCTCTCTCACTCTCTCTCTCTCAACTGCAAGTTTAATGCAATTGAAGTTGAAGGGATTTTCTGGCAGTTTTCTATCAGACTCCCGGTTCTTCTGCTAAATTCCCCAGAGGTAGCGCTGATGGGATTCACGATTACTTTCTGGGTCAATTTGCTCGGAAGGCTAATTAAACATACTGCTCCGTATTTCTGACATTGTTTACTGTTACCTTCTTCAAAAGGAATATGAATAGTAAGGGAGTTCATTCTAATGGATTACTCTTTTAGCTACAAAAATTTTTGGCACAGTGGTGGAAGTGCTTTTCTGACTTCTCCTCCGACATACTTGAGCAGTTTGAATTAGACGTTGTCAATATAATAGGGCGTGTTTTATTTAAAAGAATGACCATTTCTGACAACAATAAACGAATGAATAAACTAAAAAACACTAATGGTAATGGAAATAATGCAAACGTAACGGATTGTATACTAATAGAAAAAAATCAATTTTATATAAATTATAAAATCTTTTGGAATCTTTGAGAGGTACAGATACGGATGTATGCAACATTTAAACCCACACTA
Organism: Marisa cornuarietis; assembly: GCA_004794655.1. Lineage (NCBI taxonomy): Eukaryota > Metazoa > Mollusca > Gastropoda > Architaenioglossa > Ampullariidae > Marisa > Marisa cornuarietis. The sequence continues at coordinate 380,993 of SMMW01000065.1, read as the reverse complement.
TAAGCATTAAAAGAAAATACGGATGGGGTTACATGACCACTTTCTTTGTCTTCAACACTGGAAGTGCAGCAGAATTCTGGTGTACAGAGAAGCACTAGTCTTGAAACATGACATAACAAACGCAATGTTATTAGTCTGTTGAGAGAGAGAGATTGTCTGCTGGCAGTAATCTTACAAAACATAATAGGAGATAGCTGTAAATTAAGGGCCATGTCAGTAGTGACGATAAGGCCAAGATTTGTAACAGAGGACCCTCATAGTCGTATGTCGACATAGGGCTAGTTCTGCTTTTTTTAAATACTGCTTAGAAGAAGAAATGATTTTTGGGAAAACGGAGTTTTCCACATATGATAAGACAATTGCAATTGAGTACATTGGCAGCTGTCAGTAGTATCAGCCTGAGGTCCATCTTGTTCGCCATGCACATTTCACTGCTTGTCTCATTTATCTGCAGCCACTATTTTCTCGGTGGTAAGTGTTTAGCAGAACATAACTTTTATATTTTGTGGCATGTATTAGTACGCTCGCGTCATGTTTCTCTTTCATGGATGGGCTTTGTCACCGCTGTGTTTTTGACTGTTATGACGAATCATATCATTGTATATTAATTTGCATGCTGCATACACTGTGCTTAGACACAAGGAATAAGCAGCATATAAATGAATCCGCTACTAGAAGACATTACAAACAAACAATAAACGAAGTCCTCGTCTTTTTCTAGTCGATGGCTGTTACATAGCAATATCAATACAAGGTGAGCCTGGAAAATTGCTGAAACGTCAACTTAGAATACTAATTTTTTTTCTTGTGTCTGCTTGTGTACTCAAGGCAGCATACGTAACACTGATAATTTAAATGACAAAATACCGTCGAATTGTTTTCTTTAAAAAGAGCCAAAATATTCAATTTTTAGGGTAAGACATTATTTATTATCTAATATCCAGTTTACACTTAACAGTCTTTTCTCAGATCCTGATGCCACCTGCACAGATTCCCCTCCAGGCTGCTTCTTGTCTGCACTACTGTTTAAACTATATACTGAACTATATATACTAACAGTTGTAAAAGCACTACGGACAGTAGCTTTCTTATTAAAGTTGCTCATGACACTTCCTTGTTGTCACGTTTGTATAACTGCGCTCTTACTTTGTACGCTGGTGTGACGAACACTTCCCTGTTCTGAATGTCTCAGAGAGTAAGGAAATGATCTCCGAATTTCGGATGAACAAGCAGTCATCAATACTATTCAAGAGGATGCTGTCGAGGTATTCAGCTATTACTAATATTTAGGTTATATCTTCGATAACAAGCTTAATTGGAACATCAACACTGACATGATCCTCCGTAAGAGCAGGCAAAGCCTGTACTTTTTACGGACACTCAGGTCTTTCTCTGTCAGCTCTGTCATCCTCACCCGGTTCGGTTATATCAATGTTTTATTCAACGTCTAATCACTTTTTCTTTAATCTCTTGTTTTCACAGGCTCTCCCTAGTAAACAGGAAAAGTCGTGTTTCCCTTGTTAATATCTATTCTGACATAACCAGAACCACCCAGAGGAACTTGGCAGTCTGAAGTCTCCAGCAAATTCTTACGAAGCATACTGTATTCTAATTTTTTCTGAAAATATTGGCATGTAAATTCCTGTATGGAGAACCAATCGTCATTGCAACTCATTCATTTCACTGCGTGCTGCCGACCTACAGCCAGACAGCAAGAGTGAAGACTTACATGCCAGGAACAGTAAGATACGGTTGTTGAACTTAGACCAACTGAGGCTAAAACAAGATGACGGCCTGTAAAATTGATCAAGTGAATGGCACGTGGAATGAATGAGTTCCGATGACGATTGATATCTTACTGTTCTTGAGAGTAGGTCTTTGCCTGTGTATAGTGTGTGAGAAAGAATTTTTTTCAGTTGTGTATGAATGTACTTATCAGAATACTGTTATCATATGAGCACTGCCTGGTATTGTATTTTATTTTTCTTCTTTCTCCACATGCACCACAAGACCCACAAATTGTAAGCTCAAAATGATACACATAAAAAGGTAGAAACGTTACCTAATCTGCTTTGTAGTTACCATTTATTCTTTGTAATTTAAACTAAATTACTCCTGAGAGCAATATTAACTATCAATCTAGTCGAGCAAGTTGAATTCCGTCTTATTGTTTGTAGTTTTATAACCACACTTTTATGAAATATTGAATTTGTAAAGAGCTCATAACTTGCGAGCACGCTAGCACGCACGCACGAACACACACACACACACACACACACACACACACACACATGCAAACACACACAAACACACTTTTGTTTCTACGATAGACCTGCACATAATGTGTGTAATAAATTACATAACAACTTCCTTTAGACCGATCACAAATCTCTACGTTCCGTACGTGGCCGTAAAGTAACCTCACAGTCTTATCAAAGGGCTGGCTAAGAGCCAGTTACACAAGTGCCTTTTAAAACCTGTACATAGTGCACACGATATCTTCACATTACATTGAAACCACAGTTAGAAAGTTACGAAATGGAACGGGTGAAGTCTTTAGTCTATGTTAGCGTGTCAATAGGTCTATAAGAAGAGTAAAAGTCTTCATTGTTTTTGTGGGATTAATCATTCTATCGTGTTCTGAGGATTTTTCAAGACATGATAAGTGAGTTGAAATTTAAGCATATTGTCTGGTTTATAATGTAAATAACGTTCTGCCATTATTGAATTCAGTATTTACATCTGCGTTTGATAAAGCGATTCTTTTGAAATATACAATGATTCTTGTCACTATATTTAGAAACTGTTATAATTGTCAGAGCACCCAAGAAGATATATGACTACCAATCCAAAATATAAAAAACAAGTGGCATGAACGAAAGTATTGATATACAATGATGGAAGGAACATCACATTACAGTTTTCTAGATATACAATCGGCATATGTTACGAATTGAAGCCATTTGTTCGAGATGCCCCCGGGTGGCCGCAAGTGTTATAACGGGTATCTGACCTCGCCTGACCTGGCCGATGTTGGCTAAATGGGTGTGACCCGGTCCCCCTAAATTGTTGGAGCAGGTGCACGAGCTAGTGTGACTGACGTAAGCCTTGCTACATGAAATGTTAGGTGCAAGAGAGCAATGCGAGACTAGAAGATCTTAGATGTGTCTAGATGGCTTTGTACATTGTATATTAGAGCGACAGAGAGAAAGTGTGTGTGTGTGTGTGTGTGTGTGTGTGTGTGTGTGTGTGTGTGTGTGTGTGTGTGTGTTACGGAAGCTAGTGATGTTCTGTTCGGTATATATCGCCTTGGTTTGTGTTGGCATGTGTTGTCTTTAGTCAGCGCATGTCGCCCTTTGATCAGATGGAGTCGCTGCTAAAGTACTTTCAGGATGTGTCCCTGTTGATTGTGTTCCGGCGTGTGTCGCCGATTCGAAAGCGTGTCTGCAATTGAAGGCTGCTGTAACTTTTAAATAAATGGTTTCGTTTGAAAATATCTTCAACTGCAAAGACTCAGTCTATTGGAGAGATGGGCACCGTAGACTTAGGAACCACGAACGAGCCGTTGACAACGCATGAGACTTATGGTTTTTTGCCAATTAAAATCACATTTCCATCTTTCACCGTCACAGCATATTAACACATTTACGTATTGCTGCAAACCCCAGTATCACTTAATATAAAATAAGGGCAGTAGAGTGCTTGAAATTAGCACTGTTTAAATCTGTACGTTATTAAGTCGCTTGAATCAGCTAAAACACCAATGACTTTTTTTTGTAAAAAAGTGTATATTGGTTAAACGTTTTTCTTGAGATGAAAATTTATAATTCAATAGTGATGCAGGTAAAATTTGATTAAATACATACTAAACTATTTAGGTTAGGCGTAGAAAGATATATTAATGTTAAGGGATTTGGCGCTGAGTGACACAAGGTCTGGTAACGGAGATCAAACATCTAACTCGCGCGTATCTGTGTGTTCTAGCAGTAGAAACAGTTCGATGTGCTCGTAGTAAAAGCCATCCGACTAATTAATTTTTGATGCAGCAAATAGCGCATTTATTTATTCACTTACCATTCATACTTTAGAACAAAGCCAGAAAGAGGCTGAAAAAGCATCTACACACCAGAGATTCGTCGTTTTTGTGTCAGTGGTGGCGGTCACGCCAACTGCTCTCTCTGTTGTCTTCCTCTTCTGGTCCTGCGGACGGGGATGGATTGTAACCTTTAGTGGTAAGCGATACAGTCACAGTACTTTTACTAGCATTTCTTTAAGGGATCAGTGTTTTCAACTTACATATACAGGTGAAATTTTAATAAATTTACACTAATCTGTTGCTTCTATAAAGGTACATGAGTATGAAAAAGTTCTCCATTGAGCATAGAGTGCATTAAACAGATTTTACAATGAACGAAAGAGTGTCATCTAGTTTTACTAGAAAAAACCAGTATGCATCAAAATCTATTGAATCTCTGAAATGCCAGTCCATTAATGCTCCTAAATTAAATAATTCATGTATGCAGAAAATTACTACACATTAGTAATGCACTTTCCATCCGCTCTTTTCAGAAAGAAAGCAGAAAACGGCTGAAAACCCATCTACACTCGGAAGGCTCGTCCTTGTTTTGGTGTTGGCCCTAACAGTCCTCTCTTGTGTCTTCCTCGTCTGGTCCTGCCGACGCGGCTGGATTTTTACGTTGAATGGTAAACGTTGCAGATCTCACACCTGCCTCTGTCCAAATCAAACCGATAAAAGCACAAGCACTCTATTAATGTTTTATTAAAATTCTGAACTTAAAATTTATCTATTTTTGTCGTTCTTCCTTCCTATCTCTTTTACTTTTTAATCTCTTTCTCTCTCCATATATATATATACAGCACGTACTTTTCAGGTATGTTCAATCGAAGGTCGCAACCAAACCCACACAGGTTAGCAAAAGCTTTATATATCACATCTCTCTCTCTCTCTGTCTGAATAAAAGTCCCCTCCTATGTTTTAAGATGCAGCCACCATGCACGGAAAGTGGTTAATTCACGAGATCGTAACAGGTAGTTCCATTTTTCCTTTTTCGTGTCTTTCTGACATCGTAGGCATATCCATGAAAAATGCTTAAAAGCCTTAGTTTCAAGAACGGAAAATGGCTATTTTCTTGCTCATTCCATTGTAAAAAAAACCCTAAGCACTCTAGATTTGTAATATTGTTTAAAGACATTTAAAACTAGACGAAAAAATACATAAATCCAACAAACGCCAGTACTGCTAAGATAGGATAAAAATAGAGCGTATAATAATAAGAAAATATGTCGTAAGTATATTATTTTAGATGTACTTATTAAAATAATTGCTAAAGTTCTGATTCCTGATTTCAGCCAAAATGCATCAGGTGAAAAACAGTCCGATGTTTATGCTGTAAAGTTTAAATCAAACAGAGGTATATGTATTTCTAAGCTCTTGTTTGTGTCCACACGAATTCACCCGAGTGTGTGTGTGTGTGTGTGTGTGTGTGTGTGTGTGTGTGTGTGTGTGTGTGTGTGTTCGTGTGTGCCTGTGTGCCTGCGTGCCTGCGTTCATGTTAGAGAAAGAGGGAGCGAGAGAAAACAAGAAAGTAATCTAAATGCATGCGCCAATGTGTATTTATCTATGTTGTTCCTTTTGTACTTTTTCTTGTTCAGCTCCCATCTCTTTTTTCCCTATTTTTTCATTCTTTCATTTATTTTCTCTGAGTGCCAGGTTAATAATAATAATAATAATAATAATAATAATAATAATAATAATAATAATAATAATAAGAATAATTGCTTTGTAAAAGATCTTTTTGTAGAAACTTTGACTAAACACTTTGCCCTCGCAGGAAAAGAAGACGCGTACATCACCAATACCGACGTCGCTTTACCAATAGAAGACACAGAGGCTACTTACACAAGATTGAAACTGGAAGAGGTGGGAGTAACTGAACATTACACCACTTTTCAAATGGAAACTTTCGGAGTTGATGAACATCACCGAATGGAAGACTTGGGAGTTAATGAGCTTTACAGCACTTTGAAATTGGAAGATGTGGGAGTTAGTAATCTGTACAGTACTTTGGAAATGGAAGACGTGTGAGTTATTGAACCTTACATATATAAATGGTGTAACACTGTGATCATTTTTATATTTTCCTTTTTTTAGACATCTAGCGGGCGTTCGTTTGTCATTTGTCATTTGTCGACAATTCAAATAGTGTACGTCCTCGTCTCCATGACAGTTTCGTTATGTTCTCTAGTTGTGTCGCAACTTGTTTGTCGCACTAAGCAGTTTGTCGCAGCCATTGCTGTATTTCAGTCCGAATATTCCACAATTTTATTAAGTGTTATTTATTATTTTATCACATTAAATAAATCTATACCAGCATGTATAACCCGTTTCTATGAAGTCTGTTCGAGGAATATCATTGGTTTATCGAGATACACCTTGATTCTTTTTAATTTATGAATATTTTCGCACTAATCTTGTAGGGTTTTAGCATTTGGGGGCGAATACAACATTTGTATTCGATCATAGTTCTGTTAGCTACCATAAATTACCTAGCGACCTTGTTACTGTGTTAGTGTACAATGTGCTTGGCTTCCTCACATTTTAGAATAAGGAAGTAAAATGTATGTCGCATATCTCCTTATCAATATTGAATAAACAAGCTCAGTCATGTACTTCAACTATAAAATTTTTTAAAATCTGAAACAGCTGTCCTTAATGTTGATCCATTGAGCTGCGGTGCACCCTTTAGTAAGTTTGAAAATAGCACTAAAGAAGGAAAGTCGAACATATTTACACAGCTTTTATTAAAGTTAATTCCGATCAAAAAGTGTCCTTCGCTTATGAGCGTGAATGTTGTTTCTGTATTTTGTGACTCTTCTCATCTTACCTATCTTACACACAGCTATCTCGGATGTAAGTGTTATCAAGGAAGTAGTAATTAAACGAAAGATCAGTATGGAAAAAAATCAAAAAAGGTTTTTATTTGGGTCTTTAAATGCAGTACAGTCACATAAATTCATTATAAACATTACTCATCTTCTTAGCTCCTACACTTTGTTAACCATTCACCTGGAAATGTGTTGTACTACTTTAATAAATACAACATTTGCACTATTTCCTTTTTACTTTCATCTTTGCTCAAAATGTTGATGATGATGAGTTTAAACTCATTTATGTAGGCTCAGTCATGTCATGATGGCCCGCAAGGTACACTAAACACAAAATACGAATACTATACACAGTATTAAATATAAAAAAACAAGTGAAGTCAGCATTAACAAATATCTTCCTTGTAACGTTTGTTTGGTGCCTGGGAATGATAGAGGCGACGTAAACAAGAGAACAAAGTCGGCGGAGAAGACATGTGCTTACATCGTTTGAAGCCCAAACCCTAAATCCAGATTGTTCTTTTTGAAGTAACCTCACGTGCGCGAAAATGGATCTTGACAAGCAGGCCAAAAACTATTCCCACAGGTCAAGCAACACCTTTCCCCTTCCTCACACACACACACACACACTACCGCACACAAAGCGTAAATTGAATACAGTAAAATGAGAATCATCCGCACAAATCGACCACCGCAAGCCATGTTATTATCACTGCATTTAAGCAGATTCATCAAATCCTCATAAATCTTTATCTAATTAAATATATTATATCATCACTGCTGCAGTATCATTGATAAACACTGTAAACAAAGATCATCTGTGACCCTTAGAAAAGAAAGTCTACAAATGAATGCAGCTGAAAACCATTCATGTACAAAAATGACAAGCTTGTGGTGTGCTAAACGGACATTGACATTAGATGCCTTAATTACTCATTTCGTATCTAGGCAATATGTCATTAGGGTGAAGATCAGGACATCATTTACCACCTCATGTGGAACTTTGCCAAGCATTTGCAAACTACAGCTTATTTTAGAAAAAAAATCCAGCACGAACTGCTGAATACTTTGTTAAGCCTAGAATAACGGAGCTTTGTCGTAGCGTGTAGTGTCATTCAGTATTCAACCAGGAAGTAAGTCTTAAATACTCACAAACAGGATTAAACAGCCTACCTATCTTCCACAGCCGTCATTGGGGTGTTCTTGCTTCAAAACCAGGCCCATGTATGTGTACCCTTTGTCTCTCAACACTTTTCCATTGTTACACTTAAGTATTCAACAAATTAAATTATCAAGACGTGGTTTAATTTAATGTAACAGCCCCGGAGCAACAGCTGTTTCAAGTATTTAGGGAACAGGATCAGGAAGAATTATTCTCGATCAGGTGGAGTGTCGCGGAACAGAGATCAATCACAGTGCACCTACTATGGTTTCTACTCCCACAACTGTGGACACTCTGAAGATGTTGGCGTCATCTGCATGGATGGAAAGATATTTGTTTTATAATATTGCTTCCCTTCACTTCCTTTTCCCCCCAAAATCAGACATAGTTTAAATCCCCTTTCAGTTATAAAATTGTTACAGTCGATTGAAATCATTTACTTTTTGGAAATGACTAAACTTAAAAAAAATCCATTAATACTTAAAACAAATGTGAATGACAAAATACGGCATAGTCAAGAAGATTAACTGATAGGCATTACAAATATACTACGAGTAAGCAAGCAACAGATTTTATTGTAGATATTTTCATCCATTTAACTCAGGCAATAATTTTGTTTGCCTAACCGGCTTTAGACTGAAAGCTTAAATTTATCATGAGGAATTGTGGTGTGATGTCCGTTTTTAACACATGTTTTATGATAAGTTGATTATCTTTTGCTAAAGACTATTAATGTTTATTAAAGGTCTTTTAAAAAACCTAAATGGAGCAGGTGTAAAAATAGAAGTAGAGGATAGTGAGGCATATAAAATAATTATTCCATGTACAGAGCTTGTAGCTTTTTAACTAAACAAAGAGAATCAGTGGTACACATTTGTTGTTACACCATTTTTCTTAAGTTTTCCCACCTATTATGTTGTAGTCAGTTTAGTGTCATCTCCTCTAGACACCACAAAGAGCACGTTTAAGATCCATTCTTTGTTTTCTTGCCATCATCAAGTGTATATGCACTACCTTTTAATACGCTTCCAGTTTTTATTTCTTCATGAAGGAAATGTCATTAAAGGTCTATCTGTATTTGGATTTTGTCTTTTACTGGATTAGCTTACTCACGGTTTTTTTTAATTGTGTATGTTCCTACAAACGTAGACTGATTTTGATACCCTTTTACTTTTGTGATTATATAAGTTAACCTCAGTGTGAGAGATTAAAACCTTCAAGCTTCCTTAAAGTATAAATAGAACTATTTTTTTGCATTAACGAGAAGTTCTGTATGCAAAGATGATTCTCAAAGAACTAACACTGGCATTGAACCTGCGAGTTAATCACACCAGTTCTCTAACCACTCAGTGACCTGCTACTATCGTTGTGTTAATTAAGCAGACGTATATTTAGTGAAATAAAGTGCAGCTTACATCTCCACTCAAAAACAATATCTTTAATACATAATATGCATCCGTATTAATCCGCAATGACAATTCCTGTTAGTGGCAATATACAGATGAGTTAAAATAATTTATCTAACACACATTATATAGATACTACTAACAACACTCAGCTACATTTTGTGACATTTTGTCACATAAGAATAACACAAAAAGGTATAGCAACAAGATAAGAAATTTCCAGTCGGATTGCATAGTTTTCCACAAAAAAACAACACACACACAGCGTTTTTTTTCTTGTATTCTGGAGAAACTTAAAGCTCATGCCAGGCTTCTCTTTACTAATTTTTCTCGGGCTTTTAACACTGTGCAACCTCACTTGTTAGAGGAGAGTCTAGTCTCAGACTTCCATCTTTCCCACCAACTACCTATCTTGATCCTGGAAATTTTAACAAATAGTGTTCAGAGAGTTTTTTTTTAAACAATCTTTTCTCAGATCCTGATGCCACATGTCAGAAAGAGCAAACAACGCCTGTACCTTTTACGGACACTCAGGTCTTTCTCTGTCACCTCTGTCATCCTCACTCGGCTCAGTTCTGTCAATGTTTTATTCATAGTGTAATCTCCAGCAAATCCCTATGAAGCATACCGTATACTATCTTTTGCTGATAGTATTGGTATGCACGTTTTCACTCTTGCGGTCTGGGTGTAGGTACTCAACACCTGTATGCAGAACCAATCGTCACTGCAATTCATTCACTCCACGTGCCATTCACTTGATCAATTCTACTGGCCTTGATCTTGTACTAGCCTCATTTGACCTAAGGTCACCAACCATATCTTACTGTTCCTGGGACTATGCGTATGTCGATGTATAGTGAGTGAGAGACATTATTTCACATGTATATGTGTGTACTTATCTGTGTATTGTTATCATATGAGCACTACCTGGTATTGTATTTTATTTCTTTTTCACTCTCCACCTCCACCACAAGACCCACAAATGGTAAGCTCAAAATGATACACAAAGGTAGAAACGTTACCTAATCTGCTTTGTAGTTACCGCACTTGGCAGCAATTTAACCTAGAAATCTTATCAAACGGCTGGCTAAGTGCCAGTTGAATAAGTGACTTTTAAAACCTGTACATAGTGCACACGATAGATTCACTTTACATTGACACCAGGATTAGAAAGTTACGAAATAGAAGGTATGTAGCCTTTAGTCTATGTTAGCATGTCAATAGGTCTGAAAGCGGAGTAAAAGTTGTCATTGTTTTAGATTTTGCTATTAATCGTTCTGAGGATTTTTCAAGACATAAGTGAGTTGAAATTGAAGCATATTGTTTGGTTTATAATGTAACAAAAATTGTGCCATTAATGAATTCAGTATTTACATCTGCATTCATAAATTGTTTTTTTTTAATATAAAATGATTTTTTTTCGCTATATTGAGAGACTGTTAAAACGTCAGACCACCCAAGAAGATTCATAACTACCAATGAAAAATATTTAAAAAAACAATGGCATAAACAAATATATTGATATAAAATGATGGAAGGAACATTCAGTTTTCTAAACATAAAATCTGCATATGTTACGAACTGAAGTCAGACGTAGAAAGCCAGAATAATGTGAAGGGATTTGGGGGTGAGTGACAGAAGTGAAGCATTAACAGTTAGGTCAATGTGCTTGTAGTAAAAGCCATCCAATGAATTATTTTTATGCAGCAAATAGCGCATTTATTAATGCACTTGCCATTCATACTTCAGGACAAAGCCAGAAGGAGGCTGAAAAAGCAGCTACAAACAAGAAATTTGTCGCTTTTCTGTCACTGGTGGCGGTCACGCCAACTGCTCTCTCTATTGTCTTCCTCGTCTGGTCCTGCGGAGGGGGATGTAGTGTAACGCTTAGTGGTAAGCGATGCAGTCACAGTACTTTTACTAACATTTTTTTAAGGTAGAGTGTTTTCAACTTACAGATACAGGTAAAGTTTTGATAAATTTACTTTTGCCTGTTTGTTTTTTAAAAGTACATGAGCATGAAAAAGTTTTGGATTGAGTATAAAGTGCATTAAACAGATTTTACAGAGAACGGAAAAAACTAGCAACCCCCCCCCCAAAAAAACAAAAAGTATGTGTCAAGTTATCTACTGAAATGTCAGTTCATTAATCCTCCTAAATTAAAGAATGTATACAGAAATTAACACACATTAGTAATGTACTTTCCATCCGCTCTCTTCAGAACGAAATCAGAAAAGTCCATGTACAATCGGATTGCTCGTCTTTGTTTTGGTGTTGACCGTAACAGTCATCTCTTGTCTCCTTCTCATCTGCTCCTGCCGACGCGGTATGATTTTTTTCGTTAAATGGTAAACACTGCAGATCTTTCATCTGCTTCTGTCCAAATCAAACCAATGAAAGCACGAGCATTCATTTTATTAACGCTTCATTAATTTTCTGCACCCAAAGCTTTCTCTCTTTTATCATTCTTTCTTACTTCCTCCTTTACTTTTAAATCTTTCTCTCTCTATATATATATATATATACAAATATTACGCGTACTTTTCAGGTCTGTTAAATCCAAGGACGCAACAAATCCTGCTCAGGTTAGTTAGAACTTTGTATATCACAAATAAATAAATATAGACATATAAGCATTCTTTATATCGAAACATTTTTATGAAAACAAGAAATCGCTAGAGAATTAATTATAAATGTAAACTGAACAATATTTAAAACACGTTTCTGGTTGTTTATTTATTATGCAGATAAAGTACTTTTACATACTTTTTATTGTAAAAAAGCGGCATGGGCGATGCATTCAAAAATGTCTAAGTAATGTTATTGTATTGTGTCATCACTCTTTTGCAACTTCCCCAGAAAGAACATCTGAGTTAGTTTTGTGTGCTTTATTTTAAAAAAAATAATATTACCATAACGCCAGCCCACTAGCTTTGCAAACAAAAAATTCCTCTTACGCCAAATTAGTTTCACCACAACTGGCTGTAACTTGAGCTTTTTTTAATTGCACTTCGTTTGCCGTAAAATGACAGCAAATATTGAACACTGATTGTCTTCACATGCGTTCACTCTTATGATTTGAGATGTAGCCACCATGCAATGAAAGTGCGTAATGCACGAGATCGTAGCAGGGGGTTACACTTTCCTTTTTTTTGTGTTGTTTTCACATCGTAGGCATATCCCTGAAAACTCCTGATCTCAGCGTGTATAATTATTGGCCTTTGTCTCGAGAACGGAGAATGACTATTTTCTATCTTATTCCATTGTAAAAAAAAACTAAACATTCTAGATTTGTAATATTATTTAAAAACACTTCAAACAAGACGACAAAAAACTTAAAAACATGAATCGAACAAATGCCAGTAGTCCTAGGATAAAAGAGTGCATATAATCATAAGAAAATACGTTGTGAGTAAAATTGTTTACATTGGATGTACTTATTGAAATATTTTACAAAGTTCTGGTTCCTGATTTCAGCCAGAACGTATCAGGTGAAAACCCGTCCAATGTGTCTGCTGCTGAATCTAATAGAGGTATATGTCTTTCTCAAGCTCTTGTTTGTTTGCACACGAATACACACGAGTGTGTGTGTGTGTGTGTGTGTGTGTGTGTGTGTGTGTGCGTGTGTGTGTGTGTGTGTGTGCGCGTCAGTAAGAGAGAGAGAAAGGGAGAACAAGAGTAAAGAAAGAAAGAAATATAAGTGCTTGCGCCCATGTGTTTTTGTATTTCTTCCTTTTGTACTTTTTCTTGCTCAACCACATCTCTTTTCTGCTATATTTTTCTTTCTTTCATTTATTATCTTATTTGATTTCTTCCAGGTTTATCACATTGATAACAATTTTAATAATAATAATAATAATAATAATAATAATAATAATAATTGCATTGTAAAAGCTCTTCTTTTAGAAAGTTTGACTTAACATTTAGCCCCTGCAGGTAAAGAAGACGCGTCCATCACCGATACGGACGTAGCTTTACCAGGAGAAGTCACAGATGTTACTGAAGCTTACACCAGATTGAAACTGGAAGAGGTGGGAGTAGCTGAACCTTACACCACTTTACAACCGGAAAGTATTGGAGTTGCTGAACTTCACCGAATGGAAGACCTGGGAGTCAATGAACTTTACAACACTTTGAAATTGGAAGACGTGGGAGTAACTGAACCCTACGTGACTTTAAATATGTGATTATTGTTATATTTTCCTTTTTCAGACATCGTTTGTCATTTGTATTTTGTCGACAATTCAAATAGTGTGCATCCTCTTCTACATGACAGTTTTATGTTGTCTTCTCTAGGTGTGTCGCAAATTGTTTGTCACACCGAGCAGTGTGTCGCACCCCTTGTTGTATCTCAGTCCGAATAATCCACAAATTAATTAAATGTGATTTATTATTTTACCCCATAAAATAAATCTGTACCAAAATGTATAACCCGTGTATTTAAAGTCTGCTTAAAGGATATCAGTGGCTTATCTCTCTTTTATCAAGAGACACCTCGATTCTTTTTCATTTCTGTATGTTTTTCGCCCAAATCTTGTATTCTTTTAGCATCTTTGGGGCGAGTAAAACATTTGTATTCGATCATAGTTCTGTTAGCTACTCATAAATTACTAGCGTCCTTGTTTCTATGTTAGTGTACCTTGTGCTTGGCTGCCTGACATTTTTAGAATAAGGAAGTAAAATGTGTGTCGCATATCTCCTTATCAATGTTAAATAAACAAGCTCAGTCATGTACTTCACCTCTATAACTTTTTAAAATCTAAAACAGCTGTCTTGTTGATCCATTGAGCTGCCATACACCCTTCAGTAAGTTTAAAAATAGCGCTGGAGAAGGAAAGTTGAACATATTTACACAGCGATTATTATAGTTAATTTCTGTCAAAAGGTGTGCTTCGCTTATGGGCATGAATTAGTGACTGTTCTTTCTGTATTGTGTGACTCTTTCCACCTTACCCACCTTACCCACAGTTATCTTGGATGTAAGTGGTATCAAGGAAGTAGTCATTAAACAGATGGTTCGTGTGGACAAAAATAATAAAAGCTACTTGGGGGGAAGGTCTTTAATGCAGTGCAGTCGCCTTAATCTTAATTCATTATAAACATTACTTATTTTCCCAACTCCTTCTCTTTGTTAACCATTCACCTGGCAAAGTCTTGTGCATCTGGCCCCAAAATCTCAGCTACAAGCCAAATAAAAGGCTTGAGCTAGGTGAGTTTAGCTCAAGTAGCACAAACTTCGCCACGTGTGGAGAGACAGCCATTAATCTTCTTTACTGTACCTTTGGTTGTTACTTGCATCAAGCAGTAAGAGACAAACATGTAAACATAAACCAGCAGTTATTTTTAATATTGTACTTTTTTTCGTTAGAAAATAAATTCAAATTACTTGTAATGCATATGCGTAAGTACTACTTTAATAAATAGAGCATTCACGCTATTTGTTTTTCTCTTTCATTTTTACTAGAATTTTTGATGAAGATGATGAGTTTAAACTGATGTAATGTAGGCCAAGTCATGTCATGATGGCCCGCGGGTAACCTTAACAAACAATATGAAAGCTATACACAGTATTAAATATAAAAAACTTGCGGTGATGTCAGCACTAACAAAAATCATCGTTATAACATTTGTTCGGTGCCTGGAAATGATAGAGATGACGTAAACAGGAGAAGAAAGTAAGCAACAAAGTAAGACAACTGTTTCCTGTGTGTATCGGTTTGTGAGTGAGTGAGTGAGTGAGTGAGTGAGTGAGTGAGTGAGTGAGTGAGTGAGTGAGTGAGTGAGTGAGTGAGTGAGTGAGTGAGTGAGTGAGTGAGTGAGTGTTTTACAGCTTTACACCTGAAATCTGAAAGAAAGCTTAAAAGAAACAAAATATGAAATTTTAACGTCAAAAAGTAAAAAAAAAAACCTCTGATACATATACACAAGCACTGCTGGTAGCGGACTGCTTTAATTTCAATGGTAAGATCTGAATATGTTAGATAGTGCAGTCGTTCTTACAACTTACGTAGGAACTTACATAGTTTGATTTAGTTGCTCCGTAACGAAACCCTACATCAAGATGATTCCTTTTAAGTAACCTCATTTGTACCACACTCTCATGAGCGAAAATGGATCTCGACCAACCTGCCAAGAATTGTTCCCACAGGTCAAAGAACACCTTTCCCCTTCCACACACACACACACACACACACACACACATATATATATATATACTGCCGCACAAAGAGCAAAAATAAATTACAGTAAAATGAGAATCATCCGAACAAATGGTACCACCGCACGCAATCTTATTATCACTGCATTACATCACATTCATTAAATCCTCTCGATCTAATTGAATATATGATGTCACCACAAGCTGGAATATCAAAGATAAACAATGTAAACAAAGATTATATGTGATGGTTACCGAAGAACGACTACAAATAAATACAACTGAAAACCATTCATGTACAAAAGACATACAAAAGCAAACTGAAAATGACAAGCTTGTGGTGTGCTAAAAGGACATTGATACCAGATCTCTTATTTACTCATCTTCGTACCTGGGCAATATGTCATGAAGGAGACAATCAGAACATCATTTACCACCTCACGTGGAAGGCTGACAAAGATTTGCAAACTCTCAGCTTATTTGAGAAAAAAACAGTGCACTTTAACTTCTGAATACTTTGTCAAGCCTAAGAATAACCGGGATTTGTCGTATAGTGTAGTGTCAAGCAGTATTCAACCATGAAGTAAGGCTTACATACCCACAAACATGATTAAACAGCCTACTTATCTTACAGACCGTCACTGGGGTGTCTTTGTTTCAATGCAGGCCCGTGTATGTGTTTCCTTCCTGTATCTACATGTTTACTTTGTTACACTAAACTGTCAAACAAATTAAATTATTTGGATAGTTTAAATTAATTACCTCAACATCAAGTTAAGCGGTTTTGTTCACCTTGATGTGTACGGGTTACCGGTTTCCGCTATGCCGGTCTTGTTTACTACCTGTGTTTACGGTTAGAGCTTTCAGCTAGGACAAAGCAATAGTGTGTCGAATATGTTATGTGTAAGTTTGAGTGGGTCATCGTTTGTAGATTTACTTGGTGTGTGTACGTGCTCCCGTGTCTTTGTTTTACGGAATGTGTGTATGTGTGTGTGTACGTGTGTGTGCGTGGATGTGTCTTTCTGTTGTGTGTGTGTGTGTGTTTATGTTCTCAAGTATGCATTTGCGTACTAGGGACGGACCACGTCTGTCCTGAAATACATTTGTGGGGGATATCTTCATGTGGGTTTTTATGAAAGAGAGAAATGTGTGTGTGTGTGTGTGTGTGTGTGTGTGTGCGTGTGATTAAGAAATAGAAAATTAAAAGAGTGGGCCCCAGTAAAGATGTCTGTATGTGCGTATCAAAACCTTCTTTTTTGTATAGGGAGCAAGGGGGAATTAGCAGATGTTAGCAGGGGTAGTAGATACATAGGTCTAATGCGATGCAAACCAGCAAAATGTGAGCCATGGCTGTTTACCAGTGAGAGCAACACACCTCGATTTACTTCCCTGTTATAAAATCCCATTTATAACCACTTAGAAATCTGGAGGTGGTTTGTACATGCCGACCTTATCTAACATTTTTCAGTAGCTAAAACCATTATTTTTTAAAATCACAGACTAGAATATCAAACCTCACAATCTGATCGTCCAGATTGAGTTTACACGAACAAACACGAAAAGTCTTTTTGCACTAGCGGGATATTACTTAGTTTTTGCATTATGAACAATATGTGAAGAAGTCGATATATTTCACTTATAACACATAAAATATCTACATAATATTTCAAACTTTGTGTTAACTATGGTCAGATCTGTAATACTGCCTAGCAGATAATGATGAGATTAATCTAAATGTGAATGTACATGGTTCTGTGCATTGGCAATTAAATGATTTCCTTTATATCACAAATTTATTTTTGATGTGCTCCTGTAAATAGATATAAAGTACAATGAACTGTGTCTAACATTTTAATTAAAATAGCTGCATCTTATCTAAGCCAACAGACAAAAAAACAATTACATCTAAACTGACAATTTTTTTTACGATAAACAGTCATAATTGACAGTGTGCAAAGAGGCTACTGTGTTTTCACTCCCTTGTCCTTCTCATCTCGTAACAAGGGCTTAGAACTCCTACCATATCGAGCGATGTGTTAATGTCTGAGTTGTTTCCCTTTTCCATAAAACACGGCTATTTAAGGAAATAGCAAATTTTAATTGAAGTTGATGAAAAAGTGCAACATGTTAAAATGTTCTCCTCTTCCTTCTCCTCATCATCATCAACGTTGTCGTTGTCGTCGTTCTGGTCAATTTAGTTTGTACAATTATTATTTTTATCACTATGCTTTCCAACATTTAAGTAGATCAAGTCAACACTTGATAATTTACCAATTTTCCAGCTTTTTTTTTACCTTCAATTAGATTAAACTACGGGGAGAATCTTTTGTTTGCCTTTTTCAACGTTTTAAGAAAATTATTTTTGAGGCTACACGCTAAATGAGGTTTCAGTAAAGATTAATTAGTAATGTACTGTTTTTCTTTAGGCAGCTTGATATAACTCATATTAAATATTAAGCTAATTAATCAAACATTAGCTTGTTCCAATCTGTAGTCACACTTTATAATATTACTGACTGCCATTCTTCTAAAATTATGGCATGACAAATCCAGTAAATTGTTCTTGGTTGTAAGGCAATCAGTGTTTTCAGCATATATATTTATATATCTTCAGATGACGTTAGTTTGTTGACTGCCTGTAAGATTTTCCACAGCTGAAAAAATAGCCACAGAGTTGAGGCACATTATTTAAAAAAATAAAGAGATACTTTGTGTTGATTTTTAATTTTCGTTGAATTTATAGTAAAAATTAAGTTATTAGATTTCAATTAAATTTCTGGTAAGATATTAATTTTTTTAAATTAATAAGATTAAAAATATGCATAGAAAACAGCATGTCGAGATCTTGAGTTGAACTTTGATTCACACAACCGTGTAAAGGCCAAAAATTACAATTAGAAAAGGTTCAGTTGCGTGAAAAAATAATTTGACACTACATTGTCAAGTGTTTCACTTACTTTCATAAGGGGATATTTCATTACCATTCTGCTGTAGTCTTAAATCTTCGTACTCTGCTCTCATCCTTATGTCTTCCGGTCGTAAAGCATCATACACTGGTCTCTCTCGTCCTATCACAGATAATATGATAAAAACATGTGTTTAACTTTTATTAGTTGCTTCAATAGAAAGTAAATATTTAAAGTGATCACGGGAAAGTACCTTAAAAACATTTGGCGGTATTAATGCCGAACATTTTCTTTGTCCACAGAGGATTTTAAAAAATGTTGTTAATATCATCAAACAAAAAACTAATTAACGAGAACATTTTTAACATCGTTTAACGTCTTATGTTCTTACCTTTTTTCTTCCTGAATGCTTTTGCTGATACAGGAGTTAGGTACTGAGATGTAACACCGCTGAAAAAAATATACATATATAGCTACGAAAAGTTAATCAGCTTATTCTCATAAGCGTTACACAAATGTGTAACACGCTAATGTTAAGTGTTATTGAAGATATACATTTAAAAAACTTAAAACTAGCTTGTAAATTACTAGGCGTCTCACCTTGTTTGATTCTGTTGTATGTTCCTTTGATTAGTTCTGTCTAAAAAGAAAATATATATCTTTATTACTACTGCTATTATTATTATTATTATTATTATTATTATTATTATTATCATAAATATATACTTGCACTTCTGCAGATAGAAACATACCTGACTTCATCACCAAAAACATGCACACGACTCTACGCCCGTTGATAAACTAAAATTACACAATGTAGACTATGTTTTAGCTATTCACTACCTTGCTCTAAAAGGAACTGACATTTTTTTTAAATAGCGTCACGAGAAAGTTTAAACAGATGAAGAAATACAAAAATGTTACTTGTACCTGCACACGGTAAAATCCATCCATGCTGCCATGACCAGATGACAACAACGAAAATCAACACAACGACAGCTGCCAACACTACAGCAGGCACAACGATGATAAGTTTTTTGTCTTCTGTATTTGTGCTTACCTCGGCATTCGAGCTATCGTTCGTCTCTGCACACATATGAAGCACACAGTGTTGTTAATTTATAATTGTATTTACCCCAGATTAGAAGAAAAGTATTTACATTTCTACAAGTATAATGTTCACAAAAATGCACTAACAATATTAACTGGAATACACAAGCAGCCATATAACTTAAATTCAGGGCCGGCGCAAGGGTGTGTTGCGCACTAGGCGAAAGACAAATACTGCGCCCCCCTCCCCCGTCCACAAAATGAACCAGTTATAAATATATATTTAAATATACGTTTAGGCTTAACTCGGTTTTCTTAACTGAAACCTTAAACATCTATCCTAGGCTTACATTAAAGACCACAAGGCTGTAAGGGACCCGTTTGTGCAATGAAAAGTTTGGCAAAAAGTTGTAACACCACTATCGCAACTATTTGCATCCACATAAGCAAATTAAGCTCTATAAGAAATAAAGAAATAAAATGAAGGTAAAGAAAGAGATAAATCGTGTTAATAAAATATATACAGCCATAACACAGTGTATAAAAATCATGCGAACTTAAGTTTAAATTTAAGACTACCTTTCCCTCCCCCCCCACGATCTTGGTTGTCCAGCCCTGTTAATGTGATCTGACTTTCTTTTAAGTGGTAAAGATTTATCTCTACCCTTCTTCACTAAGCCACCCCACTTATAGTTCCTTTCAATCTTTCTCTCCTCTCTCTTTCTCATCTCACGGACAACTATCAAGTAACATCGCACCACCTTCTTTGTCCAGTCTTCTAATCTGATCCGACTAGTCATTAACCTTTGGGCCTTTCCTCCTAGCAAGTTAATTACCATAATAATTAATTCACATACGTTAAATTTCAGGCTAAAATAATGTTTAAATTATTGTAACTTTACATTATTGTACGCTTAGAGCTGAACAAACTCTATTTTCTTTTTTCGTATTAAGGACAACCCAGCTTCTACTATCTGTGCACATATTGAGAGTTCAGTGTCTGGCTTCTGTATTGGAAGATGTATTTCATACTCATTATTTAGTGCTTTGAGACCTATTTCCGTTTGTTATGAAAAATGCGTTTCAGGAAATTGCGAAAAAATTGAGTACCGACAGACATTCAGCGTCAGCTGACAACTTTAATAATATGAAACTAAAAAATTACTCAGCCTAATTTGCAACATTTTAATGAATTTTTAAGATAATAGAGATGATCCTCATCCGCACAGAAACTCACTAATTCGAGGTTTGGGTTAACTAGAATAAAAGAACAGCAAATATTTTCAAAGTGTGGGTGACAGTCTTTGTTATGAGGTAATCCTTTTTTTAATTTTGTAAATGCCAAAAAACTAAGAAGACAGTTATTTAGCTTTACAAATCACTTTGCATCTCATCAGACACTAACTGGGGAATCAACGCGTTTCTTGATGAATAGTTTCTAGCAAAACGTATTTTCTTGTCAAACACGATATAGGATAGCTTTAAAAGCTACATTGATTTAACATTTAACCACACCTACCTGTGACAAAGAAGCTGAAAGTCAGGTCTCCTAAAATGTTGCTGAAGACAATGCTGTAGACACCTTCGTCTATGTCTGTCTTGTTTATGATTATAATATTGCAGGTAACTGCAGCTGGGGCCAGTAGAGTGGAAGAGCATGCAACATATATTCTGTTTTCTTTGACAGGATGCCCATCAGAGGTCTCATTCATACCAAGAAAGGCCATGTTCTTCACCTCTGGTGTGGGGTACGCCGTCATCTCAAAAGTCAGAACTCCTGCCCCATTTGTAATACTGATAGTCGGAAACTTTTTATCTGTAAGTTTTCCCCTGGGAGCACCTGTCAAAACATACTGTCATAGCCTGTAATTTCGAAGTGAACAATGATGTCCTGTCTGTTTGGTGGGATACTTTTACTCTGTGTGTGTGTACACTTTATATATGGGTATACATATATACATATACCAATATAGATACAAATGAACATACTGTGAGTCCATGCCTACTACTATTAGTGTGAATAATCCAATTCAAGCCAATCTTTGTGATTTATTCCACAAATCAGAAAGTTTCACCAATCTGTATGAGGTTCATGTTACAATAAGTTTATTACACGAATTTACCTAAGTATTCTATTCCTACCAAAAATCAAACACATCTTATCATTTTTAGCTAAGATCTTTTTCAGTTAGAATCATTAAAGTATATTATTAAATAATTGCTGTTATTGACAGTTTAAAATTTACTTCAAATGAATCCAAAAAAAACTGAATAAAATTACTATCATGCCTAAAGAAAACTTACAGGACACTAGCAACATATGACTCTGACTGTCCTGGCCAAGACTGTTGTTGACCTCACATCTGTAGACTCCCGAGGCCTCACACGGAACTTCATCTATGCTGAGACTTACTTCCCCTGTCTCTACATCATCAGAAATATCGTCAGTGGGCTGGCTCTGGTTTAGGAAGTGAGAAGGGTGTGCTGCATTTATGAGTTGAACACTTGGCTGTGGTCTTCCACGACAATAACATCTCATCCTCACTTGAGATTTCTCGTTCACATTAACTGTCAAGCTGCTCAGATTATTTATTACAAAGGCCAGCGCTCTGGGAGAGTCTGTCAGACACACAAAACGTAGATAAGTATCTCAGTCGTTCAGAAAGAAACGATATCATTAATAAAATGAAATATGTAACAAAACGGTGCCTCATTATTTTCGCCAAATACTTACACCCAACAATAACAGTAAATAGTGCCGATGATGTTAATGGCAGACGGATGTCCATGTTTTCTTGTTTGGTGGTCACAGTACAGTTGTAGTCACCGCTGTGAATGGTGTGGTTAGCAGACTCGATCACCAACTCACTGGTGTTAGAGTAAATGTCATTGTTTTGACTAAGCCACTCGAATAAATCAGGGCCTGGATTGCTATCAGCGGTACAGTTGATCTGAACCCTCTGTCCTTCGGGAACAACACACATTCTGGAGTCAGATTTGTTAGTGAGCGCCACACAGCCATTTGCATCAGAAGCATGTATGAAGCTAAAGCTGATTTCAGGTTTGTCTAGAGAAAGATTTAAACAGCAATGCTTAAGTGTTTTGCACATAAGGCAGCGGTACACCCTATCTTATTTAATGCTGTTGTTTTTTACGTAAAATTTGTAGTATTCAATATCAATGAACATCAGTTTTTTTTCTCACAAATAACATAACGAAAAATACAGCAAAATTGTAAAATGGCAGTAATTTTATAAAATCAACTCACAGTAAACCTGTAGGAAAAAAGTAGCATCATCAACTGGCTTCTTGTCCTTGGTGTAAACGTTGCTGGCCTTGCACGTCACTATTCTTCCATTGTCTTCTCTGGACAGATTGTAAAAAGTCAGGTTACTTCCTGAGGCGTGACCAGTAGCAAGGACAGGCCAGGTGAAGTTTGCTTCCGGCCGACCTGTCTGATTGCTCTGACAACCAAGGGTACCAGAGGTACCCGCAAGAAAAGGATACGTAGGTCTTCCTTTGATGTCACTCAGTGGAAAAATAACTGGAATAGATGGCGGGGCTGGAAAGCAAGAAATATGTGAGTTGAAGAATAACTACAAATATTTGTTACTCCGTTTACACGGAATATAATAAATAGTAAAATCAGTATATTTATTTTTAAAAAATCCTGTATGCATATTGTTTATTTTTATTTTTACAAAATGTGTATAAGAGCGTGATAGAAGAATTAGCCGCAAAGCGCTCCGCCTTCTATAATGACATCATGACCAATCATATCACAATGGTAGATCGTAGGAGAAAATAAAAAGTTAAAGAGTAACTCTGCCTGACTTTGACCAAACAACAAACCACGTGTCTAACACCAACATGGCCATCGACTCTAAGTCTTTAGCAAGACCGCTATGGATAAATCTGGGGTTTGTGAAATTGCGATTTTGAAATCTTTGAATGACTCAAGAATGGAGTAGCAACAACTGAAGGAAACTGCTCAGTATCAATTTTTTATCGGACAATATGTTTTGGGTCGTTCCTGCCCGCTTGTTAGTGTAAGTCCCCCTTCTCTCTCGGTTGCAGTTTGTGAATTCGGGGGTTAACAATTAAAAATAATTGCTAAAAGTGCATGACAGATAGAAGAAGTTTGCTCAACGAGAAGACATGCAGATGACATTAAGTCTACCTTTTGGGCGTATTGAGAGTCAGAGTTACTAATGTATAATGAGATAAAAAAAAAGAGCAAAGAGAGTTAATGAGAGTATAAACCCACAGGTGATGTTAAAGACGTATTCTACAGATTGTAATACTGTCTCGTTCCACAACAGCTGGCAAACATGAATCTGATCATCTAGCACATGTGCAGCGGAGAGGTGGAGCTCCGGTGATAGAGTTGTACTCCACTGTAATACACCAGGCGGGCTGCCCACGTCACTGACAACACACGTGCAGTTTAGATCATCACCGTCCGGAACGTATTGTGGACAGTTGTGGCTAGCTGTATTGGAGGGCTGACCTTTTCATAAAAATGAAAACGAGTTGTTTTATAATAGAGTATGTTACCCTCCCCTGAATCTTTCTATCTCTCTACTTTGTCATTGTCTCCATCTTCTTCTGTCCCTATGTCTTTGGTATTTCACATCTCTCTCCACCTGTTGTTAAGGCAGTCGTGAAAGTGAATGTTAGAACTTTATTTCAACTAGACGTTCTCTAGCGTGATTTTGGTATTACCATTTTTATTTTCCCTGATTCTTACATACTATTTCTAGTGAAAGTCTCTTGTCTTATGATATTAAACATGCTTTCTTTAGCTGATTAATGATAAATAGATTCTGGAAGCTTTCGGAATACATTCATAAAACTGTACTTAAAATATATACCAAATATATTTAAAATCTAAATACTATATCAAAAACAACTGATATTCATAAAATTAAATTATAGAATATTTAAGCAACCAGTATGTAGTTCTTCTGGAAAGTATTTGTTTGTAAAGATTACTGTAAAAACGTGACTCCCAAAACGAGTTTTATGATGAAGATGCCATCGTATACTACATGGCAAAAGATTTGAGAGAGATGTCTATAAAAATGTACCTACACTCAGCTATTACTAAAAGTTCAAGGCTAATTACTTACATATTTTGTCACTTCCGATAAAACTTGCATTGACTGTCACTTGTCCGGGAACGATAATCACGTGGTAAGAGTACTGACCGACGGGTGGCAAGTAACTGGTGAAGTTGCATGATCCGCTACAGTGCGTCCCACTTAGCGCCTTAATTATCATTGATGTGTTGGCAATAAGAATTGATTCTCCAGATGACTGCAAACCACGAAATGATTATACTAATGATATAATAAGAGTTTCATACATATTTAAAATCCAGACAGTTAGAGAGTAATAGTTATTTGTCTCTAATTGTGTTGGTAGACACATGCATTCTGACCTACAGTCCAACTTTTCATAAACAAGTTCACTTAACTGATAGAGCAAGTGCGATTACAAACCTTATCTTTTGTTCATGAATGTCTCGCTATAATCAACAGACTTATTGCTTCAAGGTTTAGACACATCATAATTTTGGATTTTCTGTTCTAACTTAATTGAGGGTGAGTTTTTTCCTTAACATGCTGGCAAAGCAATCAGATGTTGCTAGTAACGACAAACTTTGATTAAGCTACATGTACTTTCATTTCATTTTAGCTTCTTGCAGATGTAATATACATACAGAAAGTTTGCAAACTTAACGAGGCGTAAAAAAATGAGCCATCTTTCATTTTAGAAAGCCCCAGTGTTTTGAAGCTTTATTAAATATGTTAAAATGCGTTATCACCTTTTTCGTCTGGATCCACTCACATCTGTATCTGTTCTGTGTTGAGCGAGTTCTTTTAACATCACACTCACCATATACGGTCCATGTATTGTTCCTAAACTCAACCGTACAAGATACATTTTCATCAGAATCTGAAAAAAATGAACAGGAAAAAATGTTTCCTTAAAAATGCTAAAAGAAAATAAATTAACAGTTTTCACATGTGTAAAAAGAATTTTTTTATTTTAAATATCCTTTCGGTCTTTTGTGTTAGCAGTCCATTTTCTGTTACTCAGAACTGTTCTTCCAATAAACGTTAGAATGAAAAGTTACAAAAACCTTCTTTCTTACAAATGTAATCCAGGCGACAACTAGAGTTTGCCCCAGGTAACCCCTGAACGGAGCAGAGCAGTCGTCCTTCTTCAAACAACGTCGTAATTGGCGATGCAGTTGTGTTCACGACCATAAAACTTTCATCATCAGAAGATCTACTTGGCTTAAAAATAGGAAAATACCGCGTGCTGCAAACAGACTGATTCTCATTTACTCGAAAAGGGGGACAAGAACCAAGATAAATCTCTCCAAACAATGAGTCCCTCAGGAACCACTGCACAGTGTCGTTTGCTCTCAGGCCCCCACAGGTGAAGGTGTTGTCCTGTTTACCCTCTTGCACTTCCCAGTAACTATCTGCTGTGTCACACAGAGATGTAATGTTTGCTGGGGAAGAAATTATAATTTTAATTTAACCAATGGTTAAGCGATACAAAGCAATGTAAAAAGTGACCAAGATATCAAGATTATGCTAACATCTTAAGATATAATTCATGTTAGTAAGTTTCAGATCAGCTGAAAATACCATTCAGGAAAAAAACACACAAACAGTTTTACATCAATAAAATTATAAGACAACAAAGAGAAGTGATGTAAAAGATTCTTGTCAATAATTACTATCTTTCTGAATACATTTCCAGATATAGTAGTATTTAATAGTGTCTGCGAAAACCTGATAAATTCGTGTTTCTAATTCATATGCATAGATACACATGTATTTCCCCTTACTAACACCATATACGGATATAAGTAGAAACAAAAGTACCTGTTTGCTTAAAACTCCATCGCTCTTTATATGCAATAGTCAGACAGGTAGTAATAGCGGAGAGATATTTTTCAGTCAGCGTGCGGAACAATTTTAGAAATATAAACGCTTATCTTCAAAAGACAAGTTCACAGACTGCAGTGCCAAGGAGAGGGTGAGTAAAAGAAAGAGAAGGAACTGTTTTATGAGATATAGCACAGTAAACTTATACTATTAGTAATTCATGTCATTTTAATTATTTCTTTATCATCATTTAATTATTTCTTTATCAGTCTAACAGCTTTATTAAACCATAGAAATGCGTCTTAGTAATAATTATACATAGTTCTATAGAAAATACATTTGAGTTAACGTCCTAGTTTTCATCATCAGATACCAGCCATTTCTTATGCAAGGGTTTTAGTTTTATAAGGGGAAGCAACTCCTCCGACATTAATGTGCTACTCATCAATCCAAGATTTTTTAGTCCCTTGTTTACTCTTAGCTTACTTAATTCTCAGTAAATGACTAAGTAACTCGAAGGATTTTGTATGCGAAATAAAGCGCGTATCATATAATAAAATTTTATTCCTCCCAAGGTGTCATAGTCCAGTTGGGATATTACTAGTATTAGCTAGAGAACAATCTTAAGTTACATCTACTGGGAATTTTTTTTAAACGTTTCAAATTTCAGAGAACAACCTTTTGCCCATAACTTTTGAAAGTGAGCCACCAATGCATGCACCCATGATCGCACGCGCACAAACACGTACACACACTCAGACATTCACACACAAATAAAAAAACAAGTTTAGTATATAAATACGGTTTGAGATGAATAAAAACATTTTTTTTACACTTTGAGTGGTTTATTTTTGCTTTTAGCAAAAAGGGTAAAAGAAGACTAATGTTGGTAAGAACACCTGCGAAACAGAAGGTTAATAGTTCGAAACCTACTCCGACCTATGGCTGTAAAACTACCCCTAACTAACGAGGAACTCCTATCTCCTATAACTGTTCCAGCTAAAATGATTGAATAAATTATCAAGCAAGACAGTCACGGCAGGAGAAGTAACAGGGTTTTGATTTGATTATTCCATGCTCTAGTCATGGCAAGCCAAGAAAGTTTACCTCTCCTATAGCAAGTAGGCCACAGAACTCTAAATTTTTACTTAAAACAAACTATGCATGTGGTAACAGAATTGTTATTTATTAGCTTACCTTTAGCTGAGTTTAATAAGAAAAAAAGAAAGTAGAACCCGAGCAGACTTTCTCTTACAGTCTTGCGAGACATCATGTTCTCCACTTTCACGGTCTGGCGCAGTGACTTCTTATCGACTTGCCTTCAGTCGAGTGTGATATCTTTATTTTTGCTGCTACTTAAGTTATTACAAGGGAAGTATATAAAGCCTTCCTATATTTATCGGTGAATTTTCCTGTCGTAACTTTTCGGAAGTTGGGATCAGATAGGTGTTGTGTCAGGTTTTCTGAGAAATTACCGATAAATTTAAGTACACGTCAATGCAACTAGTCATCGAGTAGAAGTCACGGGTGGACGGATTACCATGTTTTAGTTTGAAGTCCGCCTCTTACTGAACTCACTGTGTTCGTTATTATCATGTGAGTTGGCATTTGGTGTTAATCCCTTTTGTCTGTGTCTAAATGCGTGATTGAATGACAGGTCCTATCTAACCTGTTGGTTTTCGAGCTAAAGCATAATGAATGACACGTATCAACAGTTACATGCACTTTACTTGATTAAAATCAAACTCATGTTGGAAAAACAAAAATCTAGTTCTGTACCAGTCTCTTATTGTCTTAGCTCACTTGTGACTTGCTCTATAGTGTAATATGAAGCAATACATGCAGTAGCATAACCTCTCCATCAGTGTATAATGACAGCTTGACAATAGTTTTCTCATCTGTTCGAGGCCTTTCTAATCTTTTGTGGTCTGATGCCTTGTAATGTGCTGTGGCCGAGTGTTTGCGCATTTGTTTGTAAGGGGGTGTTTCCATATAGAACAATTATATTAAAAGTACACAAACTCTTTCTAGAAAGTAATTGTCAAAGAAGATAGGGTGACCGTGTGACTGTCGTTAAGCTGTGAACAAGTCAAAGATTTTATATGCAACACACAAAGAACCATTGCAGCTCAAAAATATATGATTGACTTTTCACTGATTCCCTTCGAGCGGCTTAATATTTATTTGTGTCTGTGATAAATAAAAACTTCAAAATCTATTTATCTCTCGTTTCCTTTGCGATACTTTGTGATAGGCCTGTTCTGTACTAATAATAATATGGAAAGAAGAAATAGTTGATGGTGATTAATCATAATCCCCATTATATATATATATACCTATTGTTAATGTTAAATGTCTTTTTTATGCTGCTCACAGTGTTAAAAAGTATTAAAGATGACTAAAAAGGGGGGATTTCGTATTATGATGAGTTCTCTTTGTGTGTCGCTGATTGAAAGATGAAAATGTACAGAGTATGGTCAGCCATTACAAAAAGCAGTAGCTATGGAGACACTCATTTTAAATCGATGAGAGGCATGTAAATAACTGTAAACGCTGCACTCCCCTGCTACCTGAACCTCGCACACCTCTGTGCCTTAGGATCGACTGATCAACGACATTACTACCATTGCTCTGCCATAGCGTACTGTCAAGTTTACCAGCGATTGACTAATAGTACTGGTAATCTGTATTTGCTTGAGGCTTTAATTTCTGCTAACAATGCAAGTACGAAGTCGATTGTCAATTTGGATACTTTTGACACGAACGGTGTGGTTGACCTCAGTGACATATTCAGAAGGTAATGTGAAACACCTTTTACTTCCGCGTTACTCGTTTACATGTAAATATGCTGTCAAGTGAACACAAAGGATAACAACTTGCCACAAATAACGGTTTACAGCACTGTATAATACGCAGTAATGTGCATTCACATACAGAAAAACTAGAAGTACTAGTCTTTGTTTAATTCCGTTATTGTTAGTGCATGAACACAACGGATAATGGCGGCCTACATGAAGTGGGATACTCATACAGTACAGATGTATGCAGTAGCTAATCTGCAAAGTTCTGGCCACTAAGTGTAGGCAGCTGTCGACATTTGTGATGGCCTCTCTCAAGAATATGACAAACAGTGGGGAAAGGGTAGTGATAAGCATGCACACACATATACCAACAAGAACACTCGCACATACCAGCTTTAAAACGTCAACCAAAATGTCTAAAGCTCAAGTCTTTTCATCAGCATTTTTTACAGGGTATTTCTGATCAAATGCTTAAGATATACTTTTCTCATTAAGCATAGCACATAACTGAACTATTACATCTTAAAATGCCTAAACTGTCTGTGAGAATATAAATTGGTGACTAATTTTGAACCTAAATAAAAAGTAAATAATAGATTTTTCCTAGCACAATTCCAATGTACTTAATTCTTTCTCAAGATAATTATAGAACATTTTATATTTATATCTTACTATTATTGTGTTTTCGGTTTGTCACATGGGTTATAGAAAGAATGTTGCTATTGTTAAATAATATTGTTAAATAATATTAACATTTTTATTGTTTGCAGGAAAAGGGGATGCTGTGGATGTTGTTACCTCTTGTCCAAAATACTTTCTGGATGGGGAAGTACACAAAATCACTTGCATAATCAACAATACCAGCATTTCGAATGCCCAGTGATTAGGCAGCCCTTTAAATGTTGATTTTAAATTTACTCATGCTTATGGATCATCAGATGTTTTGTGTTCTTCTGCTTACCCTGCCACATCCTGCACAGTCCAGACAGACTTCAATTGTTTTTGTGAGGATCATAAAGGCGATATATTCACATACCAGTTTAACTTTGTAGGAGATAAAAAATATCAAGGAGGAAGCTTTAAATGTAGCATATGTGAAATATCCAGAGGAGCTCCACTTAAACAGGAAATAAGTCCTACCTGTACAGCTATTCAGTTTGGTATGTATGTCAGAACATTTTTAAGTTAGTTACACTTTAATAAATTTAAAAATTCTTTCGTCTATGCCTTTGCATGCATGTCTACTTAAATATAGCGTCGACTACAAAAATAAAAACAAAAAGGGCTCAAGATTCTTTGCATTTCTGACAATGACAATGACAACGACAATGACCAACTTTATTTATCCCAGTGGGCAATTTGAATATGGGAATGTGCTCTAGTTCCACAGTGAATGGAGAAAAAAACAAAAACAAAAAACATATATATATATATATAGATTCTTACCGGGAAATCAAGTATACACATACAACATCACACACACACACACACACACACACACACACACACACACACACACACACACACCACTGACAGCTTATCTAAGATTAAGCAGCTGGACTGCAGATGGCACAAATGATTTTAGGTGTCTGTTACTTATACATATAGGCATGGCATAGCGTTTACCTGAGCTTAATAATAAAAATTCTAATCCTGAGATCTCTATTCTGCCTCAAATTCACAGTACATATGCACTCATTTATATTTCGCTGCTATCCACTGCTAACTTTATACTTACAATTTTACTTTTTACTGTAAACCTACTACAAAAAGCAAGCAGTAAATAAGGAAAATGCAATAAAAATAAATTCAGCAAATACGCTATTCCGCAGCACTGCAGCAAGTCATGTTTAACTGGTGCCACAGGCAGAGCAAATACTAGATGAAAGGCTGAACAGCTAATCAACATTGTGTCGGACTAACCATCCCATCCTGATAGAACTGGTCCATAAGAACAACTGATAAACCAGACAGTTCAAAATTGAAAACAAAGCATAAAGGCTCGTGGAGAGAGGCAGCTTCCAGCATATTTTAAGAGATCGGGACAAACGTACTTTAAAACTCTATAAAATAAACTTTAGCTGGAAATGCTTCTGCCTTTTAATTTGTCAGTACAGTTAATACCATTTCAGTGCCTTAAACACTTTACACACGCAAACACGTTTAACGTTTACTTCATGTCCTCATACTCATACCATTACCTCTGATTTTGTTTTAGTCACACCAACAGCAGCAGCAGCAGCAGCAACATCAACAACAAGAGGAAAAGGTATAAAAAGCTACATGTCTTTTGTGTCCTTCTGTGTGAATGATTGCAGGTGACCCTAGAGATGACCCACATGATGAGCTTGTAACTCACAAAAGTGCACTCACTGAGTATTACTAAGCATCCACAGAAAAACACAATACATTAAGTTAGTAAAGATTACTTTCATATCATGTATGATACATTATTTTTGTAAGGAAACATAGTTCTTTTTGATTGTTTACTGGAAAGCAGCTAACAATGTGTTTGTATATATATATATATATAAATATGTGCTTGTGTGTGTTGGGTGTGTGTGTGTGTGTGTGTGTGTGTGTGTGTGTGTGTGTGTGTGTGTGATCAAGAGATAGAGTGAGAGATCTGGTTGATGTGTATAAAATATAGATGATAATTCATAATATAATTTAAACTAATACTAACAGTACTGCTAGTGAACATTTCTTAAACGTGCTACAATTATTTTTTTTAATTTTCAGATTTACCATTTCTCCTTTTCCTTCTTGTGTCAGCAAGTTTGACTGGTGTTGGTGACCGTTAGTGTTTATTCATTCAAACTTCAACTGGTAATGCTACTCTGTTTGATTTTGTCATACTCTGCTTAAGAAAAAAAAGGGTTATCTCTCGATATCAACATTAACGGAGGTTTAGTTTAATTGAAATTGTTCTTCATCAGTTTGCAGAATAATGTTTTTCTTCTTGTTGTAGCACATGTGAGTTATGTATATATATAGACTTGTTGATATCTTCATTATGAGAGATTTTTCTGAGAAATTATATAAGTATAATGTCCTGATATCGGTATGCATATTTTTCTTATAAACAAATTTTCGATGTTGTTTACGGCCAATTATTAAAGATCTTTCATGGTCTCCTTCTGACAGTTTAGATATGTAATATATGCAAGCTACTTGCTCTTACTAGCGGGTCACCCTAGTGCTCTAGTGTAGTCTGATGGAATATTACTCTTTAGTTTTCTACTGCACCGCTGTCAGTTCATCGTTTATTACATTACAGTCACAATCAAGCCTCGTGACATCCTCAGGGCCACTGCTAACTCTCTGGCTTTGAGCTAGAACTCACCGAATCTAGTCATTGCAGCCCTCACGCTAAAGAAAAGTAAGGGTTTTAGCCGTCTGATGACTAATGTGTCGCTTATCTCCCTTTACATTACTTTTCACTAGTCACCAGCCCATGAAATACAGTGACTGGAATTCCCAATATACCACTGTGACAGTATTGCCACAAGTTCTAACATGGCTTCGTCAGTCAGGGTTCAGCAGAATCAGCGAACGTCTGTAGACTAGCCTTTAATCAATGGTAATCACAGTTTGCACTTATCCGCTAAATATCAGCCTCCCTGATTCCCAGTCGCATTGTCGACAACGTCATATGGCTCTCACACTTAGACACACCTACAAGTAAAGGGATGGCATAATACAGTCGATATTGGTTTCCCAATAACACTTTATTGTCATCTCTTCCCGGAATTGGGTCAATAGGTTCTATGAATTTTTGTTATACCCCATCTTTGTAATTAAAGTTTTGCATTTTTCACATTCATTGGTGTCACTTTGTTGTAATAAGTTTAATTATTGTGTTTACAGTTCGGCTTATCCTCCGTTTAACATAGCCTACTTCTCTCTATCCTCACCTCTCCTCTCTTTTCCGCAAGTAAGAAGGGTGTGTGCAAAAGAAATTGTTGCGCTGCAGCGTCTTGTAAGTTCTGCTTATAGAATAAAGAAACCAAGTTAACACTTCTGCATAAAAACCTGTATCAATAGGTCAGTTTGTGCTGTTAACATGCCCACGTGTGTGTGTGTGTGTGTGTGTGTGTGTGTGTGTGTGTGTGTGTGTGTGTGTGTGTGTGTGTGTGCATGGTCGAGCTAGCTTGTCAAAGTCGGGTAGCTAGGTAAGCCAAAGTGAGCAAAGAGGTAATAAAATCGTCGGTAAGTCTCTTGGGCATGACGGTGTTTCTAGAAAACGAAAACGACAGCAAAAAAAGTCGCTGTTGAAATCTAAGGGAACAAGAGATGGCAGGTGAGAAGCTACCAGGTACCCCGCTATGCAGGGCCAGGAATGTCATGAAGACCTGTGCTCTACATTGAACAAAAAATAAGCGAGTTATAAAACAACTATAAAATCTACTTAAAATGCTAATTAAAAAACTTCCTTTCTGTAAACACAATGCTGTTTGGTGCATGAGAGTGATAAAGGCGACGTAGAAAGGAGAACAGAGCATGAGTAAGTGAGTGAGTGAGTGAGTGAGTGTGAGTGAGTGAGTGAGTGAGTGAGTGTTAACAACTTTATGCCTTTAATCTGAAAGCCCTAATCACACCCCTTCCCACCCTCTACATGCACAAAAGCGTGCACACACACACACACAGAGTATAAATAAAACACGGTAAAATGAGACTGGTGCGCACAAATCATAGCATTGTAAGCCAGTTTATTGTCACTGCATTTAAGCAGATGCATCAAATAGCCTTCAAACTTGATATAATGGAGTATATTGCATCATTAATGCTACATTTTTATTTACAAACACTATAAGCGAAGACTTTAAAATGCCTGACATTTTGTCATCATCTTATTGGCATTCACTTTTCTTAATAATACGACAATTAAAATATTTTGTCATGCTAATAGGAAATATAGTTTGATTTATTTTGCTGGTTCAGAGACCGTTTTGTAGTTGGCAAAATATAAATGCAGAGGCTGGTAACATAAATGTGTTCCGCGAGCAAAGGGAGATAACTATATGGAGAACGACTGTACTCTCCCTCATTAGACTTTAATCATTAGTTTGGGGTAATCAGGTATTCAAAGTACTTGTACATTATTCTCATAAATCATTTATAACTCAAGTATCGTTATTTTCATCAATAAAACACGTCCTAAAAGGTAACTGTACCAGGACATGATAAAATCCATCCCTGTCTCCATACCCAGATGACGATGACAGCAGCAATGTAACTGGCCCGCTTTTCTATCGTTTCATCCTGGCTGTTGTCTTGCGACACTGTAAATGTTCATGTATATCTCTACAGTTTTATACATTATTAAAAGAATTATTCGAATCGGTCTGAATAAATCCATAATTTTTATGCTGCAACATTAAAATTCTATTCTTAAAACATTTTCTCAGATGTCCTTCACAACATTCTTTTTAAAATGTTTTTACCATAATGAGACTCACTTACATATAGTGTCTAGCAAATAAACAATATGTGATAAGCAAATGTTTGTGTAAAGCGTTGTACCGAACAACTTTAGTTATGATAATAAGCACTTCTGCACGCTCTGCATGTTCGATTGGTTTTGCTTGTGTATCTGTCTATCTAATTCTGTCTGTCTGATCTTCTTTTTGTACCTCTGCGCATCTTTTTCCCTGTGTACCAGTCACCGCCACGTGTTTGTAGAGGAAAATATTGGGTATTACAATCAGAAGGCTTGATAAACATGTCACCTCTAGAACGACTGCACACCTCATCAAACTTTAGCCATCAGGCGTCTGGTTTTACAGGTTGTATAAATATTTGAAAACTGTATACAAACTCAGAAGAGTGTGTGACGAGTTTTTCAGAAAAAGAAAGGAGGCGAAAGACAGAATGGGAGTGAGCACAAAGATAGAGAGAGAGAGAAAAAAAAAATGTTTGTGTCGCTGTTAATCGTATCAGGCGTGTGTCACCGCCTGCTGTTTAAAGCTCTTCGGTGTAAAAAAAATGTTGAAATAGGTTTTTGGTCTCCTACAATGTTTAATAAATGTGATATATTTACCGCTATCATCATTTTAAATGTAATAATAGTGCGTACATAGTGATACTATCACATTTAGTCAAATGGACACACAAATACCAACAATACTGCTGAATAGTTTTAATTGCTTTCATTGAAATATGCCTCACAATACTAATATTTGCTTATCTGACAATTATGCTTAGATACTAAGTCTGGCAAAGTTTCCTTCATTATACCGTTAAGAAGGATGCAGTAAAGCTTCGAAACATAATACAAAAGAAAATTCATCTTCAACTCTTTTTCATACGATGCAGTTTGAGTCATTTATATTAGTCATCAGTAAGAAAATAATGAACGACAGTGATTCATACAACCAGTCTTCATGGTTTTGTTCTGAAAATGATACTATCGATTGATGTTAAGATTTTTAACACTGTGTTAACTACTATATTTGTACATGACCACAGTTTATTACACTTTTTCTGCAACCTACCCACAGTTAATATTTTAAATTAATTAATTAAAAGTTAGAATCACTAAGCAGCATTATCAAAGTAAACAATTTAAGTACAGTAGGCTGCACTGACTTTACATTCTAAAATATTGGAAAACAGTAATCTGAACTGAGCTAACATCATCAATGAAATGTGTTGTGTACAGTAGACCGATGGTGTCAGTGTTGAGAATACAGGAGACAAGTCGGTGTTAGACTGGTTTGAGTTTCATCTCGCTGAACCTGAAGCTCCTCCAGTCACTATGGGCGTGATACCAACTGATACCGTGATTATTCGTAGAACCGTCGCCAATGTATAGGCCGTTGAGGTGAGACTTGTGACAGGCGTTGTACCACCAGGCGCCGTCATATTGAGCGACACAGTTTGTACATGATCAACATTTCAATTGTGTTTGCTTGTGTGTCTGTCTGCCTCTGTGTGTGGGGAGGGGGGGGGACATGTAATGTTGTCGGTTCAAATACGATACTTAGCGTAGAAATCATTCTTAATTGTAAATCAATGTTTAATCTTTCTTGCGAAGAAAAAAGCAACAGGAATACAAGAAATATAAACATGCTTTTTTCTAATTACGCCAGTGCTCCTGATATGGAACGCCTAAGCAAAGCTGAAGTGGGTCCCTCTTAGCTTACTGGGTTTCGTTCAACTGGAACCAACAAGTAGAATGAATTTTTTTAAATTCACATTTAAGTTTACCTCCTTATAATATACTGTTGCATTAACGATAAACCTTTTGCATGGTGTGATTTGAAAAAGTTCAAAGGTGAAAGCAATAATGCAGCGTGGTATATGTAAGTGTTGGAAATGTCAATGCTAGTATTTTACTGTACATTTGAATGGCATTAGCATAAACTGACACATATACAGGTAACTGCTTATCCTCATGTTGACACATGACTAAACCTCCATTTAGAAGTTAACGCTGAGAAAATTAAAACCTTGGTACGCTTGCTATGTTCAAACTTGTTTATTATTACTCAATATTATTAATACTTTTACATTTGTCATTATAAAAGAAACTGTACAGCGCTTAGCAAAGTAGACGACGACATCGCACATTTACGCTTGGGAATACAATGGAGGCCTTAGCTTGCAAAAAGTATACAATATTTTGACAGGTATGTAGGGCGACAATATAATACATTCATTAGGAAATTATTTTCGATTTACGTTTGTAAAGTATGTACCCGAAGAGATCCTTTCTCTTTGCAACTTTTGATAGTCTGATCTCAGCCCAATTTCTTCTACTTGTAGTGTATCATAGTGTGTTGAAGGCCCTGCAATAGAAACTATTTTATTATTTAAAGTGTCATTTTCTTTTTTATGAAGTAGGATTTTCATAGATTTATTTTAAGTGAAACTGTGTGAAAATTAGGGTGAAACATTGCGCAAACAGGTTCGTTACACACACTTAGTGTTACTTAGTTTTAGTACTATAAAGACAAGTAAGATAAGAAGCCGGTACATCATATACCTGGCGTCGTCTGGTAGGATATGATGAGAACATTTATGTCAATTGTAACTTCATTTGACTGGGGAAACCTTTGGAACTTTTTGTTTTTAATGTTTGACAAGGAAGGACATCTGTAACACTTGCACAAGCTCGCTGACCGTAACATTTTTACATATCCTCAAAAAAAGGCTTACCTTCACTTGTTTCGAAGCTTCCTCGAGAGACTGCATGAAGGTAGAAACCTAAGCCTTCATTCCTGTGTAAAACAGACACACGCACGCACACATAAACACACAAATGTATATATATATATATACACATAACATATTATAATGTCAATATTATAATTTGGATGATCATCATAGTGAATTTGACGACATATAGTTTGGTCCGCTACAATGCAAGTGTTGAAGACATCTTGGATGCCCTCACTTAGCTACCGGACAGCATTACAATTACAGGTTCATTGTTCTGAGGGCTCTAAGACAGAGAACTGATACTGTTAGAACACTCAGGGACAGATGAAATCAGCCGTCAATGTAACAGCCAGTGACCAGACGGTTTGCAGTGAGAGAAATGTTCGGTAAAAGCGATCCGCTGTCCACCCTGCTTTGACACCTGGGTATGACGCCATCTGGCAGGGACAAGGATACAGTGGGCTTCAGTCCTCTTTACTGATGAATCTTGCTTTGTCAGGTCATTGTACAATAACTGAATCAGCGCCAAAGGATGAGAGGAAGAGAGAGCGTTACTATGATCCCACTGTGGTGAAGCATGAACGCTGTGAAGGTGGATCTATTATGGTGGGGGATGAGATGGGGACAGCCTACATAACTCGCTTCTACCTGGTGCAAGGCAACCTGACAGGTGTGACATATAAAGATAACATTTTGCATCCTCTGGTACTGCCAAGTCATTGGACCAAATTCGTACTTCATGATGACAACGCCAGACCTCACAGGGTCAGGATAGTAAATGACTTCCTGTAGCAGTACCAAGTCAGGCGCATGGACTGGTCGCCCATTTTCCCCAGATCTGGATCCCATTGAACAATAAAATGATGTATTTTGATAAATAAAACTTATTCAACCGGGGATTCTATTGTTTTGGGAAGTTTATCTTTTACGTAACCTCTAGGATCACTTACATTGCTTCGATCTCTTGCGTGCTTCTTTGACTCCTCCAAGCTGGAAATGAAAGTCACATCTTAATGAATGTCGGTCTGTTTGTCTCCACGTACACACAGGTTCGCACACATTTACATATAAGTACTCAAAAAGAGCATGCATTCTGCACGATGAGCATTCAAGGACCAACTAAACGATAATGTCATTTATTTTACCTTTTTTCTAACTGTGCACTTAGTTATACCTCTAAATATGTTTTAAATTAATTTTCTTTTTCCTTGATACTTCATTTTTTTAATTGTTTAGATGTTAGTCCGTTGGAAAGTACTGCATCACATTTCATTTATCATACATTTTTGTTGCACACTTAGTGCTACTTAGATTTTGTAATGGAAAAACGAGACAGGTAAGAATCAGGTAGTCATCTACCTGGCATCATCCGTATGGATGAGATAAATGAATCCGTTTTTCTTGTAATTCAATACTGGAAAAATCTTGGAAAGTTGAGTCGTTAGTTTCGGATGGTTGGGCACATTCGTCACAGTTACACAAGATCACTGACCTTAACATTTTACATATCGACTGAAAATGCTTACCTTCTGTTGTAGCGAAGGTGTCTGGGGACACTGGATGAAGGTAATCATCTGAGCCTTCATTCCTTTTTAAAACATATATATATATATATACAATTCTACTGATGTTCGTTTAGTACCTAAACATGTTCTTTCTTGTGACCTTAATGTTTCATCAGTTTATAAAATCCTGTAGTATTTTTGAATTGTTTTGTACAATTTAACACTTTTGTGCTATTGTTTGTCAAATAATGTTAAATAATATTTATGTATCATCTAAGACCACTTACATTGCTTCGTTCCCTTGCGTATTTCTTTGACTGGTGAAAGCTGAAACTGAAAGTAACGTCTTAAATAATGTCGGTCTAATTGTCAGGGGTGAACTAAGCGATTATGGGATTTATTTTAAATTGGCCTCTTTTTCTTAAATATCTCACTTGTTTATACCGCTAAATATATTTCTCAAATGCAATTGTCTCGTTTAAATTAAATACGCTTCTTTGTTCTTTCTCATGTCAGTGATTTCGTTAGTGCGTTGGAGTGTTCCGCAAACAATTTCAATGATCAAACGGATTCGTGCAAAACACTTAGTGCTAATTATCGTTTGTAATGGAAAGACGAGATGTGTAAGAATCAGGTACGTCAACGACCTGGCGTCGTCAGTATCGATGGGACGAAAACATCCGTCTGTCTTGTAATTTCTTTGTGAAAAAAAACTTGAGAATTTGTGGATGAGTAGGGACATCCGTCACCCTTACTAAAGCTCGCCAACCTGAACTTTTTACAAATCCACAAATGCTTACCTTCTCTTGTATTGAAGATGTCTGGGGAAACTGGATGAAGATAGTCATCTGAACCTTCATTCCTATATAAAATATAATTGTGTTACTTAAGTACCTAAACACTTTTCTATATGATAGTGGTGTTTTAATAGGTTACAGAAATTCTTGTAGCTTTTATGAATCTGGTATTTTATAGTATGAAAATGGTTTAGAAATATTTGTCAAATGTTAAACTTTATTACGTATCATGTAAGACCACTTACATTGCTTCGTTTTTCTGAATGTGTCTTTGACTGGTAAAATCTGGAACTAAAAGTAACATTGTATAAAGAACAGTGTTTATCTGCCCGTACACACGTACACACAGGTTAACAAAAAATAAGTCAAGGGCCAACTAACCAATGATGTCATTTGAAATTGTCCGCCTTTTAAAAAATACATTTTGAGTTGTTTCAAGAAAGCAATAATAATAATAACAGTAAAACAAACATGCACTATTTACCTGTCGATACACACGGTAATGTCCACCCTCTTTGCCATACACAGATGACTGAAGCAAGAATTAAAACAACGACAGCTGCCAACACCACGGCCAGTACGACGATTGTAACTGTTTTCTCGTCTGTCTTTTCAAGTAATACAGCGTCCCGTCGGTCTCTTGGCGCTACACAAATACCATCATGAAACCTCGCTTAATTCATTATTTGATTTAATCATTATATTTTATTATAATATAGGAAACTATTTAAAAGCCTCGAATTCTATTTAATAATAGTGAAGATATTTCAGGTTTTATAAATGGTGTCTTATATCTGTATGTTGTTGAGGGACAAGCTGGCAGATGACTGATTCTGTGTGTGGCTGTTGCATTGTTTGACGAGATAATGTCACTTTTTGTTTACCCTTTTAGAATCGCTGAACTAGCTTGTGATTAGTATTCCTTTTGTCTTAGCAATAAAAAGACATTATCAACCTATTAATTAAGTCTCATAAACGTAACAAAAAGTGAGCATCGATTCTTTTGACGTTGATGTAGATAGTCTTTCTGCAACAAGTTCACAATCTAGAGACTGAGCCTACGAACTTGACCTTTTTTCCTATTTTCTGTTAATTTTTTGTTGTATATCAATACAATGTTTTTATTTACTGTACATCACCATCAGCTTGCGATT
The DNA here is from genome assembly GCA_004794655.1 of Marisa cornuarietis. Classification (NCBI taxonomy): domain Eukaryota; kingdom Metazoa; phylum Mollusca; class Gastropoda; order Architaenioglossa; family Ampullariidae; genus Marisa; species Marisa cornuarietis. The sequence continues at coordinate 340,075 of SMMW01000065.1, read as the reverse complement.
TTACTTTTAGTGACCTATCACTGCTATACGTTTTTATGAGATGCCTTCCTTGATGTAGGAAGAAATTACTTTAAAGTCTTCTAAAGGTTTCTATGGCTTTCTGTCTGTAAAACACTCAGCAACATTACATATGTTGAGGAGAAAGTCAGTTTGATACGAAATTTTCCTAATTTTTTTCCTGTTAGTGGAGACTATCAATTGTTTTAAATTTCTAAGATTTTAAGTTACGTGTTTTACTGCCTCCCTTTCTTGGTGGTAATGCTTAACCTCAGCCTAGAACAATTATGTTTTAAAGATTTGCAATTTTCAAAAACTTTTCTTTATTTTCAAATAAACATGAAGTATGTTATCTAGTATAATATTTGACCAGAAACTTACAGCTAACAATAACAGTCAGCTTGGCTGAGGACGTCAGAGGTAGACGGCTGTCCCCGTCATGTTTGGTGATCACCGTGCAGTAGTAGTCGCCGTTGTGGAGGGAGTCATTAGCAGACGAGATCATCAGTTTACTAGAGTTGAAGATGACATTCTTCTCTCGATCGATCCACTGTAATGATGATGGCTCTGGATTACTGTCAGCGATACAATCAATGCGAAGCTTTTGTCCCTCGGGAACAACACACAGAGACTGACCGGAGGTCCTTGAGCAATCAGTCACATCTGAGAGAGGTAGGAACTGGATAACAGGTTCATCTGGTAAAAAAAAAACGTGAATAACAGCTTTATCACTTCCGGTTTTTTCAAATTTTTATAAGGTAATCTTTTCTTTTTACTATTTTTGAATGAACTGGGTATAGGTGCGATAAAAAATAATATTAATAAATGTTTTAGGATAATGTTTTCTTCCTGTCCTTTTTAATTGCATCTGTGTCAGTAAGAATATTAATTATGATTATAATATTAACAACACTTACTCAAAGACGTTTTCTTGTTTTCTTCTGATTGTTTTGTTTGCTTGTGTTTTTTATTTTACTTTTTGCTTCGTTTGAAGAGTTTTTATGTGATAATCATGTTTTCACACCATATACATCAACACTTAGAAGTCGATTCACGTATCCAAGTGTATTACCTTTTTATCTTTACGATGTTTGACATGTATTACATGTGTTACATTAAAAACAGCTAAAGACACACTTACTCATAAGCAACATAACTACGAGGATTTCAATTTAAAATGTACCTGTCTGCACAAACATTTCTATAAAATGTTAGAACTACACTGATGTGACTTCACGCAGACTCACAGTAAACCTGGAGGACGAAGGTAGCATCATCAACTGGCTGCTTGTACTCTGTGTAAAAGTTGCTGACCCTGCACTTTACTCTTCTCCCGTTATCTTCACTCGACAGGTTGTAGAAAGTCAGGTTACTCCCTGAAGCGTGACCAGTTGTGGCAACAGGCCATGTGTATGCGGCTTCCGGGTGCCCTGTTTGATTACTCAGACAGCCCAGGGTGCCAGAGGTACCCGCCATGAAGGGGTACGTATGTCTTCCAGCTGTGCTGCTGAGTGGGAAGATTTCCGGGACAGATGGAGGGACTGGAGAACAAAAGAAATAAAGAAATTTGTAAGTGAAAGATAATAACATATGTTTTAAATGATATATTTTAAATAACAACGTGTTAGGATACAAGATCTTTTGCTTTCTCGTAACAATTGAGTAGAGCTTAAGCTGCGAATTATTTATTAATGATAAAGTAATATTACATGCATCTCGTTTTAGCAAAGTCTTTATGATTCTTGTTAGATACCCACATTTTACACACACACACACACACACACACACACACACACACACACACACACTCAGAGAAGGAGAAAGGTATTCATAGCTGAAACATTCGTTAGAAATGTAGCTTGGTCAGGTATTTTAAAATATGTGAGAGGTAGTCTTTAGACAATTCTTCCTTTAAATAAAGGTAGATGTTTGAAATACTCAATCCACGAAATTCACAAACCTCACTTTTTACCTTCGCAAAAATAACCCCATTTACTAAATGCATAACAAGGCTATAACACCGACTGCCAACAAGCCGTCAAAAAATTACATTACATTGTTGATGAACAAGTACACGAATACATCGAAAGCTCTCGGAGCAAGATAAATAGCAAGTTAACTTTGTAAATAAATATCTTAACTTAAACTGTTAACAAAGTAAGCGCATGCTAACAGAATTTAGTTTCAAGTAACGTGGCAATCGATTAGGGAAATACTTGAGAGAATGACATCAAGAGCTAGAAAACTCACATGCAATATTCAAGACGTAGTCCACTGACTGCACAACCGTATTATTCCATAACAACATGCAGGTCTGTGTCCCATAGTCCTGAGCCTTGACATCTAACAGACGAAGGTTTGGTGATCCAGTTGTATTCCACTGCAACACGCCAGGTGGAGTCCCAAGGTCGTTCACGAAGCACGTGCAACTAAGATGGTCACCTTCTAGTACATATTGTGGACAGTTGTGGTAAGGTTTACTGAAGGGGTAACCTGCCAGCCCAAAAGAATGGAAAAATTCTGTGTCTTCTAATAACTACTTGCATCTCTCTCTTTCAATATATCATCTATAGTTCCATGTTATCTTTTGAAGAATGGACTGTCCATAAATTTCTAATAATATAATAAGTTTAGAATAAAGAAAATAAATACTTTTATACATAATATCTTTTACAAATATGGTTTGGATGCGTATGGTATTGTCTAGCCTGTGCTCCACGTATGTTAAAAGAATATTGAGTTTAAAAATACAGAGATTAAATTAGATTATAAATAATGGATTCAGAAACTTTGTCAATAAAATTCTATTTGCGACGTTTATTTTGTCAAAATGATAAATTTTGCATTTGTCCTAAATATGGGGATTTACATAAAAATTTCCAAAACTTTTCCTGTAAATACCCGTGCTGTTTTCGGTTTTCTACCCATATGTCAGATGGTAACCCCGATTCCTGGCTGCAGTTTGCGTGTGTTGTTTGAAAAGCACAAGACAGGAGGAAAACGTTTATGCTGCACTAGAGGCAATTGAATGCAAGGACGTGTAATCTCTGTATGCGTGCGTGCGTGCACAGGAATACCACTACTTACATTTTATAGAGAAGGCATTGGGTACATCTGCTTCATTAAAGTCCAAATCTCAGAATAATCAGCCCATTTGTACCAGAGAGGAACCGTTAACTTTAGATCATACAATGTTCATGTCACTATGCTGCAGTAGTGTTTCACTTTATGTTCAGTACTATAGCAAGAGAAATAATATTGAAGCCTTTGTTAATCGTTATTCTTTTGAGTATCGTGAATAGACCAGCGATGGAATGAATTGACCTAAGACCTATTTAGTTCGAGTTCGAGTTCGAGCTCTCTCTCTCTCTCTCTCTCACACACACACACACACACACACACACACACACACACACACACACACACACACACACACACACAAACACTTACACGTTTTTCCCTCCCGTTCTCTCAACCTCTTTTTATAATTGCCCATTTTGAAGTTGCCGGGGTACTTTCGTTTTGACTCTTTTCAATAAACGTGTAGTCTGAGTGGCTCTCGACAAGATTGCTTAGGTCCTATTTTCTACCCTGCAGCTCTGACTCACTCCTGCTGAAATACTCTCTCTTTCCCGTTAAAAACCCAAGGTAAGGGTGTTGTACAAGTTATTCTAATGAAAAAAATTCTTTCGTAAAATACCACAGTCTCTCACCTTCTCAAAAATGCACACACACACACACACATATATATATATATATATTTACACACGCAAACGCGCGCACGCGCAAAGAGTTAAATAGACGTCATCAGGGCCTACACAGAATATAATGATAATAATGTATATATATATATAGTTTTACAGTACACTAACTCACAGGCGATCACTTCATTTTGTTTGTCTATAATAAACTATGTAAGAAATAATTTGTGTATTCATCAGCTTACCTTGAGCATAACCAAACATAAAGAGAAACAAATAGTAATCCACCAGTCTGTGCATCATTATAATAAAAGACATCACACAACTGTCCAGTATCAGGAGAGAGAGACTCTATAAAAAATAAAATCCAGACACCGATTATCAACCACTCTCAGAATTTGTTCGGGTGTGTCCTGCACTGTGCACAAAACCGTGACATTCTGAAGAGGGTGTTCACAGCGAGAAGGAAAAGTTTGGTGACTATTTTTATCACCAGGGTACTGGGGCACATACGCCAACTTTCGTGTGTACTAAAAAGTCGACTGCAAGATTTTCCTCGCAGGAAACCTAGCTGAGAGCATGCAAACTGATAGTTAAGGATTAGCTTTTACTTAGATGCATCGCAAGTTTAGCTGAGAACTAAGGCGCTAACAGCTTTTTAAAAAAAATCACGTTTAAAGATTAACTAAAAGGCTGATAGGATGACTTAACCGTCTCCTTGTCGCCTCGTATTCCTTTGGTAATCGTATAACCCCTTGTATCTCGCATTGCCGAAGATAAGCTTATTTTAAGCTTAGTCGAACTGCTTCATTCTTTTAGATGAACGATTCATTGTAAGTATGTGATCAAATGGCATCCGGTTCATATTACTATTGCTCTACACACATATACCCGTGGGATAAAGCGATATCATAGTTCACACCATCGAAATGAATAATAATAAAATGTGCATTTGTATGACGCTCATGTGAATAGTTTTTTACACATGAAAAACTGCTCTTTATCCAAACAAAACAGACAAAACAGCCCAGCTATCACTGTTTATCACCATAATAGGCATCAACGTGTAGTTTAAGACATTTATCATAATTCTCCATTCAGACAAACACACCGAAGCTACTTCGCGGAGCTAAACTTTAATGAAAAGATACACAATACAGTAGTATAAAGTTAAAGATATAACTGGTCAGAAGAAAGACAAACTACTTCGTATAGTGTGTCAAATAACCAACTATTGAAAACCAAAAGCTTTATACCGATAATTGTGTATAAAATAAGTACTGTTTTCAACTTTTAGCAAACTACACGCTTGTCAGGTGAGAAAATCCAAAGTTGTGACCATTAAAACTAATATTTGCACAACCTCTTTTGTAATAATGTATACTACAAAAAATCCGCAAACAGCATGTTAGTGTTTGAATCGTTTCACAAGTTTTGATAGCAAAATGCATACGGAATAGAAAAAGTGCCGAGCCCGAATAATGGCATCCCAAGACATTTGATTTTAACATTCTGAACATGCCTTATAAAAAATAGCAAATATAAATTTACTTTTCTAAATTTTTTAGACAAAAGAATATTTTCAAGTTGAGCGATAAAACAAGAAAGTGGTAGAAAACTTAATAACTTAGTTTAGAATCGGCGAAGCGGACAGTACAGCGGTTATAGCACTAACAACCAAACCCACAGGATCATTGGATAGATATCCGTGTGCAGCAAAGAACTTTCCCCAGTCTATCGAGCTGGGATATTGTTCACATCAGCCCAATCATCTAGCAAAGCTAAGTATTCAGACGAGCTGGGTCAACCAGATGAAGGGAAACAACTCATACAGCCTTAACGCATCTGTCGCTTAGTTACGACCCTTTCAACAAAGTACACATCGTTGACATACACTGTTTTCAACTTTAGATGCCTGCAAAAAGGTGTCGTCTACTCACCTCAACCTGAAGTTAGAAATATCAAAGACAAGTAACACTCCACTAGACTGCCCTTCATTGGTTTGATTCAGTCGGTGCAAAGTATACTCTAAGACATGCTTTAAAACAAATCATGAAAGAGATACGAGATCGAATGCCTGTGTCCTTTAGTCGGCCGCCAGCTCAATGCTTATAAACTTTCCACGAGTTTTCCCTAAACTTAGCAAATAATAGCATTAATGGCTAAGGGACCAGACAGGTGTGTTTTTAAACGAGGAAGTAAACTGAGGTGTGTAGATACTGGCAAACAGCCATGACTTACATTTGCACTCACAGGATTATATCAATGCCAAGTGTTCTTGCTAAATAAAAAAAATGTTGACTTTTTACTTTACCGTCTTTTTTTAGGTTCTCAAGAGTTATAAAATATAAATGAAATTACATTAACATTTGTTTTTAATTCTATATTGTGACACTTCGGAAATTTTTTATTTTATTTGCATTAAACAGAATCTTCAACCATAGTCTTTTGTGAATCTCTGTTTGATAAATGATTAATGCTACTGTGGCAATATCATCCAAGTTTCAAGTAAGTGTTGTAATTTATATCAATTATTTTTTTTACCCATATTTTCGTACTACACATACAGCAACTATTTTTGACAACATGAACGTGATGACTGTGATAAGGGGGGCAGTCTGACGTACAAAACTTGTGTCATGTGAACTGAGAACCAGAAGCTTATTCAGTACATCATAACAAAGCACAGCTCTAAATGTGCACACTTGAAAATCGCTCCACGGTGACCGGACACTTAATCCCCGACACTTAATCCCCTAGACATTTAATCCCCAGACACTTAATCCCCAGACACATAATCCTCAAAAATCCCCCCAATGTTATAAATGTTGAAGTTAAATATTATTTTAATTGTCAAACTTATTTTGATGTTTACATGAAAATAATTGTTTGAATTTGAATTAAATTTTTCATTTACTTCATAATTAAATTTTTCATTCACTTTATAATTAAATTTTTTATTCACTTCATAATTTAATTTTTCATTCACTTCATAATTGAAATTTTCATTTACTTCATAATTTTTTTAGTTGAAATTTCATTTTGAGGATTAAGTGTCTGGGGATTAAGTGTCGGGGATTAAGTGGGATTAGGGATTAAGGATTCCGCTCCACAGACACACAACGTCAAAAAGATGTAACAACTCCTTAAGTCATACTCTTTGCTTTTATTTTGCTTTATTCAATAGATTTTTAATACCTATTGCACATTTGTAAACATGTTAACAAAATCAATCAATAAGCATTAAGCGCTATCTGGAGTGTATTAATAAGAACAACTATGATTATAAAACGTTAAAAACAATTAAACTCTTCAGACATTGAGATCGGTACTCCATGCCCCGCTACTTAAGATTGTCCAATATGTAAAGCTTCGTGATAAGTAACTGCGTTGTAATTAGAATCAACATATCACTATTATCATCATCACTACCATTATTATCATCATCATTACCACCACTTTCATCATCAACGAAAGATTTATTTTTCGGTTATCTTTCCTGGGAGCATCCAGCTACGCACACAGACATGAACACACGAACGCGAGCACACACACACACACACACACACACAAGAGAGAGGGAGATTTACCAAGTTTAGAGAACGAGAGACATTATAATCATCATTAAAGATTTTTTCAATGTCTGATGTAATGTTAAAGATCATACTATTACTAACTTAGGCTTAAACTTAAGCAGCCCAACTATCAATTATTAATACACTAGTCGGGATCTTTTTTCATACAATAAAAAGCGAAAAAATATAATGGTATAAACGATTTTTTAAACGATCAGATGATTTTGAAGATTATTTTCCGTGCCTTAGTTCACATAGGTGTGCTGGTCCTGTAGTCGGTTATACTGGAACAAAAATCTCCATTTAGACATCATTTTGAACTCAAAACACCGATAAAAAATATAGCTTGTTTGTTAATTTTTTTTTACATATTATTATTACATGTTTCGTTACTCAACTTAAATCTCGTGACTTAGTATTAAGCCAGTTAAAATACTACAATAGTTATTTGTACACAATACATTATTAAGCAAAGCATCCGCTTATGTGTTATTCTCACATATTATGTAGGTGAAACAAAAGCACATCACTAAAAAGGTTCGTTTGCAAAATCTATTAGAAGGTATCTATTTATCGGGTAGAGAAACACAGGTGTATGTGTAATACCTTTTGTAGGATTATACTTTCGAGGGGATTTTGTATAGCTGGATATTTTCATAATTTGATCTCTTTCCAACGTCTTCCATTTTCAATGTTTCATACAGGGAGAACTCTGAGTCTTTGGAACACAATATTATCCATGACAGTAGCTCAAAAACAGTAAAGTAAGAGAAGCTTTTATTTATGCTTTAAGTAGGCAATTTATACTTAAAGAAACGTCTAAAAAATTTGAAGAAATTTATAAAATTATGCTCGAAATGTACATATTTTTAAAACTAGAATAACTGATAACAGGCTAAATGAACCAAGCGAAGCAAGGTCTTCAATATAACTGGAAAGATTTTTACCTTCTCCTGAGGTGTACACTGGTGATTGTGAGTGATCCAACGTGTCACCACTAAAAGTATAATTTAAGTGGCATTAGCAGACTACCAGATTTAACTTAATAGGAAACTGAAGCAAATTTAAGTGTTGCCATACTTCGCATACGTCCTTGATATTGTTATGATCACATTCGTTTTTTTACAAGTTTTGTATGTGGGTATATTTGAGCATTGAATAGAACAGACGGTTGGATTTCTTTTCCTTCCATATTATACATCGTTGTCTATATCTATATTGCAGGGAAAGGATAACTTTTACAATATGCTAATGCAGATTTAACATCTGTTTCATATTATCGTTTTCTAACTCTTAGCTCGACATTGGAATGCTTAGAAACCGAATTGGATATTTTTTAAATTCTTAAAATAAAGCAAAATCGCTCCACGCGTACAGAACTTTGGTGACCGGACACTTAATCCCCGGACACTTCATCCCCAGACACTTCATCCCCAGACACTTAATCCCCTAGACATTAAATCCCCAGACACTTAATCCCCAGACACTTAATCCCCAAATCGCGTCACAACACTCAAAACTGCTATTTTGTGAACTATAAATATTATAACCGTAAGAGAAATGTGTCGCGTGGTAACTCTGGGTAACTCTCGTAAGACTGGGATAAATGTTGAAGTTAAGTATTATTTGAATTTGAATTAAATTTTTCATTCACTTCAAAATTTTTTGAGTGGAAATTTCATTTTGAGGATTAAATGTCTGGGGATTAAGTGTCCGGGGATGAAGTGTCTGGGAATGAAGTGTCCGGGGATGAATTGTCCGGGGATGAAGTGTCCGGGGATTAAGTGTCTGGGATTCCAGAACTTTTATGCAAGATTCCAAATATGTCGTAAACTAGTTTTCGTGGCTTGAGCAACAATAAAAATATATGGTACTTTTAAATTGCACTACCCATAAAAATAAAGGTGACTAGCAGACATAGAGGTGGTTGCGAACATCATTTTACAAAAATACTTTGTATAGACCAACATTTGATATATATATAGAGAGAGAGAGAGAAAGAGAGAGAGAGAGATGGGGAGAGAGAGAGAAAAGAAGAAGAAGAAAGTGGAAAGCGCTAGAGCGGTACGACAAGAAACACTACAGTTTCTGAAGATTTTAGGCAGTGGGTCCAGTAAAACTATAAAACTTTGTTTTAAATTTAACAGTAAGATCATTAAATACCTTATCTGGTTCTGTGGTGTCAGACTTTGACTGGAAACATCTGCAAGTAAAAAATAATAATCCTATATTTCTTGTCTACCTCCGTCTTTGCGATTTTTCTTTGCTTTCTTATCTAGGTTTGTTGTATATATACACAGATATACTTGGATACAAATACTCACGCATACACGTTTATTTTGACTTATTTGGTATGTCAGTAGCTACAATGTTGAAAGTGTTGTTCAGTTTTTTTACGGTTTTCATTTCCATTTGAATTGAAATATGGAGGAAAATGTGATAAGGTATACAACGAGATAAATAAGCATCAAAATATTAGCCACTACCAGCGCACGGTAACATCCATCCCCGCCGCCAAGACCAGACTACGACTACGACAACTACAACAGTCAGGAATGCAAATGCCACGGCAAGCACAGTGATCGTGATTTTATCTTCTGTTTTTCCTTTCTCTTTATGGACATCTTCTATTGCAGCTTCTGTAAATAAACCAAAACTTTTTAAAAGTTGATTTGATCTATCATTTAAAGACGCACCTCTAACAGCGACAAAGCACTAAGTGCAAGTATATGCTATTTTAAAACCCCTTACTTTAAAAATAATTTTATTTGCAAATTATTAGGTCCAAAATTGTGCCGTTACTTAAACAAGAGACAGATATTAGATCGATAATAATTTCATAAGACTAATTACATTCACAGGAGAATGCTCGTTAAACGAGCCTAAAAAACCATTTCTTTCAATATAAGCTATACGCTAACTTTGTTTGTCACTTACCTTTTCAACATTTATTTATTTATTTATTTTTTTTTTTTTTTTTGGTACGACAGAGCTTCAAGAGTCATTTTTTCTCTACTTAATGTAAACAGTCACAATCCAACTAGATTTATAAATTGCCATTGGACAGATTTTTTCTTTTAATACTTATGGTTGTGAAATATACCCATTAGGAATTAATGACATTTGTGTTAAAATACAGTTAAGATTCTACAAAATGAATGTCAAGCAAGAAAGTCCATCCCATCTTGTACAGTGCTTGGAGAGTGTGGCTGCTTTTTCTGCTAGTCTTCTCCTCAAAAGTGGAATGCTCAGTTTTGCGCTTAAATTGATTATTGCAATGAACAGTAAGAAACTATCAATTGTTGTATACAAAATGTTCCTAAATTTCCAAGGAAAAAATATCCTTAAGTCTAGTTATATCAGTACTGTCCAGACAACCTGTCAAGATCTTGGCCTAACCAAGAAAACATAAACATATCAGATGATTGGTTTAAGAAGAAAATAGATGGGTCTTTCCAGGACTAGTATATCTAGATCTAATTAGGATAACTAGAAACAAATCAAATATACTCAAATTATAGAATGTTCAAAAGTACGTTTTCACTAAAAACTAGTTAAAAATACTTCTTGACCATGATTATCTCCCTTTAATAAAGTGTAGGACATTGAACAATACTTTCCAGTGAGTAAATGAAGACGAAATGATACTTAGAATTAAAGGGCTTCATAGACCTTGTAGCACTAAAGATGTAGGGGATGAATTTCATTATCTATTCAAATGGAAAAAATCGTCTATCACTTTACAATACTCACAATCCTAATGAAAATTATTCTTTAACATTTTTTATTAACTTAAGCAGATAAAAAATATCCTCAATAGATTAGCTTGATTTGTGAAGATATTACTGAACTAGAAGAATTAATAGAGAAAGAGAGAGAGTGTGTGTGTTTTTTTGTGTGTGAGATTATATATACATATAAAAGCGGATATAAGTGAGTGTTATTTAGGTAAGATTGAGAGCGAGGGACTGAAACATTCCCTTAAAAGTTAATCCTTTGCTTACATGTGTTTATATACTTTGATTTATTTGATTAAATGTGGAGATATGCTCTAAATGGCTTTAAAAGACTAGAAAATGGACAGAACAAGTGACTGTGGCAGATGTTTTAATATATTGTCTGTTACAAATCGACCAGTGAATGTGTGTAAGAGGGTGTGGGTATGAGTGAGAGATATTGTATAGAAATATAGATAAGTATTGTATATATATATATAGGTGTGTAAAATATATCGAAATACTGAGAGCAGGAAGGAATATAAAAAATCTTCTATCTTTAATCTTGGTTACGAGTTGTACACGTGTTTTAATCTGATCACCGTTGCCACAGAGTTACCACTTTTTTCTACCCCAAAACTACCAAATCAAATGTTATTCATCAGAATGTGTGAAAGGGATCAGTTGCCGTCTGAAAGTGCATTTCAGTAATAAGGGTTTTTTGTTGTACTTCTTAACTCCTTTCTCTCACAGATAAGTACCTTAAAACATCATTCTGTAATCTAAACGTTAACTCTGTGTATTACAGCGCATCTTAAACCATCTTTTTGCTTTTATAATTTTCCTTTGTAACAACAGATCTCTGTTCTGGCATACGTTCGTGTGCTACTAGAATCTAAGCATCGTATTTTAGCCACTACACTTAAAAACGCATTACACTTATACTTGCTTACTTACATAATGTTACAGATCAGACACATACCTTTTATTCATATATGGAACAAAAACAATTTTAGATACTATTGTTGAAATCTGGGCGACCTCAGAAATCCAGGTAATCCTATGGTTTTATACTATTTCACTGAGAATGACTAACGCTAAACATTCCAAAAACTGTCAGTAAATGCAGAATAATCAGACTGTGTTTGTACTTGGTCTAAATGATTAATTCAGAAAATGCATATCCTTATTTTGTAGCTCTTTTCTTTGTTCTACCTGGGATGTTTTTGTATTTTTTTTTAAAGGCCTTGTAAATTTTTTTATCTTTAAAACAATCTTTACAGTCGTAAACGCCTCTTAATCTCATTTTTAAGTAAGTTTTGAATGCCTTTGTGTGCAGTTTCCAAAATCCGTCGAGATTATGTGGGCACACACACACACACACACACACACACACACACACACACACACACACACACACAAACTATAGCACTAAGAAAGTGGCAGCAGCATTAGACCACAAACTCACAGTAGACCTGTAGAGCAAAAGGAGTGTCATCCACCGGTCGCCTGTTTTCTGTGTAATTGTTGCTGGCCCTGCACTTCACTATTCTCCCGTTATCTTCTCTCGAAAGGTTGAAGAAAGTCAGATTGCTCCCTGAACCGTAACCAGATAAGAATACGGGCCATGTGTAGGTGGCCTCCGGTCGACCGGTCTTATTGCTCCGACAACCCAGGGAGCCAGAGGTACCCGCCATGAAAGGATACGTAGGTCGCCCTGTTGAGTCACTGAGTGGAAATATTTCTGGAGCAGACGGAGGGGCTGGAACACAGGAATCTATGATTGCAATGATTTACATTAGGAACGAAACAATGATTTCCTCCGAAGTCTGAAAGTTTTATTCAAGATACATCCAAATAGCTTGGTATATTACAGCAAATGCATCGCTTCTTTGCAAGTGTTTGAAACAGATATAAAAGGGGAAAAGCCTCAAGTAGAAAGACTAACCTTTGATCTACTGTTGCTCTTTTCTTAGTATTTTTCTATCGGTAGTAAGTGTTTTTGTACCTACGGTGGAGATCTTTTTGACCATTGTAACACGGATAACTATTTAAAGTGTCATGACACAAGCTAAGAAGAAAAGTTCTTGTGTGCCTTTTTCCCTTAATGCCTTAAGGAAGCTCAGGGGCTAGTTGCACAACATGTTTCTACACCTTAAAGCTGTTTTAAAGAAGTAAATCTAGAAACTGTTTATTCTTAAAAAGTCGTTCATATGCCCTATAGAAGCGCTGGACAAAAAAAGTTCTGACGGAAACGAAAATCTGGTTTAAAAAGCGTTTTCTTTTTTTTTTAAATGTTCTGAAAAGGTGTTGTGCCTTTCTAAAAGGAGTTAAAGCCTAAAAGTGTTTAAAACTAGAAATGTGTCATGCAACTGGTCCCTGTACAGCAGCTTACTGGTTAACCAGAAAATTGTGCTTTTACACAAACAAAGAAAACAAGAAATAGTTTAAAGTAACTCACTGTAAACATTAAGATTCCAGCTGACCGTCTTATTGTACCAATTATACGATTTCCATATGGCCTTACAAACACAGTTGCCATGGTTCTCAGAAGAGACTGGGACAAACACCAGGCGGCTGTAGGTGCTGGATGAGTTCAAGCTGGTGTCAGGCATGTCGGTCTTATTGTAGCAGGTAAATTTTATGACAGTTGCATTGACGGGTTTACCGCCACTTACTGTGCACCCCAGCGTGATGTTGTCACCCTCATACACAGGCTGGGTGGCGGCGATATTACCTGTAATCACTGGTGGTGAAGTAGGCGGGTCTGCCAACAACAATGTTAACATAAGTATGCATGCCATTTAAACGCTTGCCCATTTTGTAAAAAGATTTATTTGTGCCCCAATATATATTTAGAGTTATTCTCACTGAATCTTCTATTTCCATTTAATAACTAATGAAGCGTAATCAAAATTAAGTAATAAAACAATATAACAAGGATTACAACTTAATAATAAACAGTCTGGAATAATAAACAACTTTATTAATTGTGTTAAATCAAATGAAGTACTCACAATTAAGAGTAATAGTCACGCTTTTTGTATTCGTTCTATTTGAGACCGAATTTCTTGCTAGACATTCAAGATTTACTCCATCGTCGTCAGGAAACTTCGGAGTGAAGACACATTGCGGGCTGTTACATACGACACTTTTGTCACGTGATCTGATCCACGTGACAGTGGCAGGTGGGTTTGACCCAGAAACTGAGCACCTTAGACTTATATTCTGTGATCCATTTGTATCAAATGGCTGGGGGTTGCTTATTATCGCTGTTACAATATTCGGACCATCTGCAAATACAAACCCCTGTGATCAATTTGAAAATCGTTTTAAAAAGAACCGCATCCATGTAGGCCAGCTTTATTGTTAATAATCATGACTCAACTTACATGAGATGAAAAGGTAAATTAAAGTCAGAACACTGTTAGGATACAATATTTCAAATTACAAATGACCATAAAGGTTGACAGTTGCGTACACACGCGCCCAAAGAGAAAGAGAAAAGGATGGGGAGGCTTCACATGGTAGACAGTAAATGAGTGCATCATCTTACACGCCACATTTAAGATGTATTCCACTGATTGCGCATGTGTATTATTCCACAAAACAAAGCATATATGTGTCTCGGAATCCAAAGCTTGCACGCTTGAAAGACGCAATTGTGACGAGCGAGTTGTATTCCATAGCACAAAACCAGGTGGGCTGCCCAAGTCACTGGCATAACACCTGCAGCTCATGTTACCGCCTTCACGTGCATATAGTGGGCAGTCGTGGAAAGGTTTACTGGAAGGGCGACCTTTAAAAACAGTTACAACAGTAAAAATAACAATGAAATTTTCTCTCTTAGCCCTTGTTATAGCTTTGATAAAACATTTGAGATGGACAAGGTTAATAGTTTATTGTTAGAAATATGTAACCCGGGATAGTCTGTTCTGTAACGGGCTTATGATTTTTTTTCGTTAAACAGAGCCAAAGGGATCCCAACAGTTTATAAATAAAAACAAATACTGATGCAAATATTGCATCGTACTGGAATGTAATTCTTGAAGCAATCGCTCCATACCAATTGTGCGTAGCTGTTAAATCCAAACTATTTAATGTAAACCATCCAGACTAGCAATGCCCATAGCTCGTGTAAAGCGGGAGCACATGGGGCGTCGGTCGCCTGTGCAGTTCGTTTGGGGAGAACTCGAGAGGACTTGTCCCAGATTCTCCCCACCCGCTCTCCAACGAGGACGTTGCCTCTTCACGGTCTGTTAAATCCAAACTATACGCAGATACATTTCTTTCAAAAATCGTAAGCCGAAAATTTAACTTTTTTTTACTAGGATTTAGTACAGACCATGTTCCATCTGAGAAACTCATAGTAATGTTAAAATATAATGTTAGCTATGTGGTATGCGGATTAAAACGGAGATTAATGGAGATCAAAGATACATTACATCGTCTTGCGAAGATATGCGACAAAATAACGAGGGGAAATTTCAGCGGGAGGTGTATTCTGTGTTTCTAACGAGTAAGCAGTGATTACAAATGCCTTACGTATTATATTATTTCCGATGAAACTTGCATTGACGTTCACTTCGCCGGGAACAAGAGTCACTTGGTAGGTGTACTGACCGTTGGGTGGCAGGTAAGTTGTGAAGTTACACCATCCACTGAAGTACCTCCCAACAGGGGGCAAGACTGCAATTGATGAGTTTGCAATAAAGACTTCTCGTCTTGGCGACTGAAAACAATGAAAAATTACAAGCGATCTTAACAGGAGAGTTTGTAAGCTTTCTTTGATAGCTTATACCCGTTAACCTGAAAGGTTAACCAGAAAAATGTAATGGCCTTACATTCGTTAGAATATGACAGAAAATCTGAGCAAATAACTTGATTCTGTCCCCGCTAACCAAGCACTTCAACATCGACTTTTTTACCTGCATTTTGGAAGATATAACACAGCAGATTCTTTGATGTCACCAAAGTCATACACAGCAGTACATAATAATTATCCTGTGTCTGGAAATTCTCACATTGTCCCATTTGCTGGGGGAATTCGTAGACACAAGAACACTTTCTTTTCTCTTGTAAAATCAAAAACCATTCTATAAAGAATTCAAACATTTAAACTCTGTCTTTGTAATGTTTTTGATTGTTTTGATTTCTTATGATGTGGTCAGTTACACATATCCGTAATTCATATTTGCAATCCAATAAAGACCCTGCTCTACTCGAAAGCTTGGACCATTTAGCTTGGTTTCTGAACTATGATCTTCTCTGTATAAAGGTATTCTTGCTATAATAATGACAACGGTATGATCAACTAATTGGTCAGCACCTCTACCACTATCATACTAGTAAAGACAGGGTCAGCAGCATGTTGCTGACATCCTTCCACTTACCACAACCTGTAAATGCAGCATAATATACAATAAAATTGATGACAGAACGTTATGAGAAATTTAGTACTTATGCACGCACTCAAACTCATGCGCAATTTTGACAGTAATGTATAAGATATTACTGAAGTAGATGTTTCCGAAACAAAAAGTTTTTAACATCTGTTTTTATAGGAACTGTTCACATTTCATACGTACAGTCTCGAGTTCAGAGATGCCATCTGGCTGCAAGGAAGATCAACATCTATTGTAATTCTCTAACACTGCCAGTTATCAAACATATGGTATCTAACAGTTTAATGCTTTATACAGATTTAAACTACATGGCGCACTCTCGTACTTTCATATCACTGTTAATGGCTAATAATGATTACCTCTTCTATCTGGATCCATTCACACCTGTATCTTTTCTCTGCTGAACGGGCTTTTGTAATGAAACACTGGCCAAAAACAGTCCAGGTGTCGGTTTTGAACTGAACCGTGCAGGACGTATTTTCACATGGATCTAAATGCATAAGTAGAAAGGATCCATTAAAAGATAAGATTCTTTAAATTAATTAACAGCAATCTGAAGCGAACTTAAGAATGTTACAGAGGTCAGATTAAGTCGCTGGACAAAAGATTACAAAATAAAACACAGACAAAACAACTTTGAAGAGAATCTTTTTAATCCGTTTATATTCTTCGATAATGCTTGTAACTGAATTTTGTAAATAATTTTTATGGAACTTAATTATTAGATAAGTTTCTCAAAAATTAAGATATAAAACTTATCTTATACAGAAAATAACGTAAATCAGTCTTACATATGAAGTCCAAACGACAACTAAGAGGTTCAGATGATTCCTTGAAGGAACATTCCAGTCGTCCCTTTTCAAAGGATGTCTTTGTTGCGTCAACAACCATTACACTGGCAACATGGGATATTCTGCTTGGTGTAAATAAAGGCGATAACGGGCTGTAACAAACAGGCTGATTTCCATTCGATAAAAGAGGCGGGCATAATCCAACTAAGCCATCTGAATAGTTTGTCTCCCTCAAGAACCACCTCACTGTGTCTTGTGAGGACAGACCCGTGCAGGTCAGGGTGTTGTTCTGTTTACTCTCTTGAATCTCCCAGTAACCGTCCGCCGTGCCACACATAGATGTTACGTTTGCTGGACAATACATTAATATTTGCAGTTGTTTCAAGCACTTCTGACAAAAATACCTTTACCTTAAAATTCATCTACTTACCAAAGAATAGTAGGTACAGTACTAATGTATAAAAAGTAGATGAATTCAATAGCTATCTTACAGAGATGTGAAATGAGTACCTTATTATAGAATATTTGTTAATTAGAGTGATTACTTAATTAGCAACTTTTCGGATTATATTAAGAAATTAGTTTGGCTATAGTAATTATCTTATAGGTTTTTTTAAAGTCTTTTAACAGATTTTGTTTTGCAATTAAATCTAGACAGGCCTGCAAAAGAGGCAGAGTTGTTTATATGAGGAAAAAGAACGCGCAAATGTCCAGGCGTTAGGTGAAGGCGAGAGGCTGTGAGATATTTGGTGATCTGTGCCGCTGTGACGTCATAACCGCTGTGAACGGAGAAGAGCTCTGCCTCGAGCGGTTTGTCTGTGAGGTGAGAAATTGTAATTGCTTTTGGGTTTTGCTCGTGCCGAGGAGAGAAAAGGTGTTGTTGACTTAATTGTTTTTTCCCCGTCTCCAGCTCTACGGGTCTGTAGGGGTGTACAGTGTTTCGTCGCCCACAGTAAGGAAATAGTCTCTGTGTCTGCATGTGTTTTTTTTCTCTCTTCCTCGCTCTTTTCATCCTTCTGTCTTTTTTGTCCGCTGTTGTATTGCTCTTTGTAGACATTTTGTACATCCTTTGTATTTCATGAAGTCATAGTCCATTTGATGGATTTTGTGTGTAAGAGTGACTAGTGTGTACTTTTTAAATACTTTTTATTCTTTTCTTGCATTTGAGACTTGTATTGTTAGTCATACTGTGCACTTGATTGAATACTTTGGACTGTAACCTGATTTTACGGTAAGGAGTTCAACTTTGTAACTTGCCTAAAGTTTGCCTACTGATTTTATTGTTATTTGTGAGATTTCTTTTTGTTGTTGTTAAGGATTAGTTAATAGAAGTAAGGATAATGTAGAAGCTTTTAAAGCCCAAAGGGAAAGTATAGGCTTGTCAGGTGATTCGCTCACCAAATTTGTTGTACAAGGCATTGAGAAATATGAGAAGGCTGAGCGAGAACGGTTGGAGAAGAAAGAGCAGGAAGAATGAAAAGAGAGGCTTCAGAAAGAGAGAAGTGAGAGGGAAGAAAGAATGGAGAAAGAAACAGTTGAGAGAGAAGAAAGATTAGAGAAAGAAAAGGTTAAGAGAGAAAGAATAGAAAAGAAAGAACAAGCTGAGAGAGGAGAGAGATTAAAGAAAGGAAAGACTGAGAGGGAAGAACGGTTAGAGAGAGAGCAAATAGAGCGAGAAGAACGAATGAGGGAGAGAGAGAACGAGAGGAAAGGGAGAAAGAAAGGGAATTTTAATTGACTGGACTAAGGATAGCGAGTGAAGGAATTAGTAGAGAAGAGCAACGAAGAGAATTAGATTCAAAAGGGTTCACATTATAGTTATTTATTTTTAAAGATTTGGATGATATTGATTCATTTCTTTCTTTTTTTGGTTTTAAGACTATGTCCAGGTTCTATGTTGATCAGACTTAGATTATAAAGAGTAGTACAGAATGTAATTAATGTGTGAAGATGTGAAAAAAATGATTTTTTTTAAAGGGGGTAAGATATGTCACAGAGATGTGATACGAGGCTAATACTACAGCGCGTGTAGCCGAGTCGCACTTGGTGCATGAGTAATAGGTTTTTTTCTGGACAGTGAGAAAAGAAAAGGGGAAGAGTATTTAGTTAACTGTCGCCGGCCAGCCCTTCACTTCCCAGAGAGACACGGCAAGTGAAAAGAACTGCGTGTAGGGGAGTGAAGGCTGCGTCTTCCCAGAAAGGTGCAGTTAGCTGGAATTATTTGTACCCTGGAGAATTTGGCCAGGAGAATTGGCAATTAATTGCAATTAAATGTATACAGGCCTGCAAAAGAGGCAGAGTTGTTTTATATGAGGAAAAAGAATGCGCAAATGTCCAGGCGTTAAGGTGAACGCGAGTGGTTGTGACAAGCTAGTGCTAGCGGCAGCTCGAGCAGTAAGATGTTAATAATTCATCGTGACTAGTCTATTGATATTAAAGCCATACTCTTTATTTCTGTAACGTATTACGATACATCAGGTGCCTATCATAAAAGTAGGAACAAGGGCAATGCCAGTCACTGCACGGGAGTTCGTTCAATATCTAATCTTCTGCTTTAGAGGAAGGCGCACGAGACGATTTAGTCATTTGCCACCCATGAATAATAGTGCACCTTATATTAGCGGAACGGCAGTACCCATTGGATGGACACAGAAACGATTTGGATAAAAATAAATTGCTAAGGTAACAGATTAAGCTTTCTATATGACTAAGGCTAAAGAAGATATTAAGAAACTAACACTTGGGAAATGTCATTATTTCGTTTTTTATTAAATCTCAAGCAAAATACAAAGACTGATATGAAAAACAAAATCTTAGATATTAGTAAAATAAATCCTAAAACTGTGATTAAAAATCTGGGATATCGTTCAGTTCAGCCTCTAGCCAAACTGTGAGACTGGCAAGCCTCGCGAATTTCAATCAAAGAGAAACCTTTATTAAATTTATTTATTTTTCATTGCAGCCACAACATTGCACTTGACGCTGATAAAAAATATACAAATGCACATTGGAAGGCCTATGGATAACAATATATATAGATATTTGCTAATATATATTTAAATCTTTACCAGAACCAGAAAGGTAGAGTGATGCAACTTATGCAGTGCTGTTATTAATATTCAGACACAACATTCTAAAATAATAAAAACAAACGTTGAACTTTTGTCTTTCTAGAACCTAAGCAGGGACAACTAGGAAAAACGGAAACACCTAATTCAGCATTACTTCGTCTGTCTCTGAGTTTCTACTTACTCTTTTTACCCAGGGGCAGGTTGTTAACATAAAAGCGCTAAGTTTCTTTTTACTTAACACACTAAACGCAAGCAGAAATGTATTTCCTTACCTTGAGTTGGGCTCAGTAATATAAGGAACAAGCACCACGCCACTAGACTGCCCTTCATTGCTTCGATTCAGAGATACCTAATTGCTGTATTATTTACTCGGCCGCCAGCTTATCGAATGTTAATAAGCTTTCCATGAGTTTGCCCTGTACGTAGCGAATTGCTTCATAAGTGGCTGATTGACCAGACAGGTGTGTTCTTAAACGAGGAACCAAATTTATGTCTGCTGTTACTGGGAAAAATCCGCCAATCGGATCATAATAAGGGCTTGAGCTCGGCTGTTGAATGAAAAAAAAAGTTGGCTTTTTATATTAAATTTTTTTCTACAGCTTTTACAACAATAAAAGATAAATGATCACAAAATGACATCACAATAATTTTAAATACTTTGCAGCCTGAAACATGTTATAAATCTTTGAGGTCAACACAATCTTTAATTAAAGATTGTTGTGAATCTCTGTTAATTTTGATTCAAGCAGTCTCATTTTTTTGTACATAAATGTTTGTTTTTCGCCCTACACTTACAGCATCTATGTTTTGAAAAGGTATGAATATGCCTAAGGAGCAGAATAACGTAAAATGTCATGTGTTGTGAACTGAGAACTAAGAGTTAGTTCACTACATCCGGACAAAACTCAGCTTGAAATGTGTACACCTGTAAATCTCTTCATAGGAGACGCGACTTCAACACCGCACACACATAATTCTACACAATTTATTTTTGGTTATCTTTCTAGGGAACACGCACTCACTCACACACACACACACACACACACACACACACACACACACACACACACACACACACACACACACACACACACACACACAGCGATTTACAGTGGGCAGATAAATTACAACAGTTTCTAAGCACTTAGGACGTCGAACAAATCCCGTTTCTCTAAGTCTGCTAAAACTCAAAGTCTATTATTTATTACTGTGCGGTACTTAGGTGCATTGTTGATGCGCCTCTCGTATTTTCATTCTGTAGTGTTTCGGTGCACAAGTGCTCAGTGAGTTCAAACAAAAAGTTGTAAATCACTGTTAAATAAAAGTACACGAAGGGAAGGTTTTCTTCATTGAATTTGCACAACCAACTGCACTCTTCGTTCTCATTAAAAAATAATAAAACTGAATTGCGTGAACGTAGCGTCTATCGTTTTTTGATTATTTGAAGTGTAATTTATTTTGTGTGTGTGTGTGTGTGTGTGTGTGTGTCCCTCTTTTGGTTTATACGAGGGATAAAAGTTTGTAGCGTGATGTTGTGAACGATATATAATGTCGGAGTGCAGCACCACTATGATGGAGAGTCTGGCTTACACATTGTTCACTAGTGCCTTCACTGAGGGAGCATTGTTGACACTTGTCACACCTTACGATAGTGCAGTGCATGGAAATGTATTTGCTTTACTGCCTCTTTTAGCATATCTTTTCAACAGTCCTATGTGCTATGTGTTTTTTGAAAATGGTAGTGTATGCTTTGCAAATACGATTTGTCTATGTTGTATTTCATATCCAATAGATCTTTCTGATCTGCAAAGCACACTGTATCCAGATCCAGATTCTGCAAGATTGAAGGATGGTGTGTCTTAGGGGTAAATCACTGGGCCACTCGCCAGTTTGACCTGCACAGTCACACGTTTACAAGAACACCTGTCCTGGCATCTCTGACCCCCGAGGTCTGTGAAATCACACAAAAAGTTCAGTTGGTTAATTAACATATGCACAACACTGAAAATCAGTCAAAAATAATGATTACCAAAAGTAAGACCTCCTCCGTGCTTTTCATGTCTATGTACTTTACGCCTTGCGAAATCTTCTGTACCTAACTAAAGTCCTTCCGATAATAGATGTGCGTCTAGACTAGTGGTTGCCGCAACATATTTGTTGGTATCTTCAACTTAATATATTTAAATTGCTTCAAGATAGACAAACAAAGATGAATGCAAACATAAATGAAAGAGAGAAAGAATTTCACGCAATTTCATCTTTGGCAACCCATGCCGCTACATACAACGCTGCAGTTTATCGTATTAGCGATGGTAAAACCTGTTCATAAAATACATATAGCTATGAATTTTATTTAAACAAGGAAAAATTTGAAGTGGTATGCCATAATCTAAAATAGAAACAGAATACAAAAACGCAGACAGACATATTTCTTTTAGATGTACACATTTTTACATTGAAGATTTTCAGTGATTTTAAAACTAACCCCATCATACACTGTAAACAGATCCATTTTTTTTTAAAGCGCATTGAGTCGACTCTGGAGTTGAAAATTGCGCTATATAAATCTGCTTTAATAATAATAATAATAATAAAGATGATAAGGTTATGAAGACGCGTGTGTTTACCTGTCTCGCTAACTGTAGTAACAGTGGTCTCCCTTGTTGCTGTGGAATAATCTGCAAAACATTTAAAACTTATGTGCATATTTGTGACAGACGGTCACACATTGACAATAACTGCTTATTATATTAAAACATTATGTGCATATTTGTGACAGACCGTCCCTTATATATTGACAATAACTGCTTATTATATTATATTCGTTATGTGCACAAATAAGCGTTAAATCACTAAATAACAATGGCAACCTAAGATTAATCAAGCAATTTGCAAGAATTTGAAAGAGCGGTAAGGAAATACTCAGCTGTACATTCCCTAGACCATCCGGCTTGACTTTCGTTTAGTTTTTTTCCAAAGGCTAGTCTAAGAAGTTACTTTAGTGTTTGTGCCTTTTTATGTATATGTTTGTTGGTTTGTTTGCAGGCAAAAGGAAGTTGACAGTTCTCTCTAGACATCTGTCCTTTGCGGAATATATACAAAGCCATACAAATACATACACAACTGTATTTTTTTAAATACTGAGTGAATTCATTTATTTTAACCCAACACAGAAACCACCTTGCTGAAAAAAACAACAGAATCTGAAAACCGATATGTAGTCAAATAGTTGGTAAAGGTTAACTTTAAAAATCAATTCCAATTGGGTATTTTAACATATGAGTGACGTTGTATTACAAGTACTGATTGACAGATGCTCCTGTACAGAATGTCACGTGGTTGACTCTTTCATAAACGAGCCTCATTGTTTGATTCTTATGGCGCCTAGGCTGAAAAGCGCTCGTACCAGCACATCAAGTGTCTCGTGACACACTACCCTACAGCTGACGACTTTGACTTAAGTAAAAGTTGGAACAGAGTGGACTCAGGTCTCCATGTTTAAACTGAGAAAACGATAGGAAAAAAACTGCTACTTATAGCCAGGTTCACGTGTCAACTGACACCAATAACAAATGTTGCAAGAGCTTGAAACCCGCACATGATTAAACACTTGTCAGAAAAAAGAACGTTACCACTAGTTGGAGTAGTTGCTTTTTTTGTTGTTCTGGCTGTTGCTGCATCTGTTGTTGATGTCGCTGCTTTTTCATTGGTTGTTGTTGCATCCTTTGTTATTCCCGTTGTTCCTTCTTTTGTTGCTGTTGTTTCTTCTGTTGTAATTGTTCCCGCTTTCGTTCCTGTTGTTGATACTGATTCCTCTGCTGTTGTTGGTGCTGCTTTTTCTGTAGTTCTGGTGGTTGCTGGAGTAGCCATTGTTGTTTCAACTGCAAATGTTTCTTTATAAAGTTAGAAATATCTTCTAGGAAAATTAAATGACAAATAACTGACAGCATTTCTTTCATGATATTGAATGTTTTTGTACTATTGCCGTTTTATGTATGACCATAAAAGTTAATAATGTATAAAAATCTAACACTGCTTGTCATCGCCTTATTTCATTGCATTTCAAATATCAATTATTCATGAGAATCTAATATACAGCGTTTTAGACAGAATTTCAGGAACACATATAAAACTTTACATGTGCCAAAGATTACCGTTTTATATTACTTTATAGTCTGTGTAACTGAAAATAAAGTGTTATTAGGCGACGTAAAACGACTATTTAAAAAAAAATCTCCAGAACACACTTCCTCAAAAACAGAAAAAAAGAAAAAATGGGTATTTATTAAACACCTTTCTCCAGGATTAACTGGGCTTAAAGCTTACCCGAAGCGTTCACACAGTTTTGTCAGTACATTATCTTTGTCATTTTTGCACACATTCCAATTTTAAATTATATTCAGAGGACGGCTAAGAATATTAACCTATAGATGATGTTCAGAAATAACGCTTTTATAGATACAACAAATCACTTACACATTTCGCTACTTCCGATGAAACTTGCATTGACAGTCACTTCTCCGGGGACAACAGTTACACGATAAGTGTACTGTCCATCGGGTGGTGGGCTACTGGTGAAATTACACCATCCTTTGAAGTATGTCCCGACAGAAGAAACGACTGTCATCGATGCGTTGGCGATAAGCACTTCTTCCTTTGGCGACTGCAAACCATTGAAATCTTTTTTCATCCATATCCACTGAAAATTTGTTTTAAGATAACCGTTTTGAAAGTAGTTTTTTCTATCATGATTTTACAAGCACTGTTGATTTTTGTTTCTGTCCATATGGTCTTAAGCCTCCATGATTTAAAAAAATCGAAGAACAGGTGCAAGTGAGCGATTCTTTTTTTCTTGTATGCAAAGTTATTGTTATAGAATGTAGTATTGTACATGAAGGTATCATCTACATCCATCACATTGGTTATAAATAAACAGCATCTTAGCAGCACATATGAAGATCAACCATACCTCCAAATGGAACGTACTCAGAAACTGTTTTGCCAGAATTCATGCATATGTAAGTTTTATTTTACTGGTTGTACTTTATGTGTTTGTTCTGGTGACATCGGCAGCCTGTGGGTCATTTGATGGAAAGAAAATAATATTAATTGTTATTTCCAAAACACAATCTCACTCTATCGAGTTGTTTGATCTTGACCGATGACGCTTAGATATTTGCTAAGTCGGAAAAGTATATTAGGCTGAACTAGACCAAGATAAGTTAAATTCCTGTGACCCACATACCGCAGGAATGATGGATCACTGCTGGCTTACTATGTGTATGTCATGGCATTTTGAAAACGCTTTACTAACACAGTCTTCCGTGCTCTTTATATCAAATACCGTTAGCCTAGAGCAGTAGCTATGAAGCGCGGGAGAGTCTTCGCCTTTGGCAACATGGAGAACTTACGGACAAGCGTCTTTTTTCCAAAAGTATAAAGGGGTGTCCAAACCCTGGATGTTGTTTGATCCATGATACTGTAGTTATCAAGGGTATCAAAAATGCCATGGGATAAAGTAATATGAAGTTTACCCTCGGGGTCTGGATATTGCTTTTCCTTGCGTTCCCTATGTAGTTCTGGGGAAACGACTTACTCTCGCTTCATAACTACGGCCCCTTGTGGGTAACCTGATGACATTTTTCTAGTTTTACCCCACACAAATGAATTACCCGTTAGCCTATATTACGCTCCAGGCCTGGTTTAAAGGACAGTCAAGCTGGCAGCCACGCTAAATCGTCTCACAAACGGATGAGACCATCATGGACACGATAAGTCTTACGGGTCCCGCTATTCATGCTACTGGTGGGCACACACGTTGCAGCACGCAGCACAGATGCAATCAGCTCGACCAGTTCTAATCATTATTATTTTTTTCTAATTACAACTTAAATAATTACCTCTTTGGTCCGAATCCATTCACACCTGTATCTGTTCTGTGCTGAACGGATTTTACTAATGGCGCACTGGCCGAACACAGTCCGGGTACTGTTGCTCAATTGAACTGAGCATGATATGTTTTCACCTGGATCTGAAACAAAGATTTAGAAGGAATACAATTTAAAGCATTTGTAGCCTGTGTGCTCTTTAAACTATTTATTGGATATGTGTTTAAAATCCATTGTCTATTAATCTGACTTGTTAGTAAATCTTTTGTACTGCATATTGAAGTGTAATACGTTAGAAGGTATAACAATTGACGTGACGATCTTACATATGTAGTCCATGCGACAGCTTGCAGCATCACTGGGTAAACCCAGAACGGAGCAGATTAGGCGTCCTTTCCCATTCAGTAATGAGACTGATACTCCGGCTGTGTACACAACCATAACGCTTGAATTATCAGAAACTCGGCTTGGTTGTCCAAAGTCATATTGTGACTTGCAGCCAAGTTGACTTTCACTTGATCGAGGCGGGCAGAAACCCAGGTAAAGATATTGAAACGTTGAATCCTGCAGGGCCCACTGCACTGCATCCTGGGCTGCCAGTCCTGTGCATGTAAAAGAGCTGCCCTGCTTGTCTTCTCGTATCTCCCAGTACATGTCCGCCGAGTCGCACAGAGCTGTTATGTTTGCTGAAAATACATGACAAATATCATTGCTTTGTAACCATGAGCTAAACGACACAAAATCTGAAACAAATCATGAAGTGCCGGCTGAAAGAAATGTTAATGAGTGTCATAAAAACTGGGAATAATATTCACACCTAATATTATTTTTTACACGAAGTACAAGTGAAGGTTACCCGGAGAAAAGTCATCATGATCATTATTATCCTTAACACACCAGCCGGACCAAGAGCAGGTCGATCAGCCCGTGGGGTAGACCCCCGGGAACATGACGGCGGTGAGACACAGCAGCGGCGGAGCCTGGCCACCGGGGTTGATGGCGGGAAAGGGACAGGAAGTAGGGTAGCTAGCACGTAGTCGTGGTCATAGCGGTCAGGGAGGTCCGACAATGGCAGGAAAGATCATCTCAGAGGGGTGTGAATCTTTATGAGGAGCCGAGTAGGGGGTATAGGGAAGGTGATAGCTGAAGGGGAATGAACCCCAGCGCTATGACACACGGGCTGATAGGTTATTCTATTTTTGCTCTCCGCCCAAGCAGCAGTGTGACAGCAGCAGGTATCAAGAAAATCTCTTCCCAAAAGCCAACTCGAAATAAATCTTTTATGCTCCAGTCGGAATTCACAAAACCATCTGAGTCATAGATCTGCGGTATACAGTATTCTTGTGACAGGGATAGATTTTTATTTTTAATGTACTCTTGTATCTATATAGAAGCAGATATAAGAATGAGAGAGAGGCAGAAATTTTCCCAAAAGTTAATCCTTCTTTGATCCTGATTACATATGTTGATATACTTTACTTAGTTTTATTTACATTGATATATATATATATATAGCGACACGCAATATGTTTTACAAGCCTAGAAGAGGGAACGGGAAAGTGAGTGAGGCAGAAATTTAGTTCTTTAACTGAACAAAGTGTTGCAAGATAGGAAAAAAGTTAATATACACTATATTAATTATTACAGACAGATTATATATATATATATATGTTTTACATCGCATATAATGTGGAAGACTAAAATGTTGAACATCTCAATATCTCCGAGAAGGTGAAAGAATAAAGAACCTTGAACTAGCAAGGGTGTGTGTGCGTGTGTGTCTAGGTTTGTTTGCCTTGGATAGTCGACAAAGATAAATTTTGATGTAAAATGGAAATAATATGTGCTTTATAAATCGTAAAGAAGGAGAAGGACTAGTAGAAGTAGTTATATGGACTCTGTCATAAATAAATGCTATTATTTTTATTTTCTTTCTATATTTGGAATCAGTACGATGTCTCACCTTCGTGGTTATACATGGACAGGCCAGTCGCCAGCTGGCTTAATATTTTCTATGGTATGATGGTAAAACATTTTCTTGTTAGTCAAGAAACCTATATAGCTGCTCTTCACACCAAGCAAGAAATGACGCGGAATCTTATAGAACAAGGACCATGCAGAAACACAACTTGACTGACAGTGACATGAGCACTAACCAAAGAGGACTTTTTGCATTCTCTTACTCGCTCGCGCTCTCAGTGACTGCAAATCTGAATATGACTCTCGAAACCTGCCGGAAAAATTATTGTCGCACGTCGCACCTCGGAACTACTTAAAAGGCCAGTCAAGCGCACAGATTTCTATGATCGGTAACTCTGTGCTCTCGCAGGCCACTGATCCTTCAGGCTGCTCTCCCCTCATTAAACATGGTTGCTCTTGTTCCTTGTGCTCGGAAAGCAGAAAGAAATCTTCGCAAAAGATATAATAATTTGCAATAGAACAAATTAACATGCTCTATAGATTAGACGACCTAAAACTGTCTCAAAAGTTCCGATTTCGTTGCCATAATATTCTGGAGATAGTTGATGAAGCATGAGGCGACTTAAAACTGTGAACTGGGGACGGAATGTCATTCCAAATACGAATTACTGCACCAAGGAGAAACGAGCATGAATTTGCAGAAAAAAAACTACTGTTGCGTCAATGTATGGGTAAAACTTTATATTGCAATCTTTATTTGGCAGAACTTTGATATGGGGGAGCTCGTGACACGTCATAGGCCGGTCTATGTTATTTTGTCAGAGGTTCGGTGTTTGGGGTAGGGTTAGGTTTAGTTTATTAGGTACCTTTGGGCAATTGAGTGGAGCGAGCAGACGACATATGCTGCGAGCCATTTTTGTTTTGGCCGTCGCGAATTCCCCCATATCAAAGCTGTACCCTATATTTTTTTAATTCTTCTATTGAATGTCTGTTGTATTGCACTTTGAGAACGAAACCTTGTAATAAAAATGTTCAATATAAATGCTTTAATAATTATTATATAATGCACGCTGACATGTAGTCCTTATTGAATTTGTATGCCTTAACAGTGTGCATTGTTGTATGTAAATGAAGTATAATGGTTGCACCAGGTGTGTCTAGGCATCAAGCGTTACACTTTATTTCATTTTTTTCACATAGTTAAAAGAAATCAAAACTTTTGCTGTGTATCCCTTCAAAATTGATCATTCTTGGGATTACTGACAGAAAAATCTTCACAATTCGCACTTCGCTGGCGGTGAAGAAGGAGGAGTGGCTTGTCCCACATTTGCGAACATGATAGTTTCTGTTCGTCTTGCCGGAGATTTCTGGGGGTGTGCTTGGCGATAACGTTCAGCACTGTCAATCATTTCATTAGCGTTCTGAAAATCTCTTTCTCTCAGAAATACGGCTAAATCTCTAGATACACTTTGCAGTACTTGTTCTCTGACTAGCAGATCATGCAATCCTTCATAAGTTTTTTGGACTTTGGATAAGTCAATCCACCTGTTGAACAATCCGATTAGTCGGGCTTGAAAAGAATGCATTGACTCTTGAGATTGGGGTTTCACCGATCTAAATTTTTCTCTGTATCCTTCGGCTGTGCACTGGAACTTGAGTAATAGTTCTCTTTTGAGCACATCATAATCCACGGGGCCCTGTACACATAGGTTATCATATAGCTGGAGGGCTTCTCCGTGAAAAGAAGTGGCGATTTGTAATGGCCAGATATCTCTGGTCCATTTAAGGGACTGCGCCTGAGCCTCAAATCGATTCAAAAATGCGTTGATATCGTCTTCGTCATCTTTGAAGGCGGGGAGTTTATGTGTGAGTCCTTTTGGGGTTTGGTGCCCATTACTCCTCGTCGCGCTGGAATCGGTCTCTCTCTCTAAACGTAGTTTCTCTAATTCGAACTGACGCTCGGCCTCTCTTTCTCTTGCGTCAGCTTCTTTTTCTTTAGCTATCCTGTCAGCTTCTTTTTCTAATCTATCTGCTTCTCTCTCTTTGTCTAATCTTTCTGCTTCTGCTAATCTTTCTGCTTCTTTCTCTCTGGCTAATCTTTCTGCTTCTTTCTCTCTGGCTAATCTTTCTGCTTCTTTCTCTCTGGCTAATCTTTCTGCTTCTTTCTCTCTGGCTAATCTTTCTGTATATCTGTCCTGCCTTTCAATGCACTGAAATACATACTTTGTAAGGGCTTCTTCTTTCAATCCCAACAGTTGTCCTTCTTTCATAAAGTCGGCTACCTCCCTAACGGATTCAGCCATGGTTAACACCTATCCAACACAATTACTCTAGTGTGTTTACAAAAAGGGAGCACCCTACTATCTAAGCTTCTAATAAGGCAAAAAAATACAACCAGAATTGCAATAAGTCTAAGCTACTGGCATGTCAACATCAATCAGGCAAAAAAAATTATCTTCAAAAAATGCAACTGGGTTACAAAATAACATCAATAGCAGTCTTAACTTGTTCAAAACTAGTCACTCAGATTTCTAGATCTATTAACAATCCTAAAGTACCGTACGAGTACATCAAAATAATCCAAGGGCGACAACTTATTCAAACATCCAATGATTTCACATAAATTAATAAGTGAACACGCAAGGCCCAGAATTATTTTTTTTTATAAAAATAAAACAAGACAGATAACTACAGGATAGAGAACATCCACTCTCACTTTCGGTTTCTGCATACACTTTCACACAGAATAGTGAGCTTGGAAAATAAAGACGAGAGGCAAAGTAGAAACAGAGGCTAATTCCTTACTACGGGTAGAACTTTACACACCCGTAGACCCGTGAAGCTGGAGACGGGGAAACTGCACCACGCCCAACATGTAACACTTAAACACTGAGCAAATATAAATAAGTACAACCGCTTTGCAAAATTCTCAAAGATAAATAATTAACTGCCAACCTTCTACCACTAAGTCCCAGGGGAATCACAAACACTGAATCGAAGACACACTTTCACCCGACTCTGTACCAAACGAAACAAACCCACGACAGGTCACGTCGGGGTCACCAATGTCAGGAACGCAGGGAAAGTGTGGACAGGTCACACACAACACACACTGACCTCACAGCCTTCTTCACGTGTCCTTTCACACAACAAAATACAAAGACCTGCACATGGGCTCGAACGTTTCTATTAATCGGGTGAACGTAAATATAAACTTTACTAAATAACAACAGAAAACTTCAGCACAAATATTCTACACTGAGTTTGCACCGAAACAAATATATCTAAGCAGTTTATATTAAAGTCCTTCAAGTTCTCTCTTCTTCTGTGTTGGGGGGGGGGAAAGGGTCGACACGGCAAACAGTTCCCCTCTTTCAGTCTTGCTCTCTGGCGTTGATCATACGGACAGCCTACATTCACCAAATAACTCCGACAGTCTAACGGCAGACAAATGACCAAGTCAATAAAAATTCCACAGTAGGTAAATCCACACAGTTCTACGATCTTCTCAAGAGATCACACAGCAGTTGAGAAAATTAGTAAATCGAGGAACCACACAGATAATATTTCTCCACACAGTTCTACGATCTTCTCAAGAGATCACACAGCAGTTGAGAAAATTAATAAATCGAGGAACCACACAGTTAATATTTCTCCACACAGTTACTCTTTCTCCATACAGTTAATATTTCTTTACACCGTTAATATGTATCCACACAGTTACTATTTATCCACACAGTTGCTATTTCTTCACACAGTTAATATTAATCCACACAGTACTATTAATTCCAACCTCTGTACCAAATTCCTCTTTCTCCCCGACTCTCACGTCTGCTTCTTCTTCCAATTTCTACACAACGCCCCCTATCAACATTCAAACCAGGGGTCATAATCGCTATTCCATCAAGGGCGACAACCTCGTTACTTCGACGTTCATGGGTGATAACACATGTTCATAACATTCCTCCCCTCCTACAAAAAAAAATGTTCACATTTTTGCCTAACTATAATAGAACTGTTACGTTCTAACGAAAAGATTATCTGACAGCCCTATGGAATTTCTTGATCCATTTCAGCCCTTGATAAGGCATCGGCTAATTTATTAGTGGTCCCCTTAATCGGCTGAATATCAAACTTAAACTCCTGGAGGGCTAAAGCCTACCGCATCACTCTGGCATTCTTATAAGGATTAGATGTGAGGAACGATAGGGGCTTGTGATCAGTATGTAGGGTAAACTGTCTCCCATACAAATATCTAGACAGCTTCAGAACAGACCATACTATGGCCAAACACTCTCTTTCTACTGTGCTGTATCTCTTCTCTCTATCCAGTAATTTTCTACTCACATATATGACGGGTAAGAAACTGTCATCATGGGGTTGGAGCAACACTGCCCCTAGCCCTACTGCACTAGCGTCAGTCTGGTAGCCTCAGAATGGGATAGCTTGAGAGGAGAACCTGGATCTTTTCTAAAGCAGATTTACACTCTGAAGTCCATTGAATAGATCGGGGCCTGTCTCCTTTCACGAGATCCGATATCGGTGCAATAACTTCAGAGAAGTTAGCGATGTATCTTCGGTAGTAGCTAATGAGTCCAATGAGAGATCGAATCTGTTTTAGCATGTTTATGTAGTAGGTCTTCTGGTTTAATCATTTCCTTGAATATATCGATTATTTGTTCACTTTTTTTTGCACTTCTTTATAGATTTAGACAACTCTTCTGCTGTGGTATCCAGTTCACGACGATAGGCGATCAAAGTGTGTTTAAAGTTTTTTTTTTTACAAGAGCAGATGGTGTTGCTGTTTTTCTTTTCTTGCGAACTCTCGTGATTTTCATCCTTTTGTTCTTGCCTACCAGTTCGAAGCTCAGCAGTAGGTATTGTAACTCCTTGAAGAGTGTTACATTGGAGTCCTCTACAAATACCGGTTCTTTCTTGGCTGTCCCCAGCCCTGTTATGGGTTCTGTGAAACTCTTCTGATGGATTTCACGATCTTTTGACAAGATGCCAATGAGTATCTTCTTCTCTGCTATGTCTTCTACTAACTGGCGTTTCAATCCCAGATATTCCTTTTGAGTTTCTCTCCTATCACCAAGTCTTTGTTCGAGTTCTCTCATTTGCTTTGTCAAACATTCCACGGCTCGGTTAGCCTCCACACTGTTTAATTTCTCGACTTCCAGAGATCCTTCCAGGTCTCTAACACGAAGCTTTAAGCTTTCTGAGTTGAATTTCGTTTCCAGATGAGCTGTTCTTTCTGCCTCGGTGTTTCCTTCCAGAGAATTCAATCTTGTGATAGTATTATCAAGATCTTTCCTGAGTCTTTCCTCTCGTTCCTTGAAGGTTCTGATATCTGCTGAGGCTTTCAGTAGGTCATCACACTGATGCTTACGTCTCAACTCCAATTCATGAATCTTTTCTTTCAACTCACCAATGGTCGACTTCTGTTGTTGGCACAGTACAGCCAATCGATCTCTTTTCTTTTGGTTAACATCCATCTCGGCCTTGAGTTGAGCAATTTCTTTGTCCCTGATCTCTAACGGCAGTCTACCCTCACGACCTTCTGCATCTTCTTTTATGTTCTCTAGTGAGGAATCGCTTTGCTGTAATTCCATTCGGTTGTTCTTCTTTATATTCCATTGAACTGGTGGTAGAGTTATGGGTTGAGGTCCCTGCATCTGGCGTTGGAATTGCGCGCGTGTGGTAACCGCTGCTGTTGGTTCTGACTCTTTCTCTTGTACATCAAATACCACCCGTTTTGTACCTCTCACGTTTCCAATGATTAGGTCGACAACTGGATTTTCGATGACACAACATTTCAGGTCTCCACTGAAGAAAGGTGTCTCTACTGGAACACGTGCTAGAGGGAAGGTTTCAACCTTTCCACCAAAGGTAATACAAGATTGTTTCCCGTTCAGTCGGTCCTGTGGTTGAACCAAGGAGGCTCGTATACCGGAGATGGTTGCACCTGAGTCGCGTAGCACCTTAACTTGCTGTCCCCTAATCCGTCCTGGATACAGATGTAGTTTACCCAATTCTTCCTCGTCGGTGACTGAACACATAATAGCAACATTGGCTGGGGTTGGGTTGCTCTCATTTTTCCAATTTCCATTTGTGTTATCTTGGGGTCTATAGCTTGGACAAACCTTGGCTATATGTCCAAGTCCTCCACAGTTGAAGCAACGTCGTGGTGGTTTCCAACGATCAGGATGACAAGGGCTGTTTCGATCATATATGGTCGTTGGTGCTTCCTTCGGAACTGTTCTTATTGGTGGGGAGTGGGGTGGAGTCCTCCATGATTCATTCCTTCTGTAGGGAGGAGTATTTCGTTGTCTTGAAGATCGAGGAGAAGTAAATTGGTGTCTGTCCTGCTTTGGGCGAGCTGGCGGTGAAGAAGGAGGAGTGGCTTGTCCCACATTTGCGAACATGATAGTTTCTGTTCGTCTTGCCGGAGATTTCTGGGGTGTGCTTGGCGATAACGTTCAGCACTGTCAATCATTTCATTAGCGTTCTGAAAATCTCTTTCTCTCAGAAATACGGCTAAATCTCTAGATACACTTTGCAGTACTTGTTCTCTGACTAGCAGATCATGCAATCCTTCATAAGTTTTTTGGACTTTGGATAAGTCAATCCACCTGTTGAACAATCCGATTAGTCGGGCTTGAAAAGAATGCATTGACTCTTGAGATTGGGGTTTCACCGATCTAAATTTTTCTCTGTATCCTTCGGCTGTGCACTGGAACTTGAGTAATAGTTCTCTTTTGAGCACATCATAATCCACGGGGCCCTGTACACATAGGTTATCATATAGCTGGAGGGCTTCTCCGTGAAAAGAAGTGGCGATTTGTAATGGCCAGATATCTCTGGTCCATTTAAGGGACTGCGCCTGAGCCTCAAATCGATTCAAAAATGCGTTGATATCGTCTTCGTCCTCTTTGAAGGCGGGGAGTTTATGTGTGAGTCCTTTTGGGGTTTGGTTCCCATTACTCCTCGTCGCGCTGGAATCGGTCTCTCTCTCTAAACGTAGTTTCTCTAATTCGAACTGACGCTCGGCCTCTCTTTCTCTTGCGGCCCTTTCAGCTTCTTTTTCTTTAGCTATCCTGTCAGCTTCTTTTTCTTTAGCTATCCTGTCAGCTTCTTTTTCTAATCTATCTGCTTCTCTCTCTTTGTCTAATCTTTTGTCTAATCTTTCTGCTTCTTTCTCTCTGGCTAATCTTTCTGCTTCTTTCTCTCTGGCTAATCTTTCTGCTTCTTTCTCTCTGGCTAATCTTTCTGCTTCTTTCTCTCTGGCTAATCTTTCTGCTTCTTTCTCTCTGGCTAATCTTTCTGCTTCTTTCTCTCTGGCTAATCTTTCTGTATATCTGTCCTGCCTTTCAATGCACTGAAATACATACTTTGTAAGGGCTTCTTCTTTCAATCCCAACAGTTGTCCTTCTTTCATAAAGTCGGCTACCTCCCTAACGGATTCAGCCATGGTTAACACCTATCCAACACAATTACTCTAGTGTGTTTACAAAAAGGGAGCACCCTACTATCTAAGCTTCTAATAAGGCAAAAAATACAACCAGAATTGCAATAAGTCTAAGCTACTGGCATGTCAACATCAATCAGGCAAAAAAAATTATCTTCAAAAAATGCAACTGGGTTACAAAATAACATCAATAGCAGTCTTAACTTG
This sequence comes from Marisa cornuarietis, assembly GCA_004794655.1. Classification (NCBI taxonomy): domain Eukaryota; kingdom Metazoa; phylum Mollusca; class Gastropoda; order Architaenioglossa; family Ampullariidae; genus Marisa; species Marisa cornuarietis. Next base: position 304,336 of record SMMW01000065.1, on the reverse strand, counting down.
TTCAAAACTAGTCACTCAGATTTCTAGATCTATTAACAATCCTAAAGTACCGTACGAGTACATCAAAATAATCCAAGGGCGACAACTTATTCAAACATCCAATGATTTCACATAAATTAATAAGTGAACACGCAAGGCCCAGAATTATTTTTTTTATAAAAATAAAACAAGACAGATAACTACAGGATAGAGAACATCCACTCTCACTTTCGGTTTCTGCATACACTTTCACACAGAATAGTGAGCTTGGAAAATAAAGACGAGAGGCAAAGTAGAAACAGAGGCTAATTCCTTACTACGGGTAGAACTTTACACACCCGTAGACCCGTGAAGCTGGAGACGGGGAAACTGCACCACGCCCAACATGTAACACTTAAACACTGAGCAAATATAAATAAGTACAAGCGCTTTGCAAAATTCTCAAAGATAAATAATTAACTGCCAACCTTCTACCACTAAGTCCCAGGGGAATCACAAACACTGAATCGAAGACACACTTTCACCCGACTCTGTACCAAACGAAACAAACCCACGACAGGTCACGTCGGGGTCACCAAATGTCAGGAACGCAGGGAAAGTGTGGACAGGTCACAACACACACTGACCTCACAGCCTTCTTCACGTGTCCTGTCACACAACAAAATACAAAGACCTGCACATGGGCTCGAACGTTTCTATTAATCGGGTGAACGTAAATATAAACTTTACTAAATAACAACAGAAAACTTCAGCACAAATATTCTACACTGAGTTTGCACCGAAACAAATATATCTAAGCAGTTTATATTAAAGTCCTTCAAGTTCTCTCTTCTTCTGTGTTGGGGGGGGGAAAAGGGTCGACACGGCAAACAGTTCCCCTCTTTCAGTCTTGCTCTCTGGCGTTGATCATACGGACAGCCTACATTCACCAAATAACTCCGACAGTCTAACGGCAGACAAATGACCAAGTCAATAAAAATTCCACAGTAGGTAAATCCACACAGTTCTACGATCTTCTCAAGAGATCACACAGCAGTTGAGAAAATTAGTAAATCGAGGAACCACACAGATAATATTTCTCCACACAGTTCTACGATCTTCTCAAGAGATCACACAGCAGTTGAGAAAATTAATAAATCGAGGAACCACACAGTTAATATTTCTCCACACAGTTACTCTTTCTCCATACAGTTAATATTTCTTTACACCGTTAATATGTATCCACACAGTTACTATTTATCCACACAGTTGCTATTTCTTCACACAGTTAATATTAATCCACACAGTACTATTAATTCCAACCTCTGTACCAAATTCCTCTTTCTCCCCGACTCTCACGTCTGCTTCTTCTTCCAATTTCTACACAACGCCCCCTCTCCACATTCAAACCAGGGGTCATAATCGCTATTCCATCAAGGGCGACAACCTCGTTACTTCGACGTTCATGGGTGATAACACATGTTCATAACACCGGACCAAGAGCAGGTCGATCAGCCCGTGGGGTAGACCCCCGGGAACATGACGGCGGTGAGACACAGCAGCGGCGGAGCCTGGCCACCGGGGTTGATGGCGGGAAAGGGACAGGAAGTAGGGTAGCTAGCACGTAGTCGTGGTCATAGCGGTCAGGGAGGTCCGACAATGGCAGGAAAGATCATCTCAGAGGGGTGTGAATCTTTATGAGGAGCCGAGTAGGGGGTATAGGGAAGGTGATAGCTGAAGGGGAATGAACCCCAGCGCTATGACACACGGGCTGATAGGTTATTCTATTTTTGCTCTCCGCCCAAGCAGCAGTGTGACAGCAGCAGGTATCAAGAAAATCTCTTCCCAAAAGCCAACTCGAAATAAATCTTTTATGCTCCAGTCGGAATTCACAAAACCATCTGAGTCATAGATCTGCGGTATACAGTATTCTTGTGACAGGGATAGATTTTTATTTTTAATGTACTCTTGTATCTATATAGAAGCAGATATAAGAATGAGAGAGAGGCAGAAATTTTCCCAAAAGTTAATCCTTCTTTGATCCTGATTACATATGTTGATATACTTTACTTAGTTTTATTTACATTGATATATATATATATATAGCGACACGCAATATGTTTTACAAGCCTAGAAGAGGGAACGGGAAAGTGAGTGAGGCAGAAATTTAGTTCTTTAACTGAACAAAGTGTTGCAAGATAGGAAAAAAGTTAATATACACTATATTAATTATTACAGACAGATTATATATATATATATATGTTTTACATCGCATATAATGTGGAAGACTAAAATGTTGAACATCTCAATATCTCCGAGAAGGTGAAAGAATAAAGAACCTTGAACTAGCAAGGGTGTGTGTGCGTGTGTGTCTAGGTTTGTTTGCCTTGGATAGTCGACAAAGATAAATTTTGATGTAAAATGGAAATAATATGTGCTTTATAAATCGTAAAGAAGGAGAAGGACTAGTAGAAGTAGTTATATGGACTCTGTCATAAATAAATGCTATTATTTTTATTTTCTTTCTATATTTGGAATCAGTACGATGTCTCACCTTCGTGGTTATACATGGACAGGCCAGTCGCCAGCTGGCTTAATATTTTCTATGGTATGATGGTAAAACATTTTCTTGTTAGTCAAGAAACCTATATAGCTGCTCTTCACACCAAGCAAGAAATGACGCGGAATCTTATAGAACAAGGACCATGCAGAAACACAACTTGACTGACAGTGACATGAGCACTAACCAAAGAGGACTTTTTGCATTCTCTTACTCGCTCGCGCTCTCAGTGACTGCAAATCTGAATATGACTCTCGAAACCTGCCGGAAAAATTATTGTCGCACGTCGCACCTCGGAACTACTTAAAAGGCCAGTCAAGCGCACAGATTTCTATGATCGGTAACTCTGTGCTCTCGCAGGCCACTGATCCTTCAGGCTGCTCTCCCCTCATTAAACATGGTTGCTCTTGTTCCTTGTGCTCGGAAAGCAGAAAGAAATCTTCGCAAAAGATATAATAATTTGCAATAGAACAAATTAACATGCTCTATAGATTAGACGACCTAAAACTGTCTCAAAAGTTCCGATTTCGTTGCCATAATATTCTGGAGATAGTTGATGAAGCATGAGGCGACTTAAAACTGTGAACTGGGGACGGAATGTCATTCCAAATACGAATTACTGCACCAAGGAGAAACGAGCATGAATTTGCAGAAAAAAAACTACTGTTGCGTCAATGTATGGGTAAAACTTTATATTGCAATCTTTATTTGGCAGAACTTTGATATGGGGGAGCTCGTGACACGTCATAGGCCGGTCTATGTTATTTTGTCAGAGGTTCGGTGTTTGGGGTAGGGTTAGGTTTAGTTTATTAGGTACCTTTGGGCAATTGAGTGGAGCGAGCAGACGACATATGCTGCGAGCCATTTTTGTTTTGGCCGTCGCGAATTCCCCCATATCAAAGCTGTACCCTATATTTTTTTAATTCTTCTATTGAATGTCTGTTGTATTGCACTTTGAGAACGAAACCTTGTAATAAAAATGTTCAATATAAATGCTTTAATAATTATTATATAATGCACGCTGACATGTAGTCCTTATTGAATTTGTATGCCTTAACAGTGTGCATTGTTGTATGTAAATGAAGTATAATGGTTGCACCAGGTGTGTCTAGGCATCAAGCGTTACACTTTATTTCATTTTTTTCACATAGTTAAAAGAAATCAAAACTTTTGCTGTGTATCCCTTCAAAATTGATCATTCTTGGGATTACTGACAGAAAAATCTTCACAATTCGCACTTCCCTGCTAACATAACACCAGTTTTTTGCTTTTCATACCTTTATTTCCCAAACATAATGCATTTTAACTTAAACTGTTACAAAAATCAATATTTTGAGGCAGATGAAGGTGTAAAGAATAGTTTAGTAATAAATTGTTATATATTTCTACAGGTCTTCTGCAATGTTTATTTGCTGTTTATTGACATTGTGGCAAAATGTTCTGAAGCATTCATGATGCAAAAATTCTAGGACAGTCCAAAGTTTTTGCTGCTTTTGAGACACATCCAAAACCAGTGACTGGTATCCTGCTTGATGACAGTGGGTACACAACCAGAAAATGGCTAGTGACACTCTTCCTCAATCTGATTACTAGGCAGGAGAGGCTGTGTATTGCAGCTCACTGTTCTGCAAGGTGCACAGTTGAAAGAGCCATTGGTATGTGAAATACACATCAATTACAAATTATAAGGAGTGGTATGCAAGACTTGATGTAATTTCCTTTTTTTTTTTCGCCCCTTACATCAATCAACATAGTTGTTAATAGTTGGGATTATTTTCAATTGGCTGTTCGATTTCCTCAGCAGATTTATGATGCTCTTCATCCTTACTGTTTGTTCTTGCTGTGTCTTCTTTGTTTGTCTCCATGCTTATTTCTCTTTCCATCCTTTCTATTCTGTCCACTTGTCTTAAGCACTGAGAGTATGCTCCTTTATTATGCACTATGTCAAACACATGTTTGTTATTATTTAATATTCAGTTTTATGTCAGTGTGTGTTGATTACAGTATGTGCTTGTCTTACAGGTGTTGCCAAAAGAATATGTCTCTGCCTGCTAGGTCTCCTGGTTGAACCTGATGCTGCATGGCCAACAAAGCCAAATGCTCAAGTTGGAGACCTAGAAGATCAAGATGATGATGATGCTGAATATTGGTATGGTATGCTCCATGACAATGTACCTGTGCAAGATCTTCCAAAAAAAAAGGACATGAGTAGCAGGAGGTCATGCTGCAAGGAACAGATTTGTTGATTTGTTCTTCTGAGCTTTATAATATTATTATTATATATATATTATTTATGCAAGCCCCTTTAACAATTAAGGTATAATAATAGTGATGGAGCTATGTCCCTTTACCTTACTGGCAAGCAGTTGACAGATCTCCATTTCTTTTCTTTGATCTGGTTTAACCTTTGTCTCTACTGTTTGATCTGTGCTTCTGCTACGGCACATACTATCTTCTGGATTATTCTTCTCTGGTACCGCCACATAACTTCTTTTTTATGGAGCACTTTGAGTGGTTGACTAGCGGTCTCAACTGTCACATCTGTGCCATCTTTTCACTTTTGGAACTGTGCATCAGCTGCATAGATTTAACTCTCTCATAACTTTTCTTTAATTACACCATGAATAACACCTGTTATGTCACTTATCATTGTGAGGGTGAGCTAATGCGTACCTTGATTGCTCGATATTTTCTGCCAGGTTCCATGTGCTACCTCAAAGATCTGAATAGATGTCTTCTAAAAATTTTCCCACTTGAGGTCTATCAGTCCTTTCCTAAGCTTAACCCTTTGCATACCTCATGAGCAGATTCTTACATCTTTTGATGTTGGTGATATGTCTCTAGCCACTTGCTAGCTGATAATGATGTTTTGTCTGTGTCAGTCATCATCATCATCATCATTCCTTGCTACTCCTCGAAGAGCATAGTGCCGCAACAACACTTCGCCAGCGAACCCGGTTTTGGGCAGCCCCCCTCAGATGGGCCATGTGGTTCTGGCATCCTTTGCCTCGCTCTCTACTGATCTTCTCCAGGTCTGTTTTGGCCTCCCAACTCTCCTTTTTGTGGAGTTTGTCTGGTTGTGGATATGAACACCAACACACACACGACCAATATCACACAAGCAACCCGCAACCTTCGCTTAGAACGACTATATTTAAAACTGCTCCAAACCAAATGTAAATCCAACAATTTAAGAATAAGAACTAATAACAATTACTCCACATCCCCCATTGTTAGCTGCAATGGACAATTAACTAAATGTTCAAAAATTAAGAGAAATATGTTTTACAGTTCCAAATGAATTTATATAGAAAGTTCCTTTTCCCTAGCTTGTTAACTATAAGTCCAGTCTATCTGGGGCCCCTTTGCACTCGTGGTTGCTAGAAGCCTGTAGACACTTCGTATCGCACGATTTTACCCACTTTTCAAAAAATCATTAAAAAATAACTAAAAGAGGTAGAAGAACAATTCAAATAAAGTCTGAAAGATCAAACTGTAAAAAAAGGAACAGCCTTACCTTATGCTTGCTTGAAAACACACATTTGTGATATTCCCAACAGAAAAGACTAAGTGATGTGGACTTTTGAAAAGTTTTTTTGCACTTGTTTACACAGAATTACTCACACAGTAACAAGTTAGGTCTCCAGGAACACAGTTTTGATGCTTGCAAATCAAATAGAAATGAAAACAATCTGTTCTTGTCCATAGAAATTCACAAATTATGCATTTAAAGTCACTAAAAGTATGGAAATCTATGGATGTAGAATTTTGGTCTGAGTCCTGATGCATAGGCTATCACCATCAGGTCCTGAAAAGTCTTGTTATCCCAAAATCATTAACAAAAAATAGTTCAGAATTAGAAATAGAACAGCAATTGAGTCAATATGCAATTGATTCAATAAGTTGACTTTTATCTGAAATAACTATTATTTTAAAACTAAGATATAAATACACAAACACTGGGTGAGACTGTTTACACATCACATGGGGAGGGCAACCATTTGACTTGGGATAAAAAACTAATTTACTCATCCTCTCTATTTCTTTTCCTTTTCCCTCCCCACACTACTGTAGAAAAATCCTGCAAAGTATGGTATGCCTCCATACAGGGATGCACACACATGGCCCTATCACATGTCTTACACTTGAAAAAGGTGACAGGGGTCTTACTCTTTAGCTGCTCCCTTGTACATCCTTCTCTAATTAGCCTCTGATAGCAAACTACACAGCTCTTTCTGTTATCTACAGGAACCAAAAAATGTTGACCCTGAAAGCGAAGCAAATCTGGGCTAGGATTTACTGTCTGTTGTACTGCAGCCCCTGTTGGTCGTTCCTGAGTATTTGCGGGCCGGTTCACCAAAGCCTTACCTACAGAAATCATAAACGTATCAATACTCATTCCTGGCTTTCCTTGACTTTTTCTTATTTTTTGGTACAAGCAGTGTGCTTGCACCATGGCGAGTGATAGGAGGTGGCAGGTGAGCCTCTTCCACCACTTCACAGTCTTGCGATGGAAGGGGTTATATGCAACCATTTGATCGCTGTGGTCCACACCACCCATGTACTTGATATAGTCGAGAACAGCTGTGGGCTTCTCCTTCTCACTGGTCCTCACTCAAGTATGGGGAAATTTTTATTTAGAAATAAATACTTATCATAAGATATATTTACATTGTGCCACACTTACATTTTCAAAGTATGTACAATGTAACAGTAGGTTACTTTTGGGTACATGGAAAATGACTATTTCCACTTTTTATTTGTGTGATAACTAGTGATACAAAGGGGGTGGGGCATGGTTTCATTCTGACTCACTTTCTGTTCATAAAAGGGCACTTATGAGAGATGATCATGCAGTGTGTAACAAACATCAAAGTAATTTACATCTAACTGACAATATACATTATAAAAAAATACATACCTTGTTCAGATGATCCACCAGGGGTTTAACTTTGTGGAGTGGATCAAAGTTAGGCTGACCCTTTGGAATCGCCTTTGTGTTGTCATTGACATGAAACATGGCAAGAATTCTCATGAATCTCTCTCTCTTCATCACTTGTGACACAAAAGTTGATTGAGTGAAAAAAACATTTTGACCAATAATCTTGTAGTTTGGGCTTACTCAGAATACTCATATTTATAATTATGGCTAAAAAGTTCCACATTTCATGGAGTTTCACAGGCTTCCAAGTGGCAATGAAGGATCTATTAGAAATTGAACTATTTTTTCCCCTCGCAGTTTCTTTTGCCTGCACAGCATAAAGATTTGTCTCTCTTTTGAAAGATTTAACTAGCTCTTTAGTAACAAAGAGTTTGTACACATCAACAGGCTCACAACTGTCTAAATCTTGGGGTAGTTTATGGAGACACTTCAAACCTGGTGTGCCCCTAAATTCAGGTATCGAGGGATATCCACGCAGATTTTTACACCATTCAGTGGAAAAATCCCCGTCATCCGAACCAGGTAAATTTACTGGTGTCTTGAATCTGCTTGTTCTTGCCGTCTGTGATGTCGATGGCACTGGATCTTCGTGATCACCACGGATTTCCATGTCAACTGAAGGTTCGCCATCTGAACCAGCCATGTGCACACCTACCAAATCATCAGTTTCATTATTTTCTTCTTTGTCTGATTCTAGTCTCTCCTCGCCAGCCACTATTTCTTCTTCCTCCTCTTAGTCTTCTACAAACTCCGGCTCTAGCTCATCGTCAGATTCGCCGATTTGTTGTTGGTTTTGAAAGGGAAAGTGCTTCCACCTCTCGGTGATTTCGCACTGTGGGGGATGGGGTCTTTGGGGAGTGTGGGGAAAGGGTTGCTGTTTTGTGGTGCCTGATGCGTGGTTTCACTTCTGTGCGTGCCCTCTATTTTTGTGGGTGTTTAGGTTTTCCAAGTCTGCATGGGTGGTGTATTGTATTTGTGCCCTCTTCATCCATTTTTGGTCTGCCAAGTTTGCATGAGTCGTTACAGTGCTGCTGCCCTCTTTCCTCCTGCTGCTGCTGGTGCCGTTTGTTGCCAGTGTTTAGGGGTCCTGCCACGTGTACCGTGGTGGTGTATTGTGTTTCTTTGTTTGGTTCCATGTATTGCTCTTCCTCAAATTTTTTTTTTTTTTTTTTTAATTTTTTTTTTTCCAGTGTGGATGGCTATGTTGTCCTGTTTACCCCTATTCTTATTTTATATTAGACTAGAGTTTGGGTGGCTTGTTGCTATAACTACTACTAGTGACAGTATACTGTTCCATAGTTCTTTAGGTGGGTTGAGGCAGTTTCTGAGGTTTAGTCCCAGCCTATACTTATCTAGGAAATGTTTTAGTTCTTCTCTCTCTGGTTTATTTTCATTGCATTCCAACAGTACATGCGGGGTGCTAAGTCTGTCCCCACAGGCACATGAAGGTGGGTCTTTATACATTTTATAATATTCTCCACTAAGCCTCATTCTGGTTATTTTAGTTTGGTCCGACCTGATTGATGTTAGGTACATCAAGGTGAGACTAGGCTGGTCGTCTATCAGTCTTCTAGTACCTATACCTTCATTTTTGTATTTTTCTTGCCACCTTATTTTTATTGCTGGTTTTATAGCTATTTTTCTCTCTGCTGGTGAAATAGAGATGTTTAGGGTGGTGACTTTAGGGTTATTTTCTTGTTTTACTGCCAGTTTAGCTAGTTTATCTGCCTCTTCATTTCCTTTTATTCCTATGTGGGAAGGAACCCAAAGGAACTTAATGTCTCCCTGTTTCTGGTTGATTTTCTTTATGATGGACAGTACCTTGTATACTATATCTATTCTGTTTGAGGATTTGTTTTTTAAAGCCTGAAGTGCTGACAGTGAATCTGAAATTACTACATATTGTTGTTGCGTTGTGTCCTTCATTCCGAGATGGAGTGTATGGAGAGCTGTCAGTATGGCCGTCAACTCAGCTGTAAAAATTGAAGTGTGTTTTGGGAGTCTGCTGGAGATGGTGATGTTACCGGGTTGGTATACTCCTAATCCGGTTGTGTTTGTCACTGGGTCATGAGATCCATCAGTATAAATCTGCACGTGTTCTTTGTATGTGGTGTTTAGCTTGAGCTTTGTTTCTGCAGTGATTTGGGCTTGGTGTTGTTCTTTGTTGTATTTGGTGAGGTCAAGGTCTATCTGTGGGTGTGGAAGTGTCCAGGGTGGTGTTTGTATGTTGTCTGGTGGGTAAGGAGCTGTTATGTTAGTTTCTGCTCCCTTTGTGTTTTCTAAGTGTTGTATGTGTTGTTGTAGTGTGGGCTGTGGGGTGGGGCGGCCTGTTCTGTGTCTGTGGGGTTGAATATGAATCTGTCGGACTGGATGGTCAGGTGGGAGACATTGAATTTTGTAGTAGTAGCTAGCTGTCCTTTCTTTTATTATTAATTCTATAGGTTTCTGACCTGTTTCCGCCAGTATTGCTAGGTTTGGTGTGTACGATGGTACTCCCAGAACTACTTTTAGTGCCCTGGCCTGTACTGACTGAAGTTTAGCTAGTTGGTTTACTCTAAGGTGGACTAGCAGTGGGGCTGCGTATAGTAGTCTAGACATGACATGGGCCTGATAGAGGTTAAGGAGAGATTTAGGATTAGTTCCCCAGTTATTTCCACTAACTACTCTCATTAGGTTTATTCCTTTTTTGGCAGATTTTGTTATTTTGTCTACATACGGGGTCCAGCTTGTTTTTTCCGAGAAGATAACTCCTAGAAATTGTATCTGTGGACTGTAGTCAAGGGTTGTTTGGTTTAGTGTTAGTTTGGGGTATTCTGTCTTCTGATGGCAGTTTTTTAGCATTTGGTAAGTGATAAGATCTGGGCCTGGAGCTGATCCTAACGTTTTGGTTGATAGGGCTTGCTCTAGTTCTTCTATAGTTATTCTGTTTGTTAGTTTGAAAGGATCTTCTTGGTTTAGAGGGGGAAGGAAGTTATTTTCTGCCTGTTCTTTGAATAACTTAAAGTCTGGGTCTAAGTTAGAGTCTGAGCTGACTTCTTGAAATTGTTCGGCCAGTAGGTTTGCTTTTTCTAGGTTTGTCTCATATTTGGTACCTTCTTTTATCAGGGTGGGCATGGTGGATCTTGGCCCTTGATTTAATCTTTTGATCTTTCTCCAGCTATCATTTAGGTTAGCATTTAGGTCTAGAGATTCTGTGAACCTGTGCCATTCCTCTGTTTTGGCTTGGAGGATAGTGCTTTTTGCTGCAGCTTTGGCCTTTTTGTATTCTAATCTGTTTTCTATGGTCTTGTGGCTTTTCCATATCTTAAGTTTATGTTTCCTGTTCTTAATTGCTTGTTCACATTCCTTGGTCCACCAGGCTTGCCCAGCATACCTGTACTCCTTACCATTTCCATTTGGTGTTGCTGATTTGATTGCTTTAGTGATGCTATCTGTCAGTTTTTCAGTCTTGGTGTCTATGTCGTCGTCAGGGAGCCATATCTCATTCACTTCTGTTAGTGACTCGTACAGGGTCCAGTGAGTTCTTTTAGTGTTTATTCTAGAGATTAGGGGACTTGGTTGGCTTATTTTAGTATCTGGCATGGAGATTATAATTGGAAAGTGGTCACTCCCTAACGTGTCTTCTTCGTAAACTTCCCATTCTAAAACATTTGCTAGTTCTGGGGTACAGAGAGATAGATCTATGGTTGAAGTTGAGTCTGTGGAGCCCTGACAGAACACATGCGTGGGTTGGCCATTGTTTAGCAAACAGACCCTTGCATCTTCCATGGCTTCTTCTATCATTTTACCTCCTTTGTCTGCTTTTGGGTTTTCCCTATCCCAGAGTGGGTTTTTAGCATTAAAGTCTCCCAGTATTAGGTTCCCTGACTGGAGTAATCTTGTTAAGTCTTCTACTGTTATTGAATTATATTTGGTTTGGTTGGATATGTACGCGTTTGTTATTTTTAGCTTTTTTCCGGATGGAAACGTGATTTCTACACCTACTGCCTCAATTTCAGGATTTAGGTTATGGTCTATTTCTGTAGCTGTTATTTCGCTTTTGATATAGATTGCTACTCCCCCTCCTTTATGCGGTTTAGGTCTTGATTTAAATATTGGTGGGTATTTATAGTTTGAAATTTGGATTGGTTCTTTTGTGAAATTTGTTTCCTGCAGGGCGATCACTTCTGGCCTATTATTTTTTATAAAGTTGAGTAACTCGCTTTTATTACTATTTAGTGCCCTGCAGTTCCACTGTATAAATCTTATTGTTTGCTTAGACATTTTCGTTTAAAATTGTGAGGAGACCTGATAGAGTTCTTATCATGTTAGTCAAACTCGGTACATCAAGTGTCCGTAGGTCTTTGGTGGTCTGTTTCACGTTTGTGACGTAATCGTCGATTTGGGTCATCAGGGTCAATATTTCCTTTTTCAGCAGGGTCAGGTCGTCTGGTGGAGTTGTCTTGTCGCTCTTTGTTTTCTGGTGTTCTTCTTTATTCTTTGTTAAGTCTTCTATTGTTGTCTCTATGTTGTCGCTCGCCGTGATTGTCTGTGGAGTCTTTGTCTGTGTTGTCTCCGTCTGTAGTGTAGTCTGCTGCGCTGGTGGAAGCTGTTCCCTCTTCTCACTGGTTAGCTCGGATCGAGCGTTAGTTTTTTCTTTGTGGGTCCAGTATTTTTCGCTGGAAGTTTTGAGCGCTTCGCTGTATGTAAGTTTACCTGTCGCGCATATTTGGCTGGCTTGTCTGTGGATTATTTTGGAGGGGCATCCACCATACCTTGCACTGTGGCCAGATTCTCCACAGTTTATGCAGACGAACTCCTGGTGGTCTTTTACGCTGCAGTTTCTAGTGTCGTGTGTACCTCCGCAGCGCCCACATACAGCTCTTAGCTTGCACTGGTCCGCAATGTGACCAAAGCCGTTGCAGTTAAAGCACTGTCTTTCTGTTTGATTGAATTGCTCTACTCTATATGTCAGTAATCCTATTTTGATGCTCGTGGGAGTTTCACTATCTATAAATTCCATTAAAATTGCTTTACTAGGTGTTATTTTTCCCTTGGCTTTTATGTTGAATCTTTTGACAGCCCTGATTTTGGGTCGCCCTGTTTGATCCATCATCCTGTTAATGTCCTCCAGACTTTCTTCTAGAGAAATATTTTTAATGACACCAAGCCCCTTCTTCTGTCTTGGCTTTTTGTTTTGTTTGCCAGGGACGTAGCAGGTCACGCTGATGCCTAGGAAATTTTTAATCTCCGTTGCATTCCTTTGTTGGGCTGGGTCTTTGCAGCCTATAATCAATTTGTTGGATCGTATTGAGGGTCTTACTTCCTCTACGTCTCCAATCTTTTCATTGATTTCTCTGGACATTCGTGAGGGGCCTGCTGTCACGATGTTCTTGTTTCCTTTCTCATTGGGGATGATGATAACTGGAAAGGGTAGCTGGGGGATGGTATTGTCTTGTGCTCTTGTCCTCTGTCTTGGTTGTAATTTCTTTCTTCTATTTTTAGTAGTTACGGTCTGGAAGCCGTCGTCTGAGTCAGAGTCAGAGACCTCGTTTATGTTACTGTCACTTTCACATTCAGTCCGTTCGTCTGGGTCGTTGGTTTTCATACTGTGTTCGTTCCCTTTGATGGTGTCTGATGAGTCACAGCTACTTGATTCGCTAAGGTAGAGGTCGTCATTTATGTTTATCATATCCTGCTTTCTAGCGGCACTACAGGTTACTCTTTTACCTGCTTCCTTCTTAGTAAAAGGATTTACCTTTCTGGTTTGTTTGGGGGAGTCCCCCATTTAGACCGTTTTCTACCTCAGTTTGGTCGGGTTAGTAATGTGGGTGCAAAAGAGTAAAAGCAAGTTCGATACATCAAAGGGGGTAAGGGGGATATTCAACTAGACTATGAAAGTATGTAGCTTAACAACAGCTAAAGTGAAAGGAAATAAGGGAATGGGGGAGAAAAGGGCGGGCGATTTTGGAAACAATGAAGGATAAGAGGACAGAACAGGGAAATGAGCGCGAGGGAAAAGAAAAGACAGAAAAAAAGGGGGGGGGGAGAAAAAGGTTAAAATATAGAATAAGAGAAGGAGAGGGAAAGGGGCCTTTCAGCAGTGTCTGACTAATACAATGTAGTTTACTTATTACTGTGATATTAGAGGATGATTAGTAAGATTACTCACGGTTTTGTCCACCACCCGACTGCGCCTGGAAGCCGTCGACTATGGCGGAACAATACCACGTGGCGATACGTCAAGAGAATAAGCTCGCACACTTCATGTACCATGAATCTTCTCGACATTTTCAAAGCGGAAAGACAGGTACGTTGGGAAAACGCAAAAACTTCCGCTCAAACGTGCGCCCTACGTCATGAAAGGGAGATCACTCGTTAGAAAAATGAATGAACTGTCGTCTGCATTTATTTTTTTCCGAAACAATGCATTTGAGGCGTGTATAAAATTAGCAAAAATGTGTCTGTACAGGTATACAGACCCGAGTCAGTGTGCAGCCGGCTTGTCTGTAAGTACATACAGGCACGATTTCAATGAGTAATCCGGCCATATCTGCTCTGGATATGAGCTGTACACTGTTGTGTAGCTCCACTCTGAGCCGGAACGGGACGCTGTTGTGTAGCTCCACTCTGGGTGGGAAAATCTCTCACTGTCTCAGGAACTGCGCACTCTGCATCACTACTTTTGGGACCATCCGGCCAGCATGTTGGGACCATCCGGCAACAAACTGGAAAACTCTGTTGTAGTGACCCTGGTTGGGTGAGCTTGTGGATCACGCTTGACCAGATGGTAGTTGTTGCGTCTCTGCGTTCCTTGAGGTGTGAAGACTTCGTATTACCTTTCTTCCAGTGGTCTCACGATGGTTCCTGGTGTTTGCTGAGGTCTGACCCAGACCTTCTGGCCCGGTTTGAACTTTGGTGACTCTTTAGTACGATGCACTTTGTCAAAGTTTTCCTTCTGTTTTGTCTTTAACCTTTTTTCTTTTTCTATGAAGTCCGGTTGATTCAGATTTATAAATTTGGACTTTATCATTGGGACTAGACTCCTCAGTCTTCTCCCCATCAGAAGCTCTGCGGGGCTCTATCCACACTGAAGAGGTGTCGACCGATAACATGGCCATATACGGGTCCAGCTTTCTTGAGCAGACCCTTGATGGTCTGTACTGCTCTCTCAGCCTCCCCATTAGCTTGCTGGTGGTATGGGCTACTGGTAATATGCTGGAAGTTGTAGTGCTGGGCAAACTCAGCAAACTGTTTGCTTGAAAACTGTGGGCCATTATCCAATATCACTATCTCAGGGATTCCATGCCGAGAAAAGATACCTCTGAGATGTTCAATGACCCTCTGAGATGTGGTGGATGTCAACATGGCTACCTCAACGAACTTGGAATAATAATCTACCACTAGTAGATAGTCTCTCTTTTGGAAGTCAAACAAATCTATGCCAACGCTCTGCCATGGTTAGTCAGGAATAGGAGTTGGAAGGAGTGGTTCTGGTGAATTTCGTCTCTCTCTGGTGCAAACAGAGCAACTTTCTACAAACCTTTCAATCCGAGTGGATAGTCCTGGCCACCATATTGAGTCACAGGCCAGTGCACGCGTCTTCACAACCCCTTGATGCCCTACATGTAGTCTGCGGAGCATTTCTTCACGCAGCAGAAGTAGAAGTAGAAGGTTGTCCTCAAAACTGATATCAAAACGTGCTGACCAATATGGCTTAATAGATGTGTCAGCTGGACAAGTTCTAGGCCAACATTGCTGACAGTATAGGATTAGTTTCCGACAAACTTTGTCTTGTTGTGTGAGTAGTCTTATCTCCTCCAATCTCTTCTCAGATGCAGGAATGTTTGATATAACTTGATTCACCATCAGATTAGCTTTTTCAAGCAGCTTGTCGTCCTCCTCAGCTGCCTGGGATGGTGCCCTGAAAAGTGTGTCTGCTACAGTGAGATTCTTCCCTCTGGTATACTCTATCTTGTAGGTGTACCTCATAAGCCGCATCCGGAATCTTTGGATACGAGGTGTAAGTTCATCTAGATTCCTGGTTTTCAAAAGTGCTAAAAGTGGCTTGTGATTGGTCTCAATTGTCAAATCTGTGAGTCCCATGATGTAGCTTGACAGCTTTTCACATGCCCAGGTTACTGCAAGGGCCTCCTTCTCAATTTGGGCATATCGCTGTTCCGTTGCTGAAAGCGATCTGGAGATGTAGAAGACCAGCTTTACTGTACCATCTTCCTGCTGTTGCATGAGAACTGCTCCCAATCCAAATGATGATGCGTCAGCGGAGATTTTGGTCTTCCGGTTAGGGCTGTAATGGGCTAGGACTGGTGCTGAACTCAAACATTGTTTAATGTCTTGGAATGCTTTCTCCTGCATGCTGTTCCAGGTCCAATCAGACCCTTTCCTAGGAGTTCTCGCAAGGGATTGCTGATCTCAGACACGTTAGAGCCTGCAAACTTGGAGACATGATTCACCATCCCCATCAGACGTCTCAAATCACTGACTTTAGCTGGCTGGGGAAAATTCACTATTACACTAACTTTGGCAGGATCAATCTGGATGCTCTGGCTGGAAACATTATGGCCAAGAAACTTCACTGATGTTTTTGAAAACTCACATTTCTCTGCATTCAGGGTCAACCCTGTCTCTTTGAGCTTCACTAGAACTCGTCTGAGTGTGGTATCATGTTCAATTTGAGTCTTGCCATATACAAGGATGTCATCCATGTCACATACTACTCCAGGAATATCTGATAGCAGCTGTGACATCATTCTCTGGAAAATTTCTGGACCAGAACTGATTCCAAAGGGAAGTCGTGTATAGCAGTATCTGCCAAAGGGTGTGATAAAAGTGGTGAAGTGCTGAGATTCAGGGTAAAGAGGAATTTGGTGAAACCCTTTGTTACAGTCCAACTTTGTGAAAACCGTAACTCCTGCCAGTTGAGTGAGTAGCTGGTCTGTTGATGGAAGAGAGAAGTTCTCTCTCCTGCTAGCTTGCGTGGAGAGGCTACAGCATAAGGGTGGGCTCCATCCTTCAGGTGGATTCGGTAAGACTGTTCTACTTGTCCTAGTCCAACAAAGAGCTGTGGAAATTCTGCACGCCATTCGTCAGTACCAACAGCATGGACCAGGGCTAGGAGCTTTGATTAAAAAATAGCAGGGCGACCCAGCAGTGGCTCCTCTAAACCTTGAATAACATATCTCCTGGACTGTACATTTATCTTTGTGCTCAAGTATGGCAGCAAATTTCCCAATCACTGAGATCTGACTTCTGTTTGGTCCATATAGTTTCCTGTCTGCTGAACAAAGTACTACATTCTTCGGTACCATTCTTTTAGGGATAACTGTCACATCTGCACCTGTGTCTATTTTATAGTTCATCCCTGTTCCGTTTACTTTTACATCTACTTTCCAAGGAGTGTAGGTAATTTCATCAACATTGATCATTCCTAGACAAGTTCCTTCTACTGTTTCACAGTCCCCAACTTCTTCAAGCACTCTCACAGTTGCCGACCGACAGCAAATAGCAAAGTGCCCAAATTTTGCACATTTTCTACACTTCAGAGTATGTGCTGGGCACCGGTCTCTGTTGTGTGGTTCTCTCCCACATCGAGTACAGTTTTGAGAAGGCTGATGATCCATCAGATCTCGTCTTAACCCTTCTTGTCTTGACATCTTTGATCTTGAACCAGCCCTAGTAGGCTTTCTTGCATTATTTATTTGCTCGACTAATACATCTGTTGTGTTGCTGGACATGGACTTTACGTGTAACTGAGAAGTCTCATATACCTTACAGATGTGAACTGCTTTGTCCAGATCAAGCTCTTTCTGTTCCAGAAGTTTCTTGCGAACTTTATCGTCTTTGATGCCGATGACAAGTCTGTCACGTCTCATCCTGTTCTCTTGCGTATCAAAGTTTTATGGCTTTGCCATCCTCCTAAGTACCGACACATAGGTTTCAATCGTTTCATCGTCTCCTTTTTGCCTACTATGAAACTTGAATGATTCATACACTTCATGGGTAGAGCTTATACAAAACTCCTCAAACTGTTTAATAACCACCGTAATGTCTGTTCTGTCTTCTTCCGTAGGAAACGCAAGGCCTTCAAAAATTTCTTGCGCATTTTCCCCCGTGCAGGCTAAGAGACCGCAGTCTGGTATGCTTTGTCTTCCCTGTCGAAGCGAGTTGCGATGGTATAATTTTTCCACTGACGATGGAATCGCCGCCAGTTTTGCTCAATGTCCCCCTGAACGTCAAATTTTGTCTGGGTAGGTACACTGGCAGTAAAATATCGCTGCTGCTGTTCCATATCTCGATTCTTGTGCGATCAAGGGTCAAGGACGAACCACTGTGCCGTTTCTTTCTGAGGCGGTCGAATTCTGCTTCATAGACTCGCGAAACAGCTGGTCGTCTTTTAACAAGGGTGAACTGTTCAAAAATGTTCCAGATGAGTAGATCCCACTTCTGACACCATGTGGAGTTCGTCTGGTTGTGGATATGAACACCAACACACACACGACCAATATCACACGTGCAACCTGTAACCTTCGCTTAGAAGGGCTATATTTAAAACTGCCCCAAACCAAATGTAAATCCAACAATTTAAGAATAAGAACTAATAACGATTACTCCACACTCTTCCCCTGAGGGTTCCAGTCAATTATGTTCGTAACATTACCTATAAGGTCACAAGCATTCACTTCTGTCAGTCCATTGCATGGTAATAGCATCCTCTGAAGGTTTGCCTGCAGCAAAACAAGTCCACTTGGTATTTTATTCTTATACAGTCATATCTTTAAGCACTATGTGCATTTCAAAGCTAAGTTGTATCAGTTTTCAGGGTTTTTAATTCATGAAACTAAACTACAAAACTAATATTTATTTTTTTGCTTCATAAAAGGGTAACGTGAAAAAGATACAAAAGAGCATATAATCTAGTACACTACCATACCCATAGATGTGTAAAACATTTATTAAGAAAATTACTTTGGTGGTTCTTATTGTTTAAGAAATATTTTATTTTTGTAGTACAGTCATAAATCATGATGCAAGTGTCAAGAAAATAACAAGTATATAAGTACAGAAGTATTAATGTTTCAGTGTTTAACTCCCTTTCTTTATGAGTAGCAGTGACAGCTAGCACTTTGCCACAGACCTTGTGAACTGTATCCCACTTTGCCTTCCACTGACTACATGATTTTAACATAATGCATGCTGTACAACACTAAGAACTTTTCAAAATTATTGTAATATAGTTTCAAGATTTCAGATGCTGTAACGTTCATTTTTGTAATTCAATATTTTCCAAATAAAGTGTCATATATTACATGCCAGCTGTACTCCCTAGTAGTAGTGTATGTGTCTGTAGCATCCAAATGGAATTGCTTACTCTTAAATGCATGTAGTATTAACCACTTCCAAACGTCACCGAGGAAATTAAATATTTCCTAGTTGTAAAATTTCACTATATAAGACCCACCACCAGAGAATGATTCTTAAGTTGAAAATTTGAGATTTTGCAAGTTGCATATTTTTAAAATGTAAAGGTTTTGTTCTGATGGCACAAAGTTGGCCCTAATCACTTTTCTGGACCTCTACTATGAAATGGCTCTGCGCAACTGAAGACTCATTTCGTAGTGGCGTGTCACATATATTACTGCAAATTGTATACCATCCATTTTCTTTGGATTATACATACATCATTTTATACCTTAATTTTCCCTTCAGGTAATTTCCATGCGTAAGCTGAAAAATTACAAAACTATCCTGTGGCTGTGGATCATTTTCTGTACATATCAGTGGTATGCTGCCATTAGGGACAGCCACTGAAGGCATATCTGCACAACCATAAAAGTAATCAGTAGAAAGTACCTGTACAAAAATAACTGTGTAAGAAATAATCTGTAGAAAGTACCTGTACAGAACTGATTATGTAAGAAATAATCAGTAAAAAGTACCTTACAGAACTGATTATGTAAGAAATAATCAGTAAAAAGTACCTTACAGAACTGATTGTGTTTGAAAGAGCAGTACAAATTGATGCTGCTTCTTGTTCCACATTATACAATGCATTCGTCAACTCAAAATGTAAAGGTTTAGTATAAATAACTGAAGGTGTTAACAAATAAACATTACTTTATTACAAACAATAATATCCATATAACTTTGATGAGAGCATACCTGCGCAATTCATCCTTTTTTGTCGATTGCACATATCTGTTCCATCTGGAAGAAGAAAAGTTGCTACAGCCTCAATGAATAAACACTGAAAATGGAGAAAACTATAATTTCACTATTAATGCTTAAAAAAATGAAAATATTATCAACAATCTAAAAATTTTCAGAAAACTTATGTAGGGCGTATCTTAACCAGTGCCAGGTTTTTTTGCACTTTATAAGGTTCACATTCACTTCTACAAAACGAAAAACTTTACAGGAGTCTTTTCAGTCTCATTGCCCTCCTTCAAAGACAGGAATTCCATCTACACTCTACAAAGACAATAAATTAAAGATTCTTTATAATGATATACATTATATTAATACTATATAGCTATTCGAAGCATAAGTCTGAGAAATTAAATATACTTACTTCAAAATCCCCTCGAAAGTGCTGGTGAAATTCTGCTTCACGATATTCAGGTACAGTCCTCGCGGCATAGTCGCTAATTCTTGTTGGCTTTCATCTGTTTTGCTTGGTAAAAATGGAAACCGCTAACGTTCAGTTAAACTGCGTGGTGTCATACACTATTTTTATGATCTTGTCGATAAGAGTGATGGTACTCGCTACATCGTGTGAGTGGGGGAATTGGTGTTCTACGCTGAGCCAGCAGCTAAGGCTACCTCGGCGAGGCAGCCCACCCTGTAAACAGATGACACAAGCAGAGAAAGAACAATGTGCCCGAGACGAGAGCTGAACCCGAGACAGCCAACCTTCGCTGTATTGGTGACAGGCGCTAACCGGACCCACCCCTACCCCACCTACCTCGTACCTCGTGCGAAGGGTATCACAACCTGTTGCGGGATTCCGCGTTACAGTACGCAGGGTAGCTCGCGGTCGTCGAAAGGGGTGACGAGCGTACGTAGCACGCGCGCGCAACAAGAACTCTGCTGCTTATATCCCTAGGCCTGCCCTAACCTTTCAAAAAAACAGTCTACTACCTTCACCCTCTCGCACCCCCCCCCCCATAATCGCCTTTTAACCCAGCCTTGATCAATGATGACAAGGGTCAAGCTTACCGGGCGTTCAACTCCACTGCATGTGAACGTAGGTGTGAATGTGTTGACGTGCATGCGTATTCGTGAAAGGCTCTGTGTGCATTTGTACGCACATGTGCGAGAGTGTGTGTACGTGTGTACATGTGTCGATCCCCTTACCCCGCTCTACTTGAAACATACCCCCCCCCCAACTACCTAGGTCTGCGTCCCTGGTAAGAAGCAGTGCGTAAAGAGAAATAACTTAAGCTGTTACGTAAGCGGAACTGGGGAGGGACAAAGGAGGGTTTATTTACGTTCCTTAAAACAAGAAATACTAAGGTTACAAGCTACGACTCCACAAGAGGGAAAATAATCCACACATAGGGAGTTTTATATTGTAGCAAAATACTGGAAAAAGGGCACCGGCTTCACGAAAAGCGGATCCCAAGAAAAAAGGGATTCTTAACAACTCACCTCCCAACGACCTGAAAAGGCTAGGCCGCTAGGGAATAACTTGTACAATTATTATATCACACAAACATGATTTTTTATAAGCCCTATATACATTCGCAAGATTAAAGAGTAACTGACCCACACCTCAACACATGAACGCACACTCAATCACAGACGCACAAATGCTTTACTCGCATTGTCATATACAAACGTACAGAACAGGCAATCACAATAAAAACTCTACACACATCAATGTGAAAAATTCACCTTTTGACCGGCTCCATACATACCGCAGGTTGGTACCCAGCACTTGTCTAAAGCAAGCTTAGAGAAATAGGTTATGTGAAATAATTATTTATTGATAAGTATTTATTAACCTACCTCGAGTTGAACTCAGTATTGCAAGAAAGAAGCAGCACTCCACCAGTCTCTTCATCATATGTCTTGTCTTTTAAAAGTTTTCCAGTCAAGTGTTGGCTTGTCAACTGCTTAGAGAACTTGTGCGAAGGATCGTTGTACTGCTGTACTGCAGATGTAACTGCACAAACCATTAGCAGTATGAGCGGCAGTAAATTGACGAGTGTTAAATTTAAAGGAGAAAAATTCACATGATCTTTACTTCATCATATGTGAGATCTCAATGCCTACGAAACTCTGTCCGCAGTGCTGTCTTCCCACTTGTTATCAAACTGCAATACAGGGTGAAGAGTTCAATGAAGACTTCCTGCGCATCTATTTAACTCCTACCCGAGCACACTACCCGTCTGTTGTAATCGTCAGAGAGCAGCGGAGCTTTCGTCTCGCTTCGGTGATTACGGACGGAAAAACCTTGCAGCCTTTTCACGCTGTCCTAGGGAGTCACCGTGTACTTTGCTGTGCCACCGGTTTCAAAGTTTGCTACTTATAATAAGGCCTTCGTCTGTATATGATGCTAAATCAGCGGTTCTCAACCTGTGGGGCGCGACGTGCTCACAAGGGGGGGGAGGGCTAAGGCGGTCATTTTTTTTTAAGTTTCTCACTTCTCATATCGGTATTAGTGAAATTAGCTTGCTAAGGGGGGCGCGCGGACGTACCCTTTTTTTGTCATGGGGTGGGGGCGTCACAAGAAACAAGGTTAAGAAACGCTGCCTTAGATGATTCATTCGCCTGGCTCCCTGTAGAAAACTTATTTTCTACCTTTAGTTAAGCTTGTGTCGGACCACCAACAGTCCACTGGTCAAGTTACCACCGCTCCAGTTAATGGCCGGAAAGGATAGTCAAGGCGGGTGGCTATAAATCTTGACCAGTGGCACGTGGCAAGCCGACCTCAACAGGACGGCTGTGTCGAAGATTTTAGTATGTCAGCTTCACTGACTCGGTCAAATATCAAAGGGTAACAAGGGACACCCCACATGCAGGAAGAGGCAACTCGGTCTCTGAGCAAGAAAGGTTGACCACTTTCCCAATTTGCGTGCTGGCGAGAGGAGGTCCGCATCGCGGAGACATTACTATTGCGAGACAGTGAGACCCAACCTTTACACCCCCCTTTCCTTTACTAATTTACTTGCTGGGTTCCGTAAAGACAGCAGTTGAACAAACATTTGAAGGTGAAGTACACGTGTTTGTAAAGGAACTGATTGCGGTGGTTTTTTGAAAAAAAAGAGAAGAAACGAGTGATGTGCAAGTTTTGGGTGCTGGAGCCGATGAAAAACCAGAAAGGCCTGCTACAAAAGTAAGAAAGTATGACAATGAATACTTGAAAATCGGTTTTACCAACATTGTTGTTGATGGCAAAGAACGGCCACATTGTGTTGTTTGCCTCGCAGTATTAGCTCCAGACAGTATAAAGCCAAACAAACTACGGCGCCATTTGGAAACTCGGCATGCGGAATTTGCTTGCAAACCTCTGGAATTTTTTTAACGAAAATTGCAAGAATACAAAAGAGACAAGAAAACATTTGCCTCACATACATCCATTCCTAAGAAAGCTTTGATGGCTTCATATCAAGTTTCCTATCGCATTGCTCAAAACAAAAAAGCACATACGATCGGAGAGTCATTAATACTGCCTGCAGCAATGGACATTGTACGGACCATGATAGGAGAAGATGCTGCTACGCAACTGCAAGCCATTCCTTTGTCAAATGACACAGTTCGCCGGAGAATAACTGAGATATCTGAAGACGTGTCTGATCAGTTGATCAGTCGTGTAAAAAGCCACAATTTTGCTTTGCAGTTAGATGAAGCTACTGACACTGCAGGTGACTCACACTTGATTGCTTACACTCGTTACGTGTGGGAAAATAATCTTGTGGAGGACTTTTTATTTTACAAGAAAATTGAAGGCAGAGCAACCGCCCAAGATTTATTTGCGATTGTTGATGACTTCCTTAAGGACCAAGGCATTTCCTGGAATTTCACAGATGGCGCTCCTGCAATGGCTGGAAAGAAACAAGGGATGCAATCAAGAAAAGTTTCAGCATTACTTTGGTGAAATGGATGTAACTAAATATGATTGGATTCGTAATCCATTTCTGGCTGATCCAAGCACAAGCGGGTTGTCTACTGAAGAAGAAGAGCAGCTCATCGACCTTTCGAGTGACCAGTCCCTGAAAATGGTCTTCCAAACAACACCAGTGCCAAAATTCTGGATTGGCGTCAACGGAGAATATCCTCTCCTTTCTCAGAAATCAATGAAAGTTCTTCTGCCTTTTTCAACATCGTATATGTGTGAGCAAGGATTTTCAGCATTGGCAGCACTGAAGTCGAAATACAGAAATCGTCTGGACGCAGAGGCTGATCTGCGAATAGCAGTGGGTACTAACATCGCACCCAGGTTTGCGTCTCTATGCAGCAGCAAGCAGGCTCAACCTTCTCATTAATCAAGGCGAGTGTCCACAAAAATTATTAAAGTACTATGTATTAGCACCGCAGGATTTGCTTTCGTAATATTTTATTGGCAATTTTACTTCTTGCAGATACCAACTTTGTTTTTCCGGTGTTGTATTGATTTTCTCAACTAAAGAAAGCCTTGTCAAGGGACAAAGAAATCTGTTGTATTGGCATTGTATTTATAGATCCATATTTGTGTATTGATCAAGTGAAAACGACATTATTACCAATGTTTACAAAATTTAACTCTTAAATTAGGAGACGTCTTTTCACCTTCCAAGTAGGACCTTTTATACTTCATACCGTTTTCGCGAGAGGCGTCTGCAACAAGATCGACTCAAAACGCTATCTTGGACCCCCTAGTAAATAGTTGGTAGGGAAGGGGGGCGCGGACGTACCATTTTTCGTCGAGGGGGGCGTAACAAGTAAAAGGTTGAGAAACGCTGTGCTAAATGTTTCTAAATAAGTCTGATCTCGTAATCAGATGTCAAGCTGTTACATAAGGAAACAGTCTTTAAATTATAAGGTCTTTTCCCACCAAACAGGCACTTTACTAACATATAATACCAATGTTCATACATGCAAAAACATTCTTCACTGAAGACCTATAGAATGGTAGTGTGGTTTATTTTGGATAAATTTGGATGTTTCTGTGAAATGTTAGAAATGTCGAACTTGCTGTGAGAGAAACCATGCTGACAACAGCGTAGCCTGAACATAAACATTATCTAGTGTGCATGCAGGTAAAAGTAACTGTACTATATATATATGCGGGCTTAGTTCCTAAAATCTAGTGTAATAATTTACTTACTTTTGGGAGAGAAAGGCCTCCGATGACAGCAGATTGCTTATGTGTGTGTGTGTGTGTGTGTCTTAGCACCGCGCATTATTATTCGTATTTATTCCCTACAGTTAGATGATTAGACTCTCACCAGTGTATTCTACGCAGGTTTTGGTGCTAGTAATTGGATTCTGAGTTATTTTCCCTTTGCAAAGCGTCCAGCTCGGAGAGCTATTCAAGGACACTCTAATCCATCTATAATGAGAGAATTGCTTCGGCCTTGTCCTGCCGAGCAGATAAGGCCACTTCTTTGTCACCGTCCCTTAGGCTGAAGGAAATCCCTTCCTCCCACCCCCCCATCCCCCACCCCCGCAGTCTAGTGGCTTTTCGGGTATCTGATTTATCAAGGAAAGGCAGGGTAGAAGGTGGTAGAAGCTTAAGGTTGAGCTCCGCCTTTTTCTTGCCGGATCTTAAACACAGGGATCCACTTGCATTCATTTTCCCTCCCCTCATTGGGCTGTAGTGTTCCATGCTAGCACTTGTCTATGAAAAAATATCTAAAATGTATCACATGTTCTCAATCTATCAACTTACCTTGAGCAAAACTTAGTAATGAGGGGAACGAGTAATCGCCACTGTGTCCACCGTTGCTTAGAGAGACATACTGTCTTGTATTACGATGGCAAGACTCTATATGAGACAACTGCATGGGCGGTTTATTCATGGAAGAAAGGAAGCAAAGAAAGTCGCGAGTAAATTACACATGACTTACTTTGTTTCCTTATTCTGAGATCCATATAACTTGCTACCTGCTGATTTACTTATAAATAGGTCCCACCTATAAAACATTAGCTAATTATAAGTGAACCTGATTCAACCCACTAGTCAACAGGTGACCGGTGGCAAATAAAATACACTATGCGAGTAAACACGTGGCGATGATTATTAACCCATACTTGTTCAGAATTGGATAAACAAAGAAACAAAAAAAATTTCCGTGTAATTATTGTTACATATTTTTTGCATACATAATCCTGTGGAAGCTCTGGTCACGGTGTCTGACTTTTGTCCGCATTTGTGTGAGCGAGGAACCGTTAGTCATCTTTGCACGTGTATCAACTCATGTATCTACAGACTAGTTATACATTTTCTTTCTATTTGTGTCTGATTTATTTAAATTGATGTTTGGTTTATTTGATAAATAAATTTGAGGGTAAGAGTGGATAAATACTGAGATCAATAGTGAAAGTATTCTTCTCGTTAACCTAAAAATATCG
The DNA here is from genome assembly GCA_004794655.1 of Marisa cornuarietis. NCBI lineage: Eukaryota > Metazoa > Mollusca > Gastropoda > Architaenioglossa > Ampullariidae > Marisa > Marisa cornuarietis. Next base: position 278,321 of record SMMW01000065.1, on the reverse strand, counting down.
CATTTAGTAAATTAAATGATTAATTAGACTTCCTTTGATTTCTTCTTACCAGTTCTTCGACGATGACGGCATAGGCTGAAATTGTTTGTGCTTGGTAACACTTTGTACATCATTTGGTTGATACATCTATTACCAGTAATATTACTCAATATCATTACACCTTGTTAAATATATCGTGACACCTGTCTTGTTTCTCAAAAAAACAAGTCAAACCTTTAAAATACAGCCACATGTTTGTAATGTTTTACGGATCAAACCCCACACAATTTTATTATTTTTTCAAAGGAGCTCGCAGAGCCGACAATCAATTTCTGATAAGATAATACGTTATTAGTGGCAGCTCGATAACAAAAACATCGTACACATTTGTATGCACAAAACAGACTTCCACATTCATGTTTCATTTAATCGCACAGCACCATTCAAAAGACGCACAGCCGACACAACGAATGACAGCCGCAGTCTGTTGGTCCTGCATGCAGGTACACAAAATCGGTGTCCCTATAGGAGCTGGACAAACTCTCTCGACTGAACATGCTTGTCATCACCAAGGAATGCAGACACTTTCAGAAATGTCTGCCTGTTATACAGAGTCTGAAGAGTACTCTGGGCTGTCCCAATGACTCAGGAGCAGGTGGATACCCCAGGATGTAAGCTGAACTTGTCCTTCACCGTTAAACTGTTGTAGGAACATAAACGAGGACAGCACGCTCTCTATGTGCGATCTATAAAAGAGCTGAAGAAATTGGTGGGAGACAGAGAAAGACTTCAGCTTCCGGAGAATGAAGAGGCGCTGCTGAGCCTTCTTGACAGTTCTGCAAAGCCGCAGATCGTATCCAGGTAAGCAGGAACAATATCCTCCTCCTTGTCGTGGATGACACTTACGGGACTTGGTGGAGAATTCCGACGGAAATCACAGACAACCTTTTTCGTCTTAATGATAAACTTTTTTTTCTCAAACTCTCTCTCTTACACAAGAAAACACACACACACACACACACACACACACACACACACTAACGCGCGCGCGCTCGCTCAGAGACAATAAGAGATGAAGAGTTCAAACAGACATCTTAGTGCACAATTGCACCAATGTGTTATATTTATTGATAGTGTTTTTAAAAATCATGAAGTCCTTTGAGTTGGAAACATGGAGCTCGGTAAGGCAATAAACTGTAAATGTATATTGCTCCGGCATGTTTATGTCTGAAGCAGAAAATTTAACAATTGTGTGATAATGAGTACAGAGAAGTTTTGCTCGGACGAACACAGGGCGTATACAGCGCTGCACGTGGAACAGCTGGTGCGTCAACTGCTGCAGACGAAACAAATATTGTTCTTAAATAGTCTTGGTAGACTTTTTAAGGAACAGCTTTGTACACTGGCTGAAACAGAGATTACAGGAAAAATAAAAAAAAGCTGTGGTCTTGTTTCCTTTCATTGCTCAAAGAGAACATTAAACTTACAGAAGAGTGTCGGAAAATTCCAGTGGCTTATATAAATCAATCCAATAAATATGCGAGTAACGCAGGAGTTTTAGCAAAAACCAGGTTACTTCCTGATCAGAATTTCTTATTATTGGATTAATGATTAATATACCGTGCACCAGCATTAAAGAAGAATCTGCACAGACAACATTTACAGTATTATAGATTACAGACAGTATCACATAGTATTGCATAATATTGCATGATTTTATGAAATATCACATAATATAAGCTGCTGAGGTCTATTTTTAATCTATTTTTTCTGTTGTTCGCGTGTAAAATTGCACATTATCGATATTTTTGCCTGATATTACAGCTATACGATATTACCATGTGATGACCCAAACCGCTCGTTGGCACATCCTAGTGCACTGGCTGGCTGAGTGGGCGGTCACGTGGATGCAGTCTTGTTTGGACGCCACGTCGGCCTCACGTGAGTTCTGTCGTTAAATTTTCCTCTATAAAAAGATCCAGAGTATACCTTAATTCACCCAGTACCAGCTCAGCAAATTGCGCACTGTGTGCTCGACCCAACCATCAGTAACAGTAAACATGTTTGTAAGTATTATCCTTATATACTTTCTGTGTGCATAAGTATATATTAATAAAAGGAAAAGAGTGAGAGAGAGGAATGTTGACAGATATTTTTTGTGTACGGAGTATATAGTACTTGTCTGTTTATGATGAATGTATTAGTAAAGAAATGGATGCATAGATGACATCGCGAAACTGCTAATGACTTGGATAACTATTTCGCTGATATCTATTGCTATGTTGTAGAGGTTAGACACTAAATCTTCAGCACTTATTGAGCACTGCTTACATTCTTGCTTGTCCTCTGCAGACGAGGCTTATTCTCGTTTTTCTCATCACGATGGCCGTGGTGGCGATCTCGGACGCAAAAGTAAAAAAGGTACGATGTCAGAGAATATGCAACCAGTCACCTTCACTTTACTTTTTATGTATTTCTGTCGTGAACTCAGGGGAATGAGCACGTGAGGATGGTCAAAGTTGCGATTGCCGTCGCCTTGGGCTAATCACACTCTCGACACCTCTACCAACTCACGCCGCCATGTACGTGTACTCGCTAACTTATACTAAATTGCTAATAAAGATTCAACTGACTCCGAGCCCCCAGCGTACGTCCCCAAAACAACACAAGGCAATTTAGTGTAATAAAACAATTATTAATAATGGAGAGTTTAACAAATTACTCATAAACAATACAATACTACAAATTCCAACGTTAGCTCGCTCTCTAGACGTCCCGGTATAATCTCTACCCTTAATCCAGATAACGTGAGTCACTACCTTAATTAACTAATACTCACACCATACTACACTCGACTGACACACAAACACTCGCCACTTTGCTCTACACACGACTGTCTTTTTCCACGTGGAGGGCCCTCCGATGTTCTTGATGTCCAGGAATCCGTTGCTGTGACGTCGTCTATCGTTGCTGCCTCTCCCACGAGCACTGAGATCTTGCACCACCACGTGCCACCACGTGGCTCTTTTTCAAGGCCGGACTGCGATCAGAGCTTAACCGCGCCTAATGAGGGACCAATGTTATCTACCAGCTTCTGCCTCTGCTGCCTGCGACTGGAATGAAAAATCTGCGCACTCTGTGACAAGAGTGGGTCCTTGCGCACTCTGAGTCGGCTGTGCGGTGAACACCCTTGAACAGACCTCAGTTACAACCTTCTCCTCGAGCATCCAGTGCGAAAGACGCCGATTTCTCGCCGGTCTCTATGCTAAATCCTCATCCATGAGGATCATCCTCTCTCACGATTGGTCAAACAAACATACACTTTTGATTCCAACCTTCTGATATCTAGCTACATCTAATCACTACTAAGCTAACACATGACAGGTGGTCAGTCTTAACTTATCCCTGCCCACTCCACTCATTCTTACCAGTGACGCGATCTGCAACTACGGTGCCATCACGTCTGACTCTCTATTCACTACTGGTGTCCAGTCAGTCCGGCACTAGGTACACCATAGCCTTAAAATTAACGGTCGCATCCTGGCCTACGATCGCTGCGGCGGTAACTGCCGTTCCCCGCTTCTGTCCTGCGCTAGTGCTGACGTAAGTGGCCAGCAGTCCCCAACCCTAGCTGGTCCCAGGGAGATAAGCGGGGGATGAAGCATACCTGAGCCATATGTCCACCGCCTGGCCTGGTACTATCAAAAGCGATTGTTGCCGTAGCGCCACCTTCCCAGCTAACTCGTTCCCACAACTATCTATTCTACCTTATACTAGTTTGACCGCGCGTTCGCACGACTCGCGTATAAACAGAAGTGCGACACCAACACTATAGCCCTCTTACCTAATTATCATATAACAATTTCAGATGTTTTATTGTTGCTTGGGTTACCTTAATAAAACACATCAATGTACAAAGAACAGGCCAAGCTTACCAAGATAATTGTTTGTGATGTCTTCATTATTCGAAACTAGTATGTTACTCAAAAATGAATCTTTTATTTCTATTGACAAACACGTAACATACTAACGTGTTTTCCTGCTGCGTTTTCAATCATTACAACAGGACAAGTTTTAAGAAACAACAGAAAATGTAATAAATAATTGTTTTTTTGCATCTCCCCCTCCACATACATAGTCTTTCTATTTCACGCACACACACGCGCAGGCACACACACACACACACACACACACACACACACACACACACACACACACACTGCTATAGTAAAGATTGTTTAAAATGATGGCCATGTAGTTTGTCGTTTCCTAATTTTTCAATTTCAGTTTGTTGCCAACACCCCAAGCCCGTTCGGCAGTGAGGACCCACAACCAGGCTGGGGTCGACGAAGACGTAGCGGCGACGTCCTTGCACGTGGCAGGTCAAACGTCAGGTAGTGAGAGAAGTCGTGCTGTAGCCGATGTAGCCAGTCTTCGCCAGCCAGGAAATGCTTTCCACTGCATCACTGGCTGCTGTCAGATGACCAATATCACCTATACTAACTTTTCTGTGAAATAAAGTGTTGAACCGTTAAATATATTCTGCGTTATTAATGTTTACTTACTTTAGCTTCTTAATCTTGATTTTTGTTTTCGTTGCCTGTAACCTTCACTCCCTCGTGCTGATATGTTTCACAAGCTGTAAAAAGAGTCTTCAGATTTTTTCTTGCTTTGTATCTACTGTCACATGTCAGAATGACCTGTCTAACTTTAAAAATAATATGTAAACTCATAAAGAAACTCTGAAGAAACAGCTGGATCAACAACATAAAATTACTACACAATCTCGCAACCACTCGTTCGGCCAGAGGCGGGACACGACGTGCCTATCGAACCACTGATTGAGCGTAGATTAAAACAAACAACACATTTATTACACAGACAAAATGATAATAAAAAAGGCTTCATACACACAAATAAGAAAAAAACTGCGTGCCTTCTGCACAGGGGAGAGAATAAGAGAGAGAGAGGGAGAGAGAAAGAGAAGCAATGAAGGGGGGCGGGGATGAAGCAGGGGACACAACACTCGCACACACTGCGGTGTAGCAATGGGGGGAGCAATTTGCCCGTGGAGTGTTCACAGTCTCACTGTGGCTTGCCCTGTCCTGTGCGGCACTCCAGTGCTGATCCCCCCCCTCCTCCCGTCTGTCCGGCACAGAGATGGGGATCCTTTGCAGGTCCAAAACCTGAGCAGCCCCTTTCACGTGAGCGCCTGCGCATAGGTTTGCTCACAACTCCTGGAGAGAGCTTGATCACCCCCAGGGACACAGCCAAGTCACGTGACCACGCGTTGGCGATGAGGCTGATGAAGGCGATGACCCTGGCTGATGCGACCCGTTTACCCCCATCCGCCCGTGTACCCCCACGACGGGCTGAGTCCGGGAAGAAAACAAGAAAACAGTAAAACTAGTCGCAGACACGCAACAGAAAGGAGAAAAAAGATGGGAGGGCCTGAGAGTGCTTTACTGTGAGAGATAAAGAGCCCATAGACATTTACATTAATCCTGTTGATCAACATTTAAGCTGCAAATATTGTACTTCCTAAACAAAATATTTTTCGCCTTCAGCATTATCAACTTAAATTACACTTTCTATCAAGGAGTATTTATACAATCTACTGATAGATAATTCTTTAAAAAATATTGTTCCTTCGCGCACGCACACAGCACGCCGAGCTCCCCGACACATAAAGCTGATTGAAAGTCCACAAAAAATAACCACATGTCGCTTGAAAATGGAGATTGTGGCTTGGCATGCTGTTTAATAACTAGAATATACACATTGTATATTGCGCAATAACTTTAAACTCAAATAATTTTAAAAGCTCTGGAGAAATTGTAAGGTTTAGAAGAAACTGTTCGATCTGCTCAGCTGAGAACAGCTCACCCCACCACCACCAAGCGAGATAAGCGTTGTGATACTTAAAGCTGCAGTCACTTCTCAGTAGCGGCCCCTGTCTGCTTATACAATGTCACTCGCACGCTGGGAAGTAACATCAGTAAGTACCGTTATGCCATCAATAACACTGTTGAGATCTTGTAGAAAAGATAGTGTTGACCTTTCTTTACAAAATAGCGTAAGAGACAGTAAAGATATATACAGTCGACGTTGTGTGAAATGTTGTTTAATCAGGGCAGTTTCATATACATGTTCGGGGATTTTGAATTGCTAAGTTTTCATTTTTTGTAAAGGGGTTATTTGAGACTCCCGTAACATACATTTCAAGAGAACCAGAGATAAAAAAGAAGACATATATATATATATATATTTATATCCATCGACAGCTTTTCGATCCCCAAGGACATGAGGGGGGTGTAGATGATATAAGCTGCACAAACGTCTGGAGAACCTAGAGCGCAGGTGAGGCTTCTTTTTGGTGATTTCTCTTCTGCATTTAGCACCGTTCAGCCTCATTTGTTGGCAGAATGTCTAGTTTCTAACGAATTGAATCCTGGACTCTACCAGAAGAAACAGACAGCAACAAGTTTCTGTTAACGGTCTTCTGTTAGATCCTGTTGTCACCTGTACAGGTTGCCCTTAAAGAGGCTGCACACCCCAAGTTGATATTAAAATTTTAAATATGCTGTTTACTAACAGTTGTATTTAAATTTTCTACTGAGACTACCTTGTTGTCACACTTGTCTGACATTTATAGTGGCGCCCCTTCTGAGTGGCAGCAATGTTGTGTTATCCTGTAGTTTTCTAGTGCAGTACAGAAATTGTATGTTGCTGTATATATATATATATAGAGAGAGAAAGAATTTTCTTCACTGCAGCCATCATGTAAAAGTAATTACTGTCTGTGTACATATATATGTATACTGACAGAAAACTTTCCTCGCTGTAGTCAACATGTATATTAATGTATGCACATTTCCATGTCTAACACATGATCACCTACAATTCTTTCTGTAATTTATCTTGCACAAACACACGACTCTACACATTTACGCCTAATATATCGTGCATAAGAGCTTACATACATACTTTCAAGTCTGTCACGCAGTGTAAACTGGGAAACGACTGAACGAACTGATATTCCCCTGATATTGTTTTATATTTGCAAAAGTGACGGTTGTAACGCTTGATATCGACGTAGACTGTATCTCCGAGACTGAACATTCAGCAAAGACACCGCATCATGCAACCTCATAGATGAGTGAGTTTGTGGAAGTCTGTTAATCGACGACAGTCCGTTGCACTGAGACCTGAAGAGACAACTTATAAATAACAAAGCAGCAACGGATCACATTAAAAACTATTTTTCAGTAAGAGGATTAAGGGGTGGAGACCTACTTTTTAAAGCTCCATGCTGATAATATGCTTAATATGAGCTGTGTCATGCCCTGTTTATATCTCGCCATAAAGCCACTGTAGAGTGCGACGGGCGACTGACTATAGTTATAGTCCACATATGTGAAAAGGTTCCATTTCAAACAAATATTAGTTAGACAACTGTTAAGAAAGATCTTGAATGAACAAGAACAGTTAAGTCTGGAGGCTTAACAAACGTGAGCGTAAAAATAAAAATGTTATTTACAGTAAAATACATTACTCGGAAACTACAAGGTGAGAAGAAAGTCCAAAGACTGATTAGCGATTTAGTAAAAACACGAACGGAAGAAAGAGATAGGCAAGGTACCAGACATTTAGAGAGAAAAACAAGACAAAGAAAATGCAAATGGGCATCGCAGAAAAAAATGTCATTATTAATTTATGGTCAAACGAGATCCATGTAACTGGGCAATAGGAGCATTTTCCCAGATGGCGACAAAGGGTCACATCTGCTGACACAATTCCTGTAGCAAACCGCCCAGCATCATCACCAATGTCACGACAAGTTGTGATCCAGAAAGTCCAAACAACATTTTTTGAGAATTTTCCTCCAGTTGCACCTGTACCAGGTATGGGAGCTTGGCATCAAAGACGCATGCAAATCAGTGTCCGATGTCTTTATAATCAATATACATCATTATTCTAAGAGATCTGATTGTTCTGATGACAGCAAACAGCTCATGCAGAATCTCTGAATTCATTCAGTAAAAAGCACTACAAATTGTAAGCATATTTTCTTCTTCTAAAATGTTTATAACCATTTCAAATACAAGAAAACAGCATCCCGCCGCAGAGAAGTGTATCCCCCAGGACTTTCGTCTTGGTAATTGTTAGCTTTATGAAATGTCCTGTTGTGGCTCATCTACGCCTAAGAGAAGCAATCGATCACATTTATTGTTTAATATTCTGATAATTTAGACTCTTCATTTTCCAGTAAGCGTAGAAACATCACTTTTTAACACCCCTTTAATTGCCGTAAAACATGTCGAAGTGGACAGAATGACTCAAGAACCATTGAAATAATATCGCGAACTTACTAACCGTCCCCAAGTCTATTAATTTCAAAATTAATATCAGTTTCTTACAATTTATTTACAGTAAAATATATTAGTAAGAAATATTATAGAATAACTTATAAGTAATAAGGATGCTGTTTCTGTTTATTTAGACTCCATACCACCAACAACTTCATTAAATCTTTTTAAAGAACTTTCATAGTGTGCTTGGCGCAGAGCAGCTACTGTTTTCCGTGTATTATGTAAACAACAACAGACACGAGCTGATATTCGTGAATTTAAACCAGTTGTTTCATCGACCTTTAGAAACAGGAGCTTTGTCTGCTTAATTGGGCGTCTGAGATGTGCCATACAGCGTTCACATCCTTCACGAACAGCAGCAGCCTAACCTGCAGGACGATACAAGTGACAAAAAAGTAATCACATTGCAAAAAAAGCGATTTACGTTAGTGGTACCTATCAAATTTTTTTATTATAATTATTCTCTGCCATCATGAGTATTGTCGTCGAGAGATGAAACCACATGTATAAGAAAACATAACGTAATATAATACTGACAGACATGTTGTCTTCGGGATTAGGTCTTACGAGCATATATACTTTATAAATAATCTGTGTAGGTGTTGTCAGTATCTGATAAAAGGCTAGAATTTGGCCAATTTTAACATGTGAAATATTGCTTGTTGCTACTATCCATAGAAAACTAAATATCTTTTCCTGTTGTTTATCGTGGGTGTTAAAAGTGCACAACACAGCAAGAACTGCGCAAAGAAAGATTACACCTTAAAATTTTTACCTTTGGTAAGCTAGCGTCTCACAATTAGCACCATTGTTAATGAATGATCGAGGACACTGATCCAAGGCAAAGCATTATGAGAGCAACGACACCCATTAAGCAGAAAGACTATGCGATAGTAAGCCACAAGCCAACGCATACGTTAGTGACCAGCTGAGCAAGCGACCCCAGAGATACTTCGAAAAAAGAGTCAGATAACCCTCACTCGAGAACAAATATTGAGCATCTGTTCATCATAAAACAAAATATCCCCTCGGCCATCGACCTGGATATATCTACAGGTCGAAAACATGAGCGTAAAATTTAAAGTTTCATGCTTATAATCAGGCGATGTTTTTGTGTTTGCTGATGAGGCTAATGATTTTCTCCCTATTGTTTGCTTTACAATTGGCGCTTATTTTATTTACTGTATGCATTGGCTGTATTAAGCACACACGCAAAATAACATGGGAATCTAAAGAAACTTCTCAATATAGTTGGAAGAATGGGGGACTAGGCAGCTTTACGACAGAAAGGGGAAGCGGATGGCCGAGTGGTTAGAGCGCTGGCGTCCGAACCAATCGCGCGCTGGTTCAATTCCCGTTAAGCGCAGCGAACCTCCCCCAGTCGACCCAGTTGGCGGGAATGAGTACCTGACTCCATATAAGGTTGGGGAAGGAAAGACAGCGAGGGAGAGGAGATGGGCACCGCCCTCACATAAAGCTGGCGACGATGCGAGTGATTTTATTAACTCGATTCTCTAGTCGGCTATTAAGCTTCATCTCCATTTCTCTGCCTAATGACCATAAATACCGAGAGCACAGAGGGAGACAAAATAAAGTGAAGATGGAAGGAGGAAGCGGCTATCACACTGAAGCCATAAAGTCGTGTGTTTTGATACCTAGCAGCTGTGCCAATGCCGTATTTAGAGGACAATAACTGCTTAATCAAAAACATTTACGACTTAAGGAAAGATGGGCCGACCGATCGTTGAAAGGATAATTGATCAATGGTAAACACTCTTGCTTAACTAACTTTTTGCCTGGACAAGTGAACGAACACATTTAACTATGAAATTGAAACAACACCTACATACGACAGGTTAAATAACAGAACAGAAAAAGGGAATCAATTTTGAGAAAGCTGCCTACAATAGTAGAGAAAGTAAAGTTCTCTCTCTCTCCCTCTGTATTGTAATGCTTGTTAATGTATAAAGAAAGTATATGGCGCACACAGTCAAACTGTTTTGCACGCGAGACGAGTGATGGAGATTAAACTCGATCCTCCAATCGGCTTCACGACCAACCGTCACATAGCCGAAGAAAATATAGTTAAATTATGTCTGTATATTTATATAAATACACATGTAATACATACACGACAGCGCTGTTTTCTATGTGGTGGGTAAAGTTTAAGAAATAACACGATTGTATTATTATCATTATTACAAATATTATCATGTACGTTTTAAACATAGCAGGCGCTGTATTCATACAGAAAAGCTAATGTTGACATTTGTCATGTACTAGGTTCGCTCATTGCTTGAAATAAAACTCCACTGAAGAGCTCACTTCACTTCTTTCAGCAAGTATTAATATCTGAGCTTATCCTCTGCTTTACTGGAGCCGTTTATGTAGGTCGCCTCATTTGACTGATGGTATTATTTTGTGAAAAGTGGGGAAAATCGTGCAAGATGAAGTGTCTACAGGCTTCTAGCAGCCGTGAGTGCAAAGAGTTTAATGAGGAGAGACAACCACGCAAATGGAAGGAGGGGATAACCGATTTATGGAATCTCGAAGAAAGAACCCGGATGCTTTAACTAAAAGTACAGCCATTCCAATTCCTCAAATAGTGTGTATTAGCTAAATTTTAAAATGATTTTATTTCTGATTAATTCGTCATTGTCTACTGTGTAGGCGTTTGTGTGTATGTGTGCAAGTAAGAAAGAGAAAAAAAAAAAGAAAAAAATGCATGAGCATTCTTGCTTTTGATTTCTCATTAATTTGATCAATTTACATTACATACCCATGCGTAAAATGAAAAAAAAAATAAACATAAAAGCACAGACCCACGTGCACCGACAAAAATATATCTATTTAGGCATGATAAAAAAATAAAATATTCAATAAAAGATTTGTTTATTTTAAATCAAGATGAAATTTTACCTTCAGATCTTTTGATTCTGTAACGCAGGATTAATTTTTAATTTAAACTAAGATCTGTGCGCACAGCACCTTTCATATTATTTTCCTCTTTTAATCTATTTCAGTGATAGATTACAATTATTTTTGTATATGACGACCTGATAGCAATGTCTAAACACCTGTCTCTGATCATGTATGATCTGCAAATAGGTAGTAATGTCAGTTTAAAATACCAAACATCGGTCACTGGTGTTGTATTGCCACAGGTCTAACCGATTGTAAAAGTGAGTCAGGGAGTGCGTAAGTGCGTACATTTCATGTGCTTACTTATTTTTGTCCTTTACATATTGATATCGAGTACTGATTCTACATTGTATTCTTCGTGATTGTATGACCGTTACGTATTTCTCGAGAATCTATCTCCTTAAACTGATCGTAAATACTTTAAACTAAGCCATGACTTACAAATAAGACACTCACACACATTCAAAAATCAAAACACACAGACACACACACACACATACGCACACACACACACACACATACACACACACACATACGCACACACACGCTCGCACATACACACACATACACACGCATACACATTGTCTCTTCCTTTCTCCTTCGAACGTACGTCCTTTAAGCAAAATAAAAGGAAGGTCTGTCGTTATAAATGAAGAATATATTAAAATTGAGAAATGGGCATGGTAGATTTGTAGTTCTACCTATTCCTTTACCATCAGGGAGTATCCACAAACACACAGCAAATACATAAACAATTGCGTGAAAACAGAAACTATGGGCTTATTCCTTGCTAAATAAAAAATAGAACCTTTGTTGACTAATCAAAGGAATAAAACATCAAAAATAAAAAAGAGAAATCGTTTTCTCATCTTTCTTTCTCTTTCTCTCTTTTGCTTTCTTGCTCTCTCGCAGGCGCGTGAGAATCATCGAATCTAAATTACTCATAACTAACAGTCCATGGCTACCAAATTTTTTTTTTTACTTGAGTTAACACCAACGTGCTATGGGACCTGTCTCATTACAAATTCACAGGCTACAAACGATCGTTCAGAAAAACTAATAAAAATTAATGATAAAAGGTCAAAAAGTCAGAGGAACTCATTTTGTTTAAGCGGACAGATTCAATTATGCTGAAGATTAAGCTCCCACGTTGTTATAATCGGAAATAATATGGAATATAATGGAATAAAATGGAAATAAGACTAAAATTAATTTACTCTGGTGCAACTGTTTTGAAATTTGACAATATCAAGCACACACTATTTTCTCTAACCAGACGCCAGACCTTTTGAAATGACCTCTTTAAAGTTAGTAAACAAAATTGAAAAGCTTCTTCTAAGTCCATTTTATATTGTTATCATAGGTAGATAATTGCTGGACGTGAAAGGAAGACATCACTAAATACTGGGGGCTCACCCTCCCTGACAGCCTGAACGAGTTTGACGGTCGATTTGACCAGAGCGATAACACACCAGTGACACCCACAACTCCTGCATCGCCACTGTCAGCTCCCTTTGTTGAAATTCTTAGTACTGTTTATTAAGCAGTTTGATATTATTGGTATTTGATGTTTGGTACGTTGAAAGCAGATTCAACCAAAATAATGCTACTAGTACTAAAGTGTCTCAAGTGATAATAATAACACTGTGTTCTCTTGAATATTATTCTATAACGTTCTATCGACTTCCATAGTAATGTATTGTTCCTTCGCAAGTACAATGATAAACTTATCTTTTTTCTCAAACACTATCTCTCTCTTACACAAGAGAACACACACACACACACACACACACAAGCAGAGACAATAAGAGATGATAGTTCAAATAGACGTCTTAGTGCACAATTGCACCAAGGTGTTATATTTATTGTTAGTATTTCAAAAGTCAGCAAATCTTTTGAGTTGGAAAAATGGAACTCGGAAAGCAGAAAATTTAACAATGGTGTGATAGTGAGTACAGAGAGGTTTTGCTCGAACGAACAGAGGGCGTATACAGCGTTGCACGTGCATCAACTGCTGCAGACGAAAAGAATTTCAATAGTCTTGGAAGACTTTTTAAGAAAGATCTTAGTACACTGGCTGAAACAGACATGATAAGAAAAATCAAAATATTATCGTATGTCTTTATATATTAATTTTTATCCTAACCCGGGCGACAAAAGGACAATTTTCAGCATCCTTTCCTTATGGTTTACTACTCGCATGTGCTGCTGTGTTCCTGTCATCTTGTTTCTTATCTTTACTTGTTTGATCAGTACAATTCACCTCACAGCAATGTGCTTGACTTAGAACCAAAAGATCACTAACCACTCACTATATTTTGTGTAGGCGGCAGCAAGAATGGTATGAGCTGAATGTTCTGACTCCGATCCCTGGTGCTAGTTTGCGGAATAAAAAAGAGAGTAAAAAGCTGTGGTCTTGTTTTCTATTGTTGCTGGTACAGAAGACTTTCGTAAAATTCCAGTGGCTTATATAAATCAATCCAATAAATATGCGAGTAACGCAGGAGGTTTAGCAAAAACAGGATACTTCCTCTCCAGAGTTTATTGTTTATTGGATTAATGATTAATATACCGTGCACCAGCATAACAGAGGAAGTCATTTCAGTTGGAAAAATGGAGCTCGGTAAGACAATAAATTTTAAACGCATATTGCTCCGCCATGTTTATGTCTGAAGCAGAAAATTTAACAATGGTGTGATAATGAGTACAGAGAGGTTTTGCTCGGACGAACAGATGACGTATACAGCGCTGCACATGGCGACGTGGAACAGCTGGTGCGTCAACTGCTGCAGACGGAACAAAATATTGTTTTTAAATAGACTTGGTAGACTTAAGGAAGAGCTTTGTACACTGGCTGAAACAGATATTATACGAAAAATCAGAATATTTTTGGAGGGAAGAGGAGTGGTTAGAGCTCTAGCGTTCAAACTGCAGGGAGAGGGAGAGGAGATTGGACCCACCCTCCCGTTAAGTTGGTCCCGAGAAAAGTGAGGTCACTAGCAGCCCACACTCCCTAACGACTATTAATGTTATTTACGGGACGACCCTCACCTTTTTTGAGATCTTTGGTAGTAATAAACTTTGTGTTACGTTTAAGCGTGGAGTTGTACGCGTCGATTGTAGTAGAGGGTATACATAATTAAAAACAGAAGATGGATATGGCTCGGACATGTGTGCAGAATAAAACCAGAGGCATCTCCCAAAATAGCCCTTCACTGGACAGCGGATGGCAAGAGGAGACGTGGCCGGCCAAAAGAAACATGGCGACGGTCAGTGGAGAGGGAGCTCAGGGACCAGAAGCTGACCTGAAGCGAAGTAGCCAGACTTGCTGCCGACAGACAAGGATGGAGGTCTCTAGTGGATGCCTTATGTACCACCTAGGTACGAAGAGGACTAAGTAAGTAAGTATAGAAGAGTGTGTAAAAGCTGTGGTCTTGTTTTCTTTTATTGCTCGAAAAGAACACTAAACTTACAGACAACTGTCGGAAAATTCCAATGGCTTATGTCAATCAATCCAATAAATATGCGAGTAACGCAGGAGTTTTAGCAAAAACAAGGTTTCTTCCTGAAGAGATTTTCTTGTTTTTTGGATTAATGATTAATACACCGTGCACCAGCATAAAAGAGGAATCTGCACTGACAGCATTTACAGTATTATAAAGTATATGCAGTATCACATAGTATCGCACACTATTGCACACTATTGCATGATTTTATGTAATATCACATAATACAACATGCCGAGGTGTAGTTAAGATTTTTTCTGTTGTTCGTGTGTGAAATTGCACATTATCGATATTTTTGCCTAAAATTACAGCTGTGCGATAGTACTATGTGATGCCCCAAACCGGTCGTTGGCACATCCTAGTGCACTGGCTGGCTGAGTGGGCGGTCACGTGGATGCAGTCTTGTTTGGACGCCACGTCGGCATCACGTGAGTTCTGTCATCAAAATTTCCTCTATAAAAAGATCCTGAGAATACTTTAATTCATGTAGTTACCAGCTCAGCAAATTGCTTACTGTGTGCTCGACCCAGCCATCAGTAACAGTAAACATGTTTGTAAGTATTATCCTAATATACTGTCTGTGTGCATAAGTATATCGAAATAAAATAGAAAGAGTGAGAGGAAGAGCTAGAGAGAGAGAGAGGTCGACAGATATTATTTCTGTGCGTAGTGACTAGTACTTGTCTGTTTATGATGAATGTATTAGTAAGGAAATCGATGCATAGATGACATCGCGAAACTGCTAATGACTTGTATAACTATTTCACTGATATCTGTTGCTATGTTGTAAAGGTTAGACACTAAATCTTCAGGACTTATTGAGCACTGCTTACATTCTTGCTTCTCCTCTGCAGACGAGGCTCCTTCTCGTTTTTCTCATCACGATGGCCGTGGTGGCGATCTCGGACGCAAAAGTAAAAAAGGTACGATGTCAGAGAATATGCAACCAGTCACCTAAACTTTAATTTTATGTATTTCAGATGCTTTATTTTGACTTGGGTTACCTTCAAAGAACACATCAAAGTACAAATTCAGGCCACTGCAGCAAGCTTACCAGGATAATCATTAGTGAGATCCTTATTATTCAAAACTAGTATGTTAACAAAAAATATTAATTTGTTTATAGAATTCAGCTCTGCATCTCCCCATCCACATACATACTCTTTCTATTTCACGCCCACACACACACACACACACACACACACACACACACACACACACACACACACGCGCGCACTGCTATACTGATGGCAATGTACTTTGTCGTTTCCCAATTTTTCAATTTCAGTATGTTGCCAACACCCCAAGTCCGTTCGCCCCTTATGAGCGACAAATAAGGTGGGGTCGACGAAGACATAGCGGTAACGTCCGTCAGGGTGGCATGTCAAACGGTCAACAAGTGAGAGAAGTCATGCTGTAGCCGATGTAGCCAGTCCTCACCAGCCAGAAAATGCTTTCCACTACATCACTGGCTGCTGTCAGATGACCAGTATCACCTATACTAGCTTTTCTGTTGAATAAAGCGTTCAACCGTTAAAATTGTTTATATATTCTGCGTTATTAATGTTTACTTACTTAAGCCTCTTTATTTGGATTTTTGTTTTTGTTGTCTGTAACCTTTACTCCCTCGTGAAAAACATGCGTGCCCCCTGCACAGGGGAGAGACAAAAAAGAGAGAGAGAGATGGGGAGTAAGAGATGAACTTAAAGGGGAGGGGTGAAGCAGGGGACACAACACTCGCACACACTGCGGTGTAGCAATGAGGAAGCAAATTGTCCAGCGAGTGTTCACAGTCTCACTGTGGCTTGCCCTGTCCTGTGCGGCACTCCAGTGCTGACCCCCCCTCCTCCTCCTGTCTGTCCGACACACAGAAGGGGGGATCCTCCACAGGTCCGAAACCTGTCTTGCCCTGATCAAATCGATTGTAAAAGTCAGTCAGGGAGTGCGTAAGTGCGTACGTTTTATGTGCTTACTTATTCTTGTCCTTTAAATGTTGATACCACAGTACTGATTCTACATTGTATTCTTCGCGATTTCATGACCGTTACGTATTTCTCGAGGGTCAATCGCCTTAATTTGATCGTAAATACTACTAAGGCATGGCTTAAAAATAAGAAACACACACGCACGCACACGCAGGCACACACGCACAAGCGCGCACACACACACACGCGCGCGCGCACGCACACACACGCTTTCTTTTCCTTTCTCCTTCGAATATATGTCCTTTAAGCAAAAAGGAAGGAAGAGTCTGTTGTTATAAATGAAGAATAAATTTGAAATGAGACAGGGACAATGAAGATAAGTAGTACTACCTATTCCTTTCCTATCAAAGAGAATTCACAAACACACAGCAAAGACATAAACAATTGCAAATGAAAACAGAAACTGTGGGTTTTTCCTTGCTAAATAAAATATAGAACCTTTGTTGACTAATCAAAGGAATAAAACATCAAATAATAAAAAAGCGTTTTTCCATCTTTCTTTCTCTTTCTCTTTTTCGCATTCTTGCTCTCTCGCAGGCGCGTGAGAAACATCGAATCTAAATTACTGGTAACTGACACTCCATGGCTTCCAGTCTTTTTTTTTACTTGAGTTGACACCAGCGTACTATGAGACCTGTCCCATTACAACAATACAATCACAGGCTAAAAACGATCGTTCAGGCGAACCAATAAAAATTGGTAACCGGTCAATTCGACTAATGTTGGTTCGACTAAGTCGTTTCTTCTAACGGACGAGTCGTCTATAGGACGCATCAAATCATTAGTTTGAATTTTAGTCTGTCATTAGTGTCGCGTGTCGCATGCTGCCTTTAGAACGGGAGTAGAGGGGTAGGGCGTAATTGGAGGTGGGCGAATTTCTACGTCACCGCGGTCTGACGCAATTTCGTCTTTTTACGTCATTGCCCGCAAGGTTACCAGTGAGTGCTTACCCCGTACCCGGCCTCGCTCGCTCGTCTAGTTAGTGTTTTTTTAATTATTGTTATTATTATTTGCCGCGCGTGTTGGCCCAGACAGTGATTAGGGAGGGGGTGTTTCTTCTGTTGTACCCGCCCTACGTGTGGCTGCATCCGTGAATGGCGCTGGGCTGCGCGTCTTCAATTAATTTGTTCATTCTGAAGGGACGTTTATTGTATGTAATATCTTGACTTTCTTTTTGGCAGTGTTCGTCCTTTTTTCTTCTTTCTTAAAACTTTCTCCCATATTTAATAAACGCGTGGGGTTTTTTGTTTGTTTGTTTTTCTTTTTAACTGTTCCCGCGTGTTCGCGTCAATTTTTACACTGAGGGACGGTTGGATGCGTCGCCGGCATCGGGCGTTTGAGTTTTTGTTGAGTCTGTGTGGTTGAGAGCGTGAATGCGAAAAAGAAACATGTGGAGCGACAGTTAGCACTCGTTACATGATACATTTAACTCGTTATTGAAATTCAAATCACTTTAATGCGTCCTATAGCATTTCATGCGTCCTATAAACGACTCGACCGTTAGACGAAACGATTTAGTCGAACTGACCTTAGTTCAGGGAACCATAAAAATTAACGATAAAAGGTAAAAAAAAGTCAGAGGAACTCATTTTGTTTAAGCGGACAGATTTGATTATGATGAAGATTACGCTCTCATATTGTTATAGTCGTCAATGGAAATAAGACTAAAATTAAATTACTCTGGTGCAACTGTTTTGAAATTTGACTATTTTAACAGGCTCAGAAAAACTTTTGAAATTACCTAGTTAAACATAGTAAACAATATTGAAGAGCTTCTTCTAAGTCCATTTTATAAATTATATTGCTATCATAGGTAGAGTTATTGCTATCATAGGTAGATAATTTCTGGACTTGAATGGAAGACATCACCGTAAAATACTGGGGTATTTACCGTAAAATACACCGTAAAAAACGTAAAATACCCTTCCCGATAGGCTGAACGAGTTTTACGGTCGATTTGACCAGACCGATAACACACCAGTGACACCCACAACCCTTGCATCGCCACTGTCAGCTCCCTTTTGTTGAAATTCTTAGTACTGTTTATTAAGCAGGTTGATATTATTGGTATTTGATGTTTGGTACGTTGAAAGCAGATTCAGCCAAAAATGCTATTAGTACTTATTGTCTGATCATACACGAGTTCAAGTTCAAGTTCAAGTTGTTTATTCATGGGGCCATTGCCCTTTTTGAAGGGGGAGCAACAACAACAGTACAATATTACATATATCTATGCATGGTTGTTGAGTAAAAATTACAAGAAAACAAACATTCATATGTTGCTTATTTGTCTTCTATTGCAGTTTTTCTAAACTGGAAAGCATGGAAGAGATACAATGCCAGATTTTTAACAACTTTTTCATTTGATGAGGCTAGCAGCAAAATCATTTTAAATTTATTTGGACTAGTATACCATTTTCTTTGTATGTATCTTATTCTAAGATGCTGTAGGGCTTTACAACATAGAACAAAGTGAACCTCATCTTCCTCATTTAATTGACATAATGGACATACAAGATCAAGTGTAGTGTAACTTCTATACCTAAAGTAATGGACTGCAATGCTAGATACACCCAGTCGGAATTTAGCAAGAATTGTCATCAGATAGTAATCTAGATCTATTTGTAAGTATTTTTTGACAGCTCCTGAGATTCCATAAGTAGAATAAAAAGAAAATCTCTCACTGCTATTGATGTGATCTTCCGACTCTTGCCATCTACAGAAAACTTGTCGTTCTTTTAATTTGTTTAGAAACAGTCTTTCACATTGTTCCCCTTGGTTTAACCACACAAAACCAAACCCCAGCTTTAACTTTCTTTTAATATTAGATACCCAGTTTGATTTACCTTTTAATTCTAAATCAAATAACATTCTGTAAATTTTGCGTAGCAGTCTGTCATCGTTCATTCTAACACGTTTCAACCAATATCGAACACATTTATTAACTGAATTTACTGTTATTGGGTGTCTATGTAGTTCGCCATAAACTAAATCATTTGGGGTTCGGCTATCTAGCCCCAGGAAGAGTTTTAAGGCAAAGAGGTGGACCTCTTCACAATAGTGTGATGCCTTGTCTAGTCCCCAGAGTTCCGCACCATACTGTAGTAAAGGTTGGACTTGGGCATCAAAAAGTTTTAAAAATACATCTACACTTGTGTTATTATATGATCTAAGAGTTTTCATTATTAAGAGTAAGCCCTTTTTTCCTCTATTTGCCAAGTCCTGGCATGCAGCTGAAAAGCTAAGCTTAGCGGAGAACAGCAATCCAAGATACTTGTATACATTAACAACAGGTATTACAGTACTGTTATAAGTCCAACGTTCCCTTGCTCCTAGAAACCCACCTTTGCGGAAGACTACAATATTACTTTTCTCTAAGTTTACATTTAAGTCCAGGGTAGATGCAGCTATGCTTAAGTTATTCAGCTGGTTTTGCAGCCCAATCATTGTTTCGGCAATCAAGACAACATCATCTGCAAATAGTAGTATAAACAACTCTAAATAATCCAAAGGTAAGGAAGCTCCATGTTTTCCATTCTGAATTATCTTGATTCCCATTTCGTTGATAAAGAGGGAGAATAATACAGGACTACACACATCCCCTTGCTTTACCCCCTTAGTACAGTTTATGTAGTCGGTTAACTGTGCACCACAGCTGATTCTTACTTTAACATTATTATACATGGCTTTAATAGATTTAAACAGCTTTTTTGGGACCCCATTCTTTAGCAAAACGTGCCATAGCAAGTTTCTATTTATTGAGTAGAACGCTTTTTCAAAGTCGATAAATGCAACGTATAATTTACGGTTGAGAGCAAACTGTTTTTGAATCAAACCCAACAGAGTAAACATATGGTCCACAGTTGAGTATCCTTTCCTAAAACCTGCTTGGTATTCCCCTACAACCTGTTTTTCATCCATCCACTCTTGCAATCTACTGTTAATTATGAAACCATATGCTTTACTAGCAACATCGCAAATAGAAATACCCCTATAGTTATAAGGGTTGCTCCTATCTCCTTTTTAAAATAATGTTATCATTATTGATTCTGTCCGTTTTTCTGGAAAGACACCCTTGTTAAATAGTTCATTAAAAAATTCATGCAGAAAGTCTACTACAATAGAGCATGAATGTTTTAGAAGTTCACCGATTATCATATCTGGGCCTGCAGCTTTATTATTCTTAATTCTTCGTAGGGCATGTAATACTTCTTCTTTTGAAATTGGTCGGTCAAAAATGCTGTCACTAACTTCTAGTGTATCATTATTGGAGCAGTCAATGTCTTTATCAAGTAGTTTTTTGAAGTGCTGATACCAGGTATCTACGCTTTGTAGACATTTTTTGTAGTGTGGACCAAAACATTTGCTTGTTTTTTATGGCAGTCTTTAGCTTATGTATTATTGTTTCATTAAATATCTTCTTTTTTTCTTTTTAGTAAGTTCTTATATTCTCTTCTTACTTTACAATACGTATGTCTGTCATCATCAAGAAGTGATTTTTTAAATGATTTGAGGGCTTTCCATACCATCTGTCTTTCTTTTTTACATTCACGGTCAAACCAATTGTCTAACTCATCCTTTTTACAAGTATTGACACATTCTCCATACACTTGGCATTTTCCTTAATACAACTATTGAATAGGTCCAGGGCCCCATTTATGTCTGTTTCTATCAACTGGATTGCTTGATTTAAGTTCAATAAGGTCTCTTTATTCATATTACTTATGAATTTAGAGGCATTATTTTTGTCCCAGGCAAAGAATTTTTTCAGTGTACATTTCTTTTTTGTTTCTTCACATGACTTCCCTATCAGTTCTCTATCTTGCATATTTAACTGCAAATTTACAGGCATATGATCAGAGTCAAGTCTCTGTTTGAAAAACAGTGAGATAGCTGCAGTATGGGTGTAAAATAGTTCCTTTGACATTCAAAAGTAGTCATTAACACTATGCCCTGAATCAGTAATGTAAGTGTAGCAACCATCACGGTCGCCATGACATACACCGTTCAAAATGTATAGCTCAAAGGAGGCACATAAATTTAGTAAAAGTTTTCCATACTGATTGACAACTGGGTCCTGTGGAAGTCTATCTGACTTAATAGAATGGCTATCAGGTACAAGTAACTCTGTGACAAGGTCAGCATCAATAGTATCATTATTATTCAAGCATCCAGTCCGACCATTCAAATCTCCAGCTACAATGACATACGTTTCCCCCATATTTTCATACACTCCACCAAGCAATCTTCGATAATGGACATACCATTGCTAATACCAGTGTATGGGTAAAAGGGGGAGCCTTCAGGTGGTACATATGCACAAATATAAATGATATCTTTGTCAAGATTAAACAAGTTTTTGGTAATTCGAAAAACAATCAGATTATGAAAACTTGTGTCTATTTTGGTAATATATGGTACCAGCTTATTGTTAATTAGACATAATAGGCCTCCCGAACGACGGCCTTGACTATTAGCCTATATTTAATAGCCGGCTTGTGGACACAGAAATAATCTGAAAAGATTGTAGAAGTAAAGTTTTCCATAAATGTTTCGACAAAGCAAATAAAGTCAAATGACATTATGAATGATAGGAAGTCGTTGTTTGTTAATTTACCTTGCAGTCCACATATATTCCAATGTAAAAAAGAAAGCCTATAATCAGGGGGTATAACTCGCATTTTCCTTTGTCCATCTTCATTGGAGTTAGTACCCTTGGACTTGCAATCACTGTCACACGACCTGTCAAGTAAACTCGGTGGACACTCGTCATTTTTATCAATGGAAGTAACATAATTCGCCGGGCGGCCAAAACTCTTTCTTCGGTAAGAGCACGGTTGACATCAGCGTAGAATTTCCTCCCATAGATATATAAGTGATCGAAAACCATTTTTACTCTTTTTCCCTTCATTCCTCGCTTTCCTTAGATGTGGAGTCAGTAGTTTCCTCATTTCACGTGTCCGCGTCGATAAGTCTTCCCCAATAAAAATTTTGGAACCTTTTAGTTTGTACTTGGATTTCATTACGTTTGTCCTGTCTTTGAAAAAGTGAATCTGACGATGATGGGCGAATCGCTCTTGTTGTTCAGTCTATGCACTCTATATTGTCTGGAATATACACACAAGTTGGTTTTTGATAAAGGTACTCACAATAGCTTCACATTCGTCTGGCGTCTCTTTCTCCTTCCTAGGAAAGCCAAAGAACAGCAGGTTGTTTTTCTTTGACCTGCTTTCGAGTTCGTCAATCTTCCTCTCTGCTTCGCTCAGTTTCTTCTGTAGACTTTCGTTTCTTTCTTCGAGTTGATGAAGCTGACGTTGAATCTCAGAGTTTTCATGGCGTATTTCCTGCATTTGTGTTTGGAGGGTTGAGCAGGAGTCGTTTAGTCTTTTGATGTCATCTTTTACTTCGTCAAACTTTGTACTCATGCTTTGCAATATTCCCATGACAGCTGTGCGATAGTACTATGTGATGCCCCAAACCGCTCGTTGGCACATCCTATTGCGCTGGCTGGCTGAGTGGGCGGTCACGTGGATGCAGTCTTGTTTGGACGCCACGTCGGCATCACGTGATCATACACGACCACACAAATGTGTTTACACATTGATATCAGATTCTCACATCATTAAAATCCTTTCGAACTATCATTGCATTCAATTAGAAAATTATATGTAAGAGATTGTACGCACAAATCTTGGCGAAAATTACAAATTAGTCTTGCTTTACATAAATAATAGATTTGACAGTAAAAGCGATATCATATTTTACTATAATCGAAAAATTCGTGTTTTTTTTCTTCACCTTACTTTCATAAATATAATATAATTTATTTTTTGGCGGTTCACGTGGAGCTTTGTTTACAGCATTCATTATCTTGTTATCATTTTATACCTGAATATGTCAAGCATCGCAAATTAATGATATTTACGAGATATCAAAACTTAATAAACGTGTACTTTTCTGTCTCTTTCTCTTGCGCTTACTTGTATTAGAGAGAGTGATAAGTTAGTAATTTTGTACTTGACTTAATCAGTTCTAATATTTGTTTTTGATTAGGAACAGAGAACACAGACGGGTCGCTTACATTCATATTATTCGTTAATAATTTGTCTCCGTTTTATGTCCGGCTGCAAACTTGGCTCCTAAGTCGTTGCCGCAGGAAATATTTTTTCGTATCTTTAGCAGGGGTTTAAAAAATTGAAAGTTTTCGTAGACATGGTTTTGTACGAAAAAAATTTAATAGTCGTCACTGAATCTAACGTGGTGGTCAGTTCATAAACAGTATTTCCACAACCACAGCCAGCAGTGTGTCTGCTGTAAACAAGCTGCTTATGGTTGAAGAAGGGACACAACTTTTAATTAAGTGATTTATTTAATAACAGAAAGATAATCTGCACCATTGTCTTGCTCTCTTTGTAGATTTGCGCAAAGTGGACAATATGCACAATAACATCAAAGTCATTGTGTTATAATAGACGTGCAGTTCTTAGATTTCTTAAAATTTCTGCTACGATATGTAAATATGACTAAAATATAAAAAAGAAAGCTTACCTAGATTTTCCAATCGACTGTGAGAAAACCCACGACATTAAATTAATTATGGTAGGCTGACATTGCGGAAAAACTGCTATTGTTAATTTTAATTATTATCAAGAACACTTGTTAATTAGATATTGTGTAAGCTGCCACTTCGCTTTCTCTCTATTTCTCGCACGCACACGCACGCACGCACACACACACACACACATATATATATATATGTATATATTCCCGTACACGTGGACATAGACGATATAAAAATAACAAACATTCTGCATTGTCATCTATGAAAAAACTTGGCGACAGTGACAACGTCTTAAATCTTTAGTTTTCTCTTAAACCAGTGCTTTATATATTTATTGACAGCGAAGCTATTAATGAATGTTTTCTATATAATGTAGTCACATCATCACTAGCTGATGACTTTTCATGTTTTTTATTTGTGATGGTGGTAGACACTTTTCCTTTTATTGTGATGAACGGTTTTTGGAACGGTAGTGACATCACGAACCTTATCAGTTGCTGTCTGCTCTATGTGTCCGACATGACGTCCCTTGATCTCTAAGTGGCTCAGTCAGTTCATCATTTGTTGTTATATGAATACATCATAGAAAGGTTCTAGTTTAATGAACAGAGGGTGTTTTCAAAACTCCACATGGCGACTTGCAACATCTGGTGTCTTAATTGCTGCTGAGAATCAGAATAAAAGTTCTTAGAAATTCTTGTAAAAATATTCCAGAAAAGCCTCGTTCACACTGGTCGAAATAGAAATTTTATGAAATATCAAAGTTTTTTTTCATTTCATGAACGCTTAATCAAACTTTGCTTGCCGTTTTAATAAAGTCATTTTAAAATACTGTCTATAAATATCTGTATATACTATGTTTTTATCCTAAACTCGACAAGACTGTAACAGTTTAGAATATCATTTCTGGTTTACCACTTCGTGTGTGACTGCATGGCTGTGGTTGGGTTCCTGTCATATTGTTTCTTATCTTGAATGTATTACATGTTAGGTAAGTACAATAAACCTAGAACAGTAGTCAGTTTGTCTGACTTTGGAGAAGATAACTGAACCTACTCACTAGACCTTGTGTCGAAAGGAAACGAATTGTAAAAGGAAAGAATTGTATGAGCTGCTGTAGACCGCGACACGCTGAGATAGTTTGTGTAGTAAAAAAGAATTAAAAAGTAATTGTCTCTTGTTATTTTATTGCTCGAAGAAAACATAAACATTCTTTAGAAAATTATCAGCAACCCGCTGCGATCTGCGTACATTGCTTTTGGTAAATTTCCGAGTAAAGCAGGATGAGCAAAGACTGTGATTACCAGCTGACCAGAAGTTCTGGTCAAATGACTCAGTGTCACATACAGTGCACCAGAAATCTGTACGCATGAGATTTACATGCTCATAAATAATAATTCAGTATCACATAGTATTGAATGATATCGCAGTTATGAATACTGTGATTCATAACACTGTGTCCTCTTGAATATTATTCTATAACGTTCTATCGATATCGATAGTAATGTATTGTAAGCACAATGATAAACTTATCTTTCTTTTCTCAAAAACTATCTCTATCTTACACAAGAGCACGTACACACACGCACGCACGCACAGAGAGAGAGAGAGACAATAAGAGATGAAGAGTTCAAATGAACCCTGAGGGTGTTATATTTATTGTTAGTGTTTTAAAACTCATGAAGTCCTTTCAGTTGGAAAAATGGAGCTCGATAAGACAATAAATTTTAAACGCATATTGCTCCGCCATGTTTATGTCTGAAGCAGAAAATTTAACAATGGTGTGATAATGAGTACAGAGAGGTTTTGCTCGGACGAACACAGGGCTAATACAGCGCTGCACATGGCGACGTGGAACAGCTGGTGCGTCAACTGCTGCAGACGAAACAAAATATTGTTTTTAAATAGACTTGGTAGACTTAAGGAAGAGCTTTGTACACTGGCTGAAACAGATATTATACGAAAAATCAGAATATTTTTGGAGGGAAGAGGAGTGGTTAGAGCTCTAGCGTTCAAACTGCAGGGAGAGGAGAAAAGTGAGGTCACTAGCAGCCCACACTCCCTAACGACTATTAATGCTATTTACGGGACGACCCTCACCTTTTTTTTGAGATCTTTGGTAGTTTCATCCCCGTTTTAATAAACATTGTGTTACGTTTAAGCGTGGAGATGGAGGCGTCGATTATAGTAGAGGGTATACATAATTAAAAAAAGAAGATGGAGACGGCTCGGACATGTGTGCAGAATGAAACCAGAGGCATCTCCCAAACTAGCCCTTCACTGGACAGCGGATGGCAAGAGGAGACGTGGCCGGCCAAAAGAGAGGGAGCTCAGGGACCAGAAGCTGACCTCGAGCGACGTAGCCAGACTTGCTGGATGGAGGTCTCTAGTGGATGCCTTATGTACCACCTAGGTACGAAGAGGAATAGGTAAGTAAGTATAGAAGACAGGGTAAAAAGCTGTGGTCTTGTTTTCTTTTATTGCTCGAAAAGAACACTAAACTTACAGAAGACTGTCGGAAAATTCCAGTGGCTTATGTCAATCATTCCAATAATTATGCGAGTAACGCAGGAGTTTTAGCAAAAACCAGGTTTCTTGACTGATGAGAATTTCTTGTTTATTGGATTAATGATTAATACACCGTGCACCAGCATAAAAGAGGAATCTGCACTGACAGTATTATAAAGTACATGCAGTGATACATAGTATCGCACACTATTGCATGATTTTATGTAATATCACATAATACAACATGCTGAGGTGTAGTTAAGATTTTTTCTGTTGTTCGTGTGTAAAATTGCACATTATCGATATTTTTGCCTGATATTACAGCTGTGCGATAGTACTATGTGATGCCCCAAACCGCTCGTTGACACATCCTAGTGCACTGGCTGGCTGAGTGGGCGGTCACGTGGATGCAGTCTTGTTTGGACGCCACGTCGGCATCACGTGAGTTCTGTCATCAAATTTTCCTCTTTAAAAAGACCAAGACAATACTTGTAGTTACCAGTTCAGCAAATTGCTTACTGTGTTCTCGACCCAACCATCAGTAACAGTAAACATGTTTGTAAGTATTATCCTAATATATTGTCTGTGTGCATAAATATATATATAAATAAAATAGAAAGAGAGAGAGAGAGGTCAACAGATATTTTTTCTGTGCGTAGTGAATAGTACTTGTCTGTTTATGATGAATGTATTAGTAAAGAAATGGATGCATAGATGTCATCGCGAAACTGCTAATGACTTGGATTACAATTTCGCTGATATTCATTGCTGTGTTGTAGATGTTAGACACTAAATCTATAGCACTTATTGAGCACTGCTTACATTCTTGCTTCTCCTCTGCAGACGAGGCTCCTTCTAATTTTTCTCATCACGATGGCCGTGGTGGCGATCTCGGACGCGAAAGTAAAGAAGGTACGATGTCAGAGAATATGCAACCAGTCACCTTCACTTTAATTTTATGTATTTCAGATGCTTTATTTTGACTTGGGTTTCCTTCACAGAACACATCAAAGTACAAAGTACAGGCCACTGCAGCAAGCTTACCAGGATAATTATTAGTGAGGTCCTTATTATTTGAAACTAGGATGTTACTTAAACAATAAATCTTTTTTTATTGACCAACACGTAACATACTGACGTATTTTGTTGCTGCGTTCTCAAGAATTACAACAGGGCAAGCTTAAAGAAACAACAAAAAATTTAATAAATTATTTTTTTTGGAAAATAAACGGCTTTGCCTTTTTAGATTGTTTGGTCAGAAGGTAAATTTTCATGAATAAAATTGTAGCTGAACACTTGAGTCGCTTTAGACACAATTCAAAAATATTTTGTACTGGGGTAGTTTCTTCTGAGCTTTACAAGTATACATT
Source organism: Marisa cornuarietis (assembly GCA_004794655.1). Taxonomy (NCBI): domain Eukaryota; kingdom Metazoa; phylum Mollusca; class Gastropoda; order Architaenioglossa; family Ampullariidae; genus Marisa; species Marisa cornuarietis. The sequence continues at coordinate 250,118 of SMMW01000065.1, read as the reverse complement.
ACTTACATGTAAAATAAATACACACGTTTGCCATACAAAGCCAGAAGATTTTTTAAATTAGCTATGTGACCGAAACAACACAAGTTTTAGTTGCAAGTCACTTTATGTTAATTTGCGAATATTATCGTCATTTCATCAAAACAAATTTTAGTAGATCAAATTAAAAGATAAAAATAAGCATTCAATTTCACAACATTATCATATAAACATATAGACAATAAAAACACAAAATAGTCAGACTGCTTCAGTGATGATGTGATGTCAGAAAATTTTTCTCCCCGTAAAATACAAGAAGGGCAGAACAAGCCCAATGCATGTATGCTTTATCTAAATCCACATTCTTTTTTTTAACAAAATATATGTTTATAGAATTCAGCTCTGCATCTCCCCCTCTACATACATACTCTTTCTATTTCACGCACACACGCGCAGGTTCACGCGCACTGCTATACTAAAGATTGTTTAAACGGATGGCCATCGAGTTTGTCATTTCCCAATTTTTCACTTTCAGTATGTTGCCAACAACCCAAGTCCGCTCGCCCGTCAGATTTCAGATCCAGGCTCGGGTCGACGAAGACATAGCGGTAACGTCCGTCAGGGTGGCATGTCAAACGGTCAGTACGTGAGAGAAGTCGTGCTGTAGCCGATGTAGCCAGTCCTCACCAGCCAGGAACTGCTTTCCACTACATCACTGGCTGCTGTCAGATGACCAATATCGCCTATACTAGCTTTTCTGTTGAATAAAGCGTTCAACTGTTTATATATTCTGCGTTATTAATGTTTACCTATTTTAACCTCTTTTTCTTGATTTTTGTTTTTGTTCCCTGTATCCTTCACTCCCTTGTGCTGATATGTTTCACAAGCTGTAAAAAGAGTCTTTAGATTTTTTTTCTCGCCTTGTATCTACTGCCACATGTCAGAATGACCTGTCTGACTTTAAAAATAATATGTCAATCCATTAAGAAAGTCTGAAGAAACAGCTGGATCAACAACACAAAATCGCGACACAACCTCACAACCACTCGCTCGGCCAGAGGCGGGACACGACGTGCCTATCGAGCCACTGAATAGCGTAGATTAAAACAAAGACGGAATGAATGCTACAAACAACAAATTTATTACACAGAGAAAATGATAATAAAAAAGCTTTATATACCTACCCAAACAAGGAAGAAAAACACGCGTGCCCCCCTGCACAGGGGAGAGACCAAAGAGAGAGGGGGGAGAGTGAGAGAGATGAACTAAAAGGGGAGGCGGGAAGCAGGGGACACAGCACTCGCACACACTGCGGTGTAGCAATGGGGGGAGAAAATTGTCCGTCGAGTGTTCACAGTCTCACTGTGGCTTGCTTTGTCCTGTGCGGCACTCCAGCGCTGACCCCCCTCCTCCTGTCTATCCTGCACACAGAAGGGGGATCCTCCGCAGGTCCGAAACCTGAGCAGCCGCTGGTCACGTGGGCGCCTGCGCACAGGTTTGTCTCCTCGCAACTCTTGGTGAGAGCTTGGTCGCCTCCAGGGACACAGCCATGTCACGTGCCCACGCGTTGGCGATGAGGCTGATAAAGGCGATGACCCGGCCTGATGCGACGCGTTTCCCCCCCCCCCATCCGCCCGCATACCCCCCATGACAGGCTGACAGGTAACTTAGCTTATATCCCTGGGGCCGGTTGCACAACACATTTCTAATTTTAAATACTTTTAAGTCTTAAATCTTTTTAGATAAAAGTGCATACCACAGTTTAAGAATTTTTAAAACTAAAACTGCTATAAATAAGATAAAGTTGTTTAAGTCTGATTTTCCGTCCTGTCAGTACAATTTTTTGTATGTTCTTGTGTAATGCATCTAAATGGCATAGAAGAGATTTTGCTTCTTTAGGACAGTTTTAAGCTTTAGAATCATGTTGTGCAGCTGGCCCCTACCTTGGGTATTTACTTCCTTTAAAGCCATAACTCTATATTGCTGTACCGATATGCTTTCGTTGCGACACAGACATGATCCCTCGGAGGGCCGGTTTGATCATGATACCGAGTAAACAAATCATTAAAATAAATGTCAATATAAAGAGTCCAATGTAAACAATGCAGTATTAACAAAACGTTCACACACACACACACAGCTGACCTAGCACACACACGGTGACAAGATCCTCCCCCGCACTCGAAATAATCAAAAAAGGAATAAAAGACCCGAACGCACTACTGTGAACATGGTGCAGGCGCTGCATTATTCCCGGAATTTATACACAGTATAAACTATAGTGGTTTAATATCCGTTTCTTCCTCTGCAAGTAGATGTGGGGTGTTATATAACATATTCTTATAATTTGTTTATGTGTGTCTTTTATTAATTGTCAGTTGTAAATTTCTCCTCACAGCCTGACCTTAAGATCTCCCATTCCTTAGACGGACGTGTCTCCAGCTATTGCTTTCAAACAGGTTCCAAGGGTGAAAAAAACACCACCATCTTGTGGTTACTGCCATGTGGTATAGGGAGACTTTTAAGGCCCAAGCCGTTAAAAAGAGTGACAACCGCAGTTTGATCAAGTATGCCGTTTCCGGCTTGTCTTTCTTGTCCAAGTATTTAAAAGCACACGTTTTACATTGTAACAGAAAGCAGAAAAGATTGTTTTATATTGTGAAATATTTGTTATTGTCATTTAGTTCGCTAATTCCTAGTCTAAATCGTATTAAATTATTCCTGACATTTTTTTTTTTTAGGCTATGATGCAAACAAAATTTCACTGAATTTTTTCTTTCCATTTATCACTAAGATAAGGTGGTTAGTACTTGTAGTTGGTTCTAGAATTCTCTTTAAATATAAGAGTATTTAGAGTATGTGATTACAGAGAGAGTGCGAGGAGACAACACAAGGTTTGCATTGGCAGCATGGGCTACCTTTGTGTGTAGATTGTGTTCGGGGGACGTAGGATGAAGTCTGGTCCACAGCGACTGACATGTAGCGACCACGTGACGTTAGTATCAAACAGACATTAAGTGTTTAGTCTCGTAAAAGATTGAAAACGACGTCTTTCTTGTAAATGTGTAGAAAAAAAGCGAGAGAAAGTCTTTGCTGAAAAAAATTCTACTAAAATATGTATGTTTGCAAGCAAGCAAGCGCGTGCGTGCGTGTGTGTGTGTGTGTGAAAGAGAAAGAGAGGGAGGGTGTGTGCGGCCTGCACGCACGGGTTTGTATTTGCGAATAATAAATTGTTAATAATGATGTATTTGTGAATCAATTATATAAATACTATAAAAAGTGTCATCTAAGTGATGATGAAGGCGACTTTTTGTCTCTTGTTGTATGCAAAATTTACAGCGATGATACCAATCAACAGGAAATGAGCAGACCTTATGCAAAGACATGAAAATATTAAAAAAATGGGAATACAAGACAACTATTTCACAGTATCAAAGAGCGATTATTATCATCGTTTTATTTAAGTAGGAAAGTAAGAGACCACAGCGTAAAATGTTTGTTACAAGTTCAGAACACGACATCCACGAAACCATAAATATCAAGAAAGCAGAGACCAAACATTCATGAACACTACATTGTTAAAGAATGCATTGTGTTCACAGATGAACTAATGTGTTTATCTATCTTAATCCTTAATGCAGAGCATAGCTCTCACAACTGTTATGAAGACGTTTCTTATGTAGCCTATACTTTGTAATACAATGTATTCAATGCAGCTAATTCAAAGATTAGATGAAACAATCATTAAATAAAATGAAAACAAGTGTATAATGAGTTTGTAGATATATGAGATGGGTTCACTTACTGCAGTATCTGAGACCAGTAATATTAGAAGCAAGCAGCACTCCACCAGTCTGCCCTCCATGACTTTGATTCAGTTGCTTCAAACTCTTAACACTACTAAAATATAAAATATATTGACAACTATGAACACACACACACACACACATACACGCACGCACACACACACATTCAAAACATAAACTTTTTTTCAAATGCCAAGTAATATTTTACGGTGATCTATGCACTCCAGAATTTTACCTTGTGATTGTACAACATTTAGATCTTTTACTTGATAGGGAATGTAGAAGACTGACATTTTTACTTTTGATTATTTTACATGTGCACGCACATACGAACACATACGTATTCTCCGCTAACGCATGTACGCACACACACACACACACACACACACACACATGCGTACATACACACAACCACACGCAGGAAGAAAAGCATACGAGATTTATTAGAGCCGATCTGATTGCTCAAACTGTTTCTCCAAGTAAATAACCCCATAAAGGTAATTTTTTTCCATAAAGTATTAAAGAATAAATGACAGCAGTATACACGATATTGTTTCTTGACAAAATGATTAGATGTGAAAACAACCAACCCGCCTTAATTCACATAAGTGTGTTTGTCGTTGTTCGCCTTCTGCTGCTTACAACTGAAACAAAATTATATTCAAACATGATGTTAACAAAAAAAAGTACTCACAAACATCGCTTGTTCATTTGATTGTGTATTTTGTTATTACGCTGTCTTAGCAAGTCTAAGATATTTTAAAGCAGTTCGTATTTTCATAGTTTATGATAAAACACACTTGTTTAATAAAGTAATTTTCTATTTATGAAAATTAATAGTTAATATGCCACTTGCAAAGAATGTATTTTGTAACAAAAACCATTTTTGTTAATTTAAATACAGAAATAATGTAACGTGAATACCTTCGTATGGTTATATCGCTGAGGCGTTCTGGTATCGCTGTAACTCTTCATAGTCTGACCTCTTCCCTACATCGTGCACTTGTAATGCTTCATACAATGGAGATGCTGTATGTTTGGAAGATAATATAATCCATGACATCGCGTAATCTTTGTTATACAACAGCTCAAAATAGATATTATACTGCTCATTTGATATTTATATCTCTTTATATCAATTTAAAGTTAAAGCTACCACTAACCTTTACTCAGCATCAAGAAGAAAATAAATTTTATTTTATTATTATAATACTTTTGCTCGATGATATTGCCGAGGCGTTCTGGTATCGATGTAGTCCTTCATACTCTGATCTTTTCCCGACATCACCAGCTTGTAGTCCCTCATAAAGAGGGGTCTCTCGTTCTACAACATAGAGTAGAATTAAATAAACACTGTATTTCCTTTTTACTTGTGAATGTATCACCAAGGCAGTGACTTCTTTCACTGAATGTTTTCTAGAAGAAATTGAATTTGGTAAGGCATCTTGACAGAGTTTTGATTATATTGTTTCTATGTATTTTCATGTTTGAATTGCTATTATAAACTCACAAGCATGAAAACTGATTAGTGAAATAAAACCAAAACCTTTACAACATTTACAGCAACGACAACCGACACATTACGACACATGTAGCGACAACCCATTTTATTTCTGTATTTATGCTTACTTCAAACACGGCTTGTGAAATATTAAAATAATTGGGAATATTAAATAATTTGTTTTTCTCTAGTAGCATTGCTTGAAGTTAAAATATATTATGTCTTTTCCATGTTATAGTGTAGTCATTAGAGACATTGGTAAATTACGTGATTATTTTCTAACATGTTTTTAACTATTTCTTTATGTTTGGCTCATTCTGACAAATCAAGCCACACATCTTTAGTAACGTTTTCTTCGTCACCTTAATATTCAGATAAATGGGGAAGGGATCAGATATTCCTTAAAAAGCCTGTATTGCTGTACACTTGTTTTTTCAATTTTTCTAGATCGAAAAATTGAACTATGCTCTAAGTCTTCTTGTGACAAAGTTAAATTTGTATCTTTTTATATCCATTGATAAATAAGCGACTTAACGTCTAAACGTCTAAAATATTTCTAAATAAAGAGAACTTGGATTAAGTATAAAAAGTTATTGCTCGTAAAGTATTTAAAAGTTGTTACTTACCGTCATCTGTCTTCTGTTGACTTATGTTTGGAGGATCTTTACGTCTGTATGAATAATAACAAAGTATGACTAAGTCTCACTTTCTTTCATAATTAGCGTCCTATTTGTTTCAAGATTGGTGAAACTCATTCTCTTTTGCTTGATTCTAAAAGCTTTTAGCAGACATGTATTTGTTATCTAAAGTCATTTTCTAAGCAATGTAACGGCGTTTTTGACAACTGTGTCATAAACAAACAGCAATTTACACAAATAATTATGTAAATTATTTACTTGCCTTGTTTTCCGGAGTCCACCATTTCCTGTGAAAAGTTGTAATTTTGAATACATTTACATCTAACAGCATTTAAACAATTTGTACAGATTTGTATCAAGCCTATTAGGAATAATTGTTATTGTTTTTTTATTTAATGAAAAAAGTGTATATCTATTTTCTCTTAATGATCTGCAAAATCAACTGATAAACTTAAAAGTATGCCAATGATAGTTTATTATAGATCGAATGTTACATAAATATTCTACATAAATGAATCTAACGACATAATCATTATTATTATAAATTTTATACACACCTATATGTTTACACATAAATCATTTAACAGAAGAATAATTGTTTCCTTGGTCTGAAGCAAAACTGTCTGCTTTTGTTTTCAATTTTATGTATTTATACTTTTTGTAATGTTGAATGTTATACTTTATTTAACATTTCTTTAAGTTAGATGAATTTCTGTCGCTGCAAGATTTGTTGTTTATATTTTCTTATATACAAATTCATGTCTATCAGAGACTTACTTCGGTAACGCTGCGTCAAAATCGCGGTGACAATAATGCCAACAACCACTATCAAACCAGCAATACTTCCCCCAATTATTGCTGGAATGTTAGGCTTTTGTTCTTGAACATTTACTTCGTTCTGATGATCTGAAACTTTCACAAAAACGACTGATAAAAATTATTACCTCTAATTCAGGGGTCATTTCATTAAAAAATCTTCGTTTCATAAAATGTTAACCTACAGCCAGCTAGATGATCGCTGCACTAAACAAAAATGCAATCTTCCATTATTGAATTTTATTGATGAATTTCAAGTCTCAATCCTAAGTGTAAATCAAAAGTATTTGCGTATTTGAGTATCTCAGTATTTGAGAAAAAAGATTATTAGGTTTTGCATGAAGAGCATCTATATGAAACATAAATACATTTTCTTAATTATATCAGTATTATTTATATATATATATATGTACAACTATATTTCCACTAATAATAATTTCTGAATATAAACTGACATAAGAGAATTAAAGAGAAAGAGAGAGTGTGTGTGTGTGTGTGTGTTTGTTTCGCTCACGAATGAGTTTAGTTACCTTTGACGAAAAAGGTGAAAGGTATTTCTCCAAAACTGTTGCTGAAAACAATTCTGTAAAATCCTTCGTCGCTGTTTCTTATATTGATAACACTTATATTGCAAGTGACTGAAGCTGGGGCAAAAGAGCTGGCAGAGCATTCCACATAAATATTGTTTTCCTTCACTGGCTCTCCATCAAAACTCTCGTTGTGGCCAAGATATGTTATTTTGTTTACCATCGGCGTAGGGTATGCAATCATTCTGACAATAAGCTCTCCTTTACCACTTGTAGTATTGATATTTCCGTCACCAAATGTTCCTCTGGGAGCACCTGCCCAATTAATAGAATTATATTTTATGTGAAACAGTAGTGTGAAAATCATGTCTTTCTGATCTAGTACACACACAATCAGTTAAAGAAAAATTTGCTTCAGTTAAACATCTCTGCTGTGTACTATTATTATTAACTTAAAATAATTTATAAGGCATGCATCTAACATTTGGTTAATATACTGTTAAACAATGGAAAAGCCATCTTCATTTTGTCTACATTTTATCACTCATGTTTGTACCAACAGTGAGCAATTATTTTAAAATCTTATATAGTCAATTTATTAGTCCGTGTGACAAGTCAACGTCAATTTGATGACAGTCCCGTGTGTGTGTGTGTGTGTGTGTGTGTGTGTGTGTGTGTGTGTGTGTGTGTGTGTGTGTGTGCTCAGTACAGCAGTCAAGCAGAAATGGTCATTGAACCCACAGCAAATGCGTGCAATTGCAACATATCTATATCACAGAGTAGAATTGAACAGTAGAAAGCATGCAGTGCACGTGAAATCCCTGTCCATTGTCAGTATTTTCAGAGCCCTGGAAGGGCTGATTGCCGGTTTTCATGCGCCTTATTGATCATGCCTCAGACTCGACAAATACGTATTATCGGCCAAGGGAACGTCATTACATGGCTGCAGGATGGCGCACGTGCTTGACAAACTGGCCGCTGACAACCCTGAATTTCTTTTTTGTGAAATGACTTTTCTGAATTTTGAAAGCATCGGTTATGTCAGTAGAAGCTCAAATTCGTAATGTTAAATGATTTTATTACAATCGAATTGGCTGTGTTTCATTTAATGAGTAAAGGCCTGCTTTTATTCAGTGTTATTGTCTGTGTTTATTGACACGAAACAGTGATTGACTATACAACTGGCCTTTCCATTAATTTGAGCAGTATACAATAGCAATACACTAATTGGACCCGCCATACTCCTCGGAGATGTGAATGTGCACTTCGACAACAGTGCTCACCCTGACACTGTCAAAATGTCTGAAATGTTGCACACCTTTCGTCTCGTACAGTCCGTGTCGCAGCCAACACACAAAAGAGATCACATCCTGGACTGGGTCATACATCGACCTGATGACCACTTAGTCCAGTCAGTTGATGTTTCCCACGATCTCTCATCTGACCACTACTGTGTACTGATCGAACTTGATCACAAATGCCCATCATCGGCGCCAGTTTTTAGATCCACTCGCTCATTACGAAATGTTGATAGACTGGCATTCAAAGCACAGCTGCAGATGGCGCTCCTCCAACCACCCTCTGCCGAGCAACTTGACTGTGTTTTGCGTAGAGTGGTTGATGACCACGCCCCTGTGTCTCGACGTCTGATGCGCCAGTCTAAATGTGCGCATTGGTATTCACTGATCCGCGTTGAACTCCGTGACCTGAAGCGCACGCGCCGGCGAGCTGAACGTCTTTGCCGGAAGACTGGACTCGCCATCCACAAAGAAATTTACAATGCTGCAAAGCGAAGCGTGGCAAAATGCATTTATGAGGCTAAAACATCATACCTTCAGGGCCAAATAATTAATTGCACCTCCTCCAAAAAGCTTTTTGCCATTTGCAATAAAATGACTGGATCTAAGACAGCAACACCACTGCCTACTGCCTACCCTGCTTCACTGCTGCCGCAAATTTTTTAGTGATTATTTCACCAGCAAGATATCGGACATTCGATCATCATTAGACTCGGCGTCGGCGCTTGACAGCATCTCCTGTGATGTCCTCCCAGGATGTTCCATGACCAAGTTCCTACCAGTCTCTGAGACCGATGTAAAAGCGGTTATTCTAAAAGCTAAAGCAACAACCTGCGAGTTAGATCCGATGCCCACGAGCCTTCTGCTCGAGTGCCTAGATACTCTACTTCCTGCCATCACTAATATTGTAAATGTCAGCCTGTCGTCAGGTGTTTTCCCATCTCTGTTCAAGAATGCGGTGGTGAGGCCACTTCTAAAGAAATCCACGCTTGATGTCAATGTGCTAAACAACTACCGCCCAGTCTCCAACTTGTCTTTTCTCTCTAAGATCATAGAGAAAATAGTTTTGACACAGCTCTGGGCCTATTTACAAGACCACCATCTTCTTCCACAAGCTCAGTCGGCATATAGACCTTTCCACAGCACTGAGACCACTCTTATTAAAGTAACAACAGACATATTATCTGCTCTTGACAGTGGTGATGTTTCTCCATTAACCCTACTGGACCTGTCTGCTGCATTTGACACTATAGACCACTCTCTGCTTCTTCACAGACTCCACACCCTCTACGGGATTTCTGGACCTGCCCTCTCATGGTTCAACTCCTATCTCACTGATAGGACCCAGACTGTGGTAGTCGATGGTCAGACATCTCGCCCTGCTTCACTTTTCTGTGGCGTTCCCCAAGGCTCAGTACTTGGCCCAGTCCTGTTCATCCTGTATACTAAACCACTTTCATCTTGCATCCGGTCTCACCAGGTGTCTCATCAGTCCTATGCAGATGACACGCAGCTTTACTGTTCTATTCCACTGGCTGAGTCTCACTCTGCTATTAGCTCTCTAGAAGCTTGTATTAGTGATGTCAAGGGCTGGATGGTGAAAAACAAGCTTAAACTAAATGATGATAAAACGGAAGCCCTCTTGTGCCATAGAAGAAGACATCAACCTTCACTAGTCAGTCTGCCCAATCACATCAAGGTGGGCGACAGCAACATCACCTTCACGTCATCCGTTAGGAATCTGGGATTTATTGTCACTGATGACATGACACTCGATAGACATGTAGCAGCTGTCTGTCAGTCTGCCTACTATGAGCTCCGTAAGATCAGTGCCATCCGTCACTTTCTCTCTACACGTGCCACCAACACTCTTGTCTGTGCGTTTGTTCTTTCACGACTTGACTACTGCAACTCCTTGCTGGCAGGCTGCCCCTCATCCCTCATTCAGAAACTCCAGAGAGTACAGAACTCCGCTGCACGTCTGGTACTTAGAGCAAGGAAACGGGACCATGTCACACCTCTCCTTCGTTTTCTACACTGGCTACCCGTCCGTTCTCGCATCCAGTACAAACTGTCTGTGCTGTGTTTTAATTTCTTTGCTGGCTCCTGTCCTGACTATTTCTCTGAACGTCTCATCCCTTACTCTCCGGCCAGACAACTCCGCTCTTCCTCTGACAACCGTACTCTGACTGTTTCTGTCACCAGAACAACAACATATGGTCACAGGACTTTTGGCTACTGTGCTGCAAAACAATGGAACTCTCTTCCTCTCCATATCCGCCACCTTCCTACAATTGAATCCTTCAAATCTGCACTGAAAACGCACCTCTTCCTTGAGCACTACTCCTAGTCCACAATGCTAGTCCTTACCCCCCCCCTTCCCTCTTGCTACTTTACCCATCACTATTTTTCTCTGTTCCTGTTACTTGATGCCTTTTGATATCTGTTTTTGTCAGTACTGCCGTTTTCTTTCGTCCCCTGTGTTCTGTATCTACTTAGTCCACGTCTCTTCCCCGTTTTAAGCGCTAAGAGCATACTCTCTACGAGTGTGAATATGCGCTATAAAAATCTTCACTATTATTATTACAATACCAATTCATAATGCAATCCGTTGACAGGATAATTCAAATATCTGGCATGATAAACAAGCTCATGAATTGTCTAAACTGCATAATTTTATGAGAACAACAATGCCTTTGGTACAAAAATAACTACAAATAAAGAAACTCGTAAACAGTGCTTACAATACACAAGTAACATGCGACTCTGACTGTCCTGTCCAAGACTGTTGTTGACATCACATCTGTAGACTCCCGACGCTTCACATGGAACCTGTTCTATGGTAAAGTTGACCTCGGACCTCAGTTCATTGATGAAGATGTCGTCTGTAGTTTGACTCTGGCTTAGAAAATGTTCTGGGTTTGCTAAGTTGATGAGTCGAATGCTTGGAGTGGGAATGCCGTTACAAAGGCACCGCATGTCCACACGAGATTTCTCTTGAACAGTCACATTCATGTTGTTCACGTTGTTGATGCTAAAGTTCAGGACACTGGGAGAGTCTGCCGACATAAAAATTACATTGCCAGTGATAATATATGAAACAGTTGTTACATTCATGTAAGGAAAATGTAATAAAAGTAGTGGACGATTTGAAGTTTTACTTACAACCAACAATAACAGTCAGGATGGCAAACGATGTTAGAGGTAGGCGACTGTCGTTGTTTACTAGTTTCGTGATCACCGTACAGTTGTAGTCACCGTTGTGGATGGTGTGGTTAGCAGATGTAATTAGCAGCTCGCTTGAGTTAGAGTAGACATCGTTGTTTTGACTCAGCCACCTGAATGATGAAGGGGTTGGGTTGCTGTCAGCGGTACAGTTGATGCGAATTCTCCTTCCCTCGGCAACAATACACTGTTTGTAATGAGACATGCTGAAGACCTCGACACAATCATTTCCATCGGGAAAACGCGTGAAGCTGATGACAGGCTCATCTAAAGAAAGTAAAAAGAAAACGTGTCACAAAATTTGCCAGATATTATCAAATAGAGCATCTAGACATCAAAAATGGGACATGTGTAGAAAATACTTTTCAATCATATATAAAGAAAAGCGTAACATCTATGTCTACAAATTAGTGTCTCAAAAGTTTCTTACCCTGCATGTCTGAGTATCAAATATTAGCCTAACAATGCTTCTTTATTGTGGGGCCCATAACATGAAAAAAGTATCTCTTTCAAACTAGGAAATAAACGATACTCCACAGTATCAGAGAAATCAGCAGTAAAAAGTAATACGTGTTCTATAAAGACTGATCCCTAAGGTTAAGGTAAATGAATGTATTAGAGTTAATATGCATACGCGTGGGTAAACTCACCATACAACGCGCTGTATTCAGGATATCGTAAGGTTCAGGAATTTCCTTACTGATAAGATTGTGCTAAATAACTGAGAGTTAATGTCGTATTGCAACCAGAAAGTTACAACAAGAAGAAGTACGACACACCTAAGGAAGCAGAGGAGGAACACTTCAAACTGAAATCAACGATCTTTATACAAGCTGGTCAGCTTGTGGCAACACAGCTTTCACCCGACATTACTGGTGATGACGTGTTGTACCGATTTATTCATTGAAGATATTAACTCAAAATATTCCCGAACTGGTCAGCTCACGAAATGGAAGCTAGACAGATGGCCTTACTCACAAGGCTCGCATCTTTGGCCTTTCATGAGCGACGATTATCAAACTCTTCAAACGATAGCCAAACTGTACCCTGAACTAGGTCTTGAAGACTTATCCCGTGTCACAAAACACCTGATCTGTACATACTCGTTGATCTTGTGCTCCATCTTCTAAAATTTAGAAGACTGTAGAAAATGGGACCAATCCATTTGATGAGGAGAAACATCTGCCAAGCTCACACCAATAAACCTGAATGCAAGATAAGGTCACTAATCATCATTGGGTTCAAACTTACTGAGACCTGGAGAACAGAGAGCATGACTACGCAACAACTTCTGTCCTTTCCTCAGGAGTCAAGATAGGCGTCAGGACTAGGTAAGCTTCCATGACAAAAGAAGGATGTAAAAAAAATTCTCAACAGGCGCGCACTAAATCAAAGACCGTTAAAACTAAGTTTGACGACTTCATAGTGAACCTGATGAACAGCAGAATTTAGAGGACGCTTAGCGGCCTATTAATGGTAAAAACTAATGTCTATTTTTATGTAAATAATGTAGATATCTTGATGACACGAATATAAACACTGAGACGAATTACGAGTAGGGAAAGTCAGGGGTAGTGGCTGAACGATCAAGTGCATTGTGTTATGTCACAATGTCTCAAAAAGTTTCCTGCATGATTTCGTTAGTGATAAGCTACTAATGTTACTTATTTCACTTAGAAATTAATTAGTCAGCTAATGTTAATAGAAAACCGCTATTAAAAATCTGCAAATACATTAGCAACAGCTTCTGGTTTTCATTACGTAAAAAAAGTTGTTTTCACTAGATTTATAATTTGAACTAAACCCGATATGTGTTACCTCTTTAGGAAAGATAAGTTAATATGTATTTAACAACAAATGCATTCTCTGTTAGTACTGTATTAAGCACTTGTTTTATATTTGATTCCCAAGAACCAGAGACTCACAGTAAACCTGTAGGACAAGAGAAGCATCATCAACTGGCCGCCTGTTCTCTGTGTAACTGTTGCTGGCTCTGCACCTCACTGTTCTCCCGTTATCTTCTCTCGACAGATTGTAGAAAGTCAGGTTATTACATGAAACCTGACCAGAAGCGGGTCCTGGCCAGCTGTAGGTGGCTTCCGGTCGACCTGTCTGATTGCTCCGACATACAAGTATACCTGAGGTACCCGCCATGAAAGGATACGCAGGTCTTCCTGGTATGTCAGTGAGGAGGAAAATTATTGGAATAGATGGAGAGGCTGGAACACAAGAAGACACTGGGAACTTATTTATTTTACGATGATGATGATGATGATGATGATGATGATGATGATGATGATGATGATGATGATGATGATGATGATGATTTAATAAAAGCCTAAAAATTTGGAGAGTTTTATTTATTATGTGCATGTTTGTAACATCTTATAAAACTTGTAATTCTTTTACAAAACTGGAAGAAACTTACTTTCAGTATCCCGTGTATTACCATTTTAATTGTGTAAGATGGTCTCTTTTAATTCAGGGTGTGCCATTTTTTAAGTAGCCCGCCTTGTGTGAGCGTGTTAAAGGAGGGGGCTACATTTAAGTGGCCCACCCTGTATTACTATTACGATGACATGGTATTCCTTGCATTTCAAAAACGCGTTCTTAGTGTTTGTTTTCTTTTGAATTTAAATCTCTACAACAGATTGTCATTTATGTGGTTGTGCCATGAACAAAACTCTAACAGCAGCAACAAAATACAAGTTTTGTTCCATTCAATCCCATATATATTTATTGCCTCACGATTACTTCTGTGACTATCTATATCATGAACAATTATATTGGGAATGCAAAGAACACAACCCAGTTTTGTAGAATTCCCTTTTAATACTAATCGGTAATTCTTTTCAACTTATTTGAAATTTACTGTCAGAAATTATGCCAGTATTGTGTAACTTACTATAAACATCGATTTTCCAGCTAGATTTCTGGTTGTACCAATCATAACTTTTCCATGAGGCAGTACAGGTGCAGCTGCCATGGTTGTAAGAAGTAACGGGTTCAAACTTCAAGCTGCTGGTGACATTGGATGAGTCCAAGCTAATGTCAGGTGTGTCGGTCTTGTTGGGGCAGGTAAACGTTATGTCAGTGAAGTTAGAAGGTTTACCTCCTCGTACTGTACATGTTAGAGTGATGCTGTCACCCTCATAGACAGGGTGGCCGTCATAGAGATTTGGGTTTCCTGTGATCACTGGCGGTGATGTAGGGGGGTCTACAGAAAACAAAGCAAATATCAAAGCACTTTTGACGAAAATGGTTCTATCAAAAGTTTCAGTCAATTTTAACTAAAACATCTTCTCCGACAGACCCTTTCAAACGAACAACATCATCAGATTCATTCATTTTATACCGATAGTATGCATGCCTAACTATTTTGAATAGGTTTCTAACTCAGAATGCCATGTACATGTAAAGTTAGTTACAGAGAAGAACTTGCTAACAATAATAATGAAGATTTTTTATAGCGCATAGAGAGCACTCAGCCCTTAAAACAAGGAAGAGACATGGACTAAATGGATAGAACACGAGGGACGGAACAATAAACGAGAGTACTGACGACAAACAGAAAACAAAGAAAGAAAACACAATAGGCACCAAGTAACAGGAACAGAGAATATAGTAATTCTGCAGAGAAAGATGGGTAGATAGTAGCAAGAGCAGAAGGGGGAGGGTAAGAAGGACGAGCATTGTGTGATGTTAGGAGTAATGCTCAAGGAAGAGGTGCGTTTTCAGTGCAGATTTGACGGATTCAGTTGTAGGAAGATGGCGGCTATGGAAAGGGAGAGAGTTCTATTGTTTTGCTGCACAGTATCCGAAAATCCTGTGACTATATGTTGTTGTTCTGGTAACAGGGACAGTTAGGATACGGTCATCAGAGGGAGAGCTTAGTTGTCTTGCTGGGACGTAAACGAAAAGAAGTTTAGTGAAATAATCGGGACAGGAGCCAGCAAAGGAATTAAAACACACCACATAGAAGAAGAAAAAAGACTGAGAACTGCTGACGCCCAAAAATATAGATATCATGACTCAAACACGTCTGCTTTGCGACAGTGTTGTATTGTTAAAGTAACTCTTTTATCTGAACCATTTGAGAAGAGTAGTAGTTTACAAATATGCCTCGTAACCCTCCAGATTCTTGCCACGAAAGTAAAATATTAACAGAAAATACATCAAATTGTACGTTTCTTGATGAGTAAACGGAATCTTGTTGTACCAAAAGTTTTGAGGAAGTACAATTAGGATGCTGAATACTCACAGTTGAGTGCGAGTGTCACACTGCTTGAGTTCGTTCTGTTCGTGACAGGATTTGTGGCCAGACATTCAATTTTGAGGCCATCGTCATCAGGAGGCTTGGGAGTCAGGGAACACAACTGTGTGTTGCATAAAACACTTTTGTTGGATGATCTGATCCAGGTGATCGTTGAGGATGGATTTGATCCAGACACTGAGCAGTTCAGGTTTATATTCTGTGATCCATTGGTATCAAATGGCTGAGGGCTCACTACTACAGGTGTCACAGTTTTTGGTCCATCTGTAAAAATAATATTGTACCAGAACTGTTCTTTCATTTCGTATTCTCCCAATAAAACGACTCATTATGTTTCCACGATTATTTCAGATTTAATTAGCTGTAGGAAATTATAGCATACTGCTTTCCAGAGACTTTGTGTCTAGTCCCAATCCAGATGTCCTGGGAATGTACTAGTCTAAAACGTATAAAGATGTCGCTTTCATAAAATTTAACTTTTCTATTGAAATAACTGTTAGGAATATAACCAAGCACTGGCATGTATTTCATTGATTGCAAAAACAATTGTAAAACTGCAAAACATTATCACATTATCTATCATTAATTTAAAGTGGATAGGATAAGACATATAAACTATGATTAACTGCCTGTAGCAGCAATGTTAAGTAAACAATATTTAAAATATTTCACATGAGCTAAGCAACAGCATATCTTTAAGTACTAATATTGCACGTTTTATGTAACAACTATGACTATCATACAAATTATGCTGAGCAGACACATTCACTTTCGCCTTCATTGATTAAAGAAAAGGATAAAAATTGATGGGCAGGGAATGCTTTTCAATTTCAACATTTGGCAGTTTGTTCGTGAAGTGAGCGCACCAAACACAACGCTGTGACGACTCCCAGACAATGCATTACATTTAAAATCTCGTAATATAAAATGGATTAAGTCAGCGGAAGCAAACGTACCCGTTCACAAAGAGCGTATACAAAATACACACATTACACACACAGATATATTCCCTAGCGCAAAATTATGGCGAAGAATAAGAGAAAGTCTCAGCTCACATGCCACAGTCAAGGTATATTCCACGGACTGCACGACTGTATTGTTCCACAAGAGCTGACAGCTGTGTGTCTCAGTATCTCCAGCCTGAACAGCTGAAAAACGCAGTTCTACTGATGTAGTTGTGTTCCACTGCAGTACACCAGGAGGACTGCCCAGGTCACTCACAGAACACGTGCAGCTGAGACTGTCACCTTCTGGTATGTATTGTGGACAGTTGTGGAAAGGTTTACTGGAGGGTCGACCTGAAAATAACAGAACTCAAACACTAATAGAAGTTCCTAAGAAAACATTCTCTATGCGTTTTTTGTATTCACATTTACATAGTATGTATTTTTATAATTTTTCGTTAATGCATATGCTTTTGCGAGATAGATTTTTGATGTATTTGTGCATGCATTTATCTATGCACTTATGTGTAAATGTATGATGTGCATCTGTCAGTGTGTTCTTATATGCCGATATTAAAAACTTTCTCTCTAAATAAGAGTGCGGGGATGCTTGAATCAAAGGAAAGATCCCAATCAAAGCCTGTGTGTGTGTGTGTGTGTGTGTGTGTGTGTGTGTGTGTGTGTGTGTGTGTGTGTGTGTGAGAGAGAGAGAGAGAGATCTTATTACTTAAGAAAATCAAAGAACGAGAACGATTACATAATGTCTAAATAGAAACGTACTCTGCATATGTGCTGGAAAAAGACAGGTTTGTTATGATACGTTTATGTAGTTTTTGCTCCTGAAGGCAAAGTGACTCGAACCTACTCACTAGGTACACACCAAAAAAGAATCTGAGGTGTTAAATAAATTTCTTCCTGACTAGGGAGGAGGAGCGGACCGTTGTCTGGACCACAAGAAATACTTACGTATTATATTATTTCCGACAAAACTTGCAGTGACTGTCACTTCACCGGGAACAAGTGTAACACGGTAAGTGTACTGGCCGACAGGCGGCAGGTAACTAGTCATGTTACACCATCCAGTGACAGAGGGCACCACTGTCATTGATGTGTTGGCGATAACGATTTCTTCTCTTGGTGACTGCAAACCATGAAAAATGTTTTAAACATATTTACAAGAAATATGTGTCAAGGTAACTTTTAATTAGGAATCAGTATACTTTGGCCTCATATGCAATACACAGTGGTTCGATGTCACTTTGGGCAGAAAGTACTGTTGTCAAGGAGACAACGATAAAAGGATTAGTAACTGGAAACCATAAACAATATTTATTATACTTGATGGATACAATGATCTTGTAAAAGAAATTAATGCTAAGTTTTAAAAACGATGTTTCTATTCTGCTAATACACAATAGTCTGAGAATCTCGGTGGCTGAGGCTTGTTATCACATTAAGAGAATGAACTTTATTTTGACTAGACTACAATTTCCATATCATCATTTAATATATCAATTAATCAAAAGTTTTTTATAAAATACAGAATTTTTACATAAATTGTTTTATTGCATCAGTAATCACCTCTTTAGTCTGGATCCATTCACACCGGTACCTGTTCTGAGCGGAATAAACTCTTTCTGTGCTACACTGACCAAACACACTCCAGGTCTCATTTCTGAACTGAACTGTGCATGATATATTGGTACCTGCAACTATAAATACACGAGAAATAATGATTTCAGAAAGTCATACATTAAATTAGAGAAAGAACAGTTTCATTTTAATTATAAATAATAAAAAAGAAAACTACCGGTAATGAACTTGGAAACAAGAGATCCAAGTCGTAAATGATCGTAAATATTCTCCTTTAATGTAGGGAGCCATTCTTCTACTTCATGTTGCATAGGTCTGTTTTATCAAATCAAACGTTCATTAATTTTCTTTGCTATCGTGGGAAATGTTAGGTTTACCTAAAATATATTTGTTGGATTTGAATAAATGTCTTACATATGTAATCGAGACGGCAGCCCGCGACTCCAGTAGGTTTCTGATCACTAGCAGCCGTGCAGCGCAGTCGCCCTTTAACAAAGAATCTCGCATCTGTAGCCGCTGAAGCATTAACAATCATCACACTTGTGTCATCAGAAATTCTATTTGGTATAAAAGTGGGGCTGAGTGTTGTGCTACATACGGCTGGACGTGGCGGGCAGTCACCAAGGGGCGTGGTAGGTGTAGGAGACACCCAGTGATCCCACTGTACTGTGTCCTGTGCTGACAGGCCCGTGCAGGTAAAGGTATTATTCTGTTTATTACCGTGCACTTCCCAGTAACTGTCACTCGTACCACACACTGATGTTAGATTTTCTGGGGAATAAAACAATTGCTCGTTCAAATGCCATATAAAAATACCACTCTAACTCTCCATTGTTAAATAATTTTGTGAGATAAACATTGTTGTGTGAGTTTTCTCTGCCTCCACTGAATCTTGACAGTACTTTTGGAGTTTCCTTTATCGTGCAATTGTTATTACTCTGATATTTCCCTTTTTCCGCCGCTCTTCTCAATTTTCAGTTCTTTATCTTTGTCCATGCACTTCGTTTTGATTGGCTTCCGTCTTATCTGTTTAAGGCTGCTTTTGTTTGTATGTTTGTCTGTCTTTAATGCATAATGCAATCAAGTCGCCTCAACAATAAAATGCATTCTACAAAGTCTATTATTAATAGAATTCTAAGGGTTTTTATATTCCCAGCTGACTGCTTTCCTAAGCGTTTTGGAGGACGCATGCTTTCAGGCTAGTAATATGCAAAGACATTGCTATACATACTTGTGATTCACCACTTTTTTTATCACCGGAAGAGTATGCATGGGAAAAGTTGATTGGTTGGATTTGTGAAAAGAGCTTTATAATCTCTGTAAAGCAACAAACACAGACTAAGAAAATATAGCATAAGAAAGTAGGCTGGTGAAAGGAGACTGAAGAATCACCATTGCCACACTTCATTTCCGCCAACTAATGATCGATCAGAAACCAGATAAATACTCCCCTTAAATATATATTTTTGGCTTGTTTTCGCAGGAAAAGCGACACGTAAACCTTTGCCATGCGTTGTGGTAGAATATGACTCATCAATGTTTGTTACTTACAGCGATAGATAAGAGAAGGAACATACCTTATGCTATACTAAAAGAACGTAAAACAGTGAATCCAGCAGCAGTCTTCCAGCTGTAGAATAATATTTCTACTGAGTGAAAGAAGGAGAGAAGAATGCTTAGTTTTGTGCCTGTCGCGTTTGTAGTACTGTGGATGATTCGCACTACAACCACTAAGCTGCCATACTGCATTTCCACTAACGCATGATCGATAGGAAAGCAGTTTGATGACCTGTTTGCCGATAATTGTAAAAGTGTTTTTGGTTGAGACTTGACTTGTAAGCCTTTTCCATTTGGTGAGGACTCTTCAATTTCTATTCCTCACAGAAATATAAGAAGAGAAACATAGCTTCTTCTATAGCCAAAGAACGTGAAACAGTGAAAACGACCGCAGGACTTTTTTCTAGTGGCTAGAAGCGAATATCCGTCGACAAGATGTCAAGGACGACAACGCATCTCAAGATCTACGAAAATGCTGAGATCAAAGGTTTCATTGAAAGTGGCAGCAACATTGGTACTCGCCTACTAAGAGATCGGTGACGGCTGCTGCAACGATAGTCCCACAGAAGTGCTGCAATAAATTTATGACACGCGTGAAATGTGCATGAATACAGTGGCTTAGTCACATTAATGTCGAAGGGAGATGCAAGGAGATAAGAGTAGCTTTTGGCAAGCTATACCAACTGTGAATAGCATATTATCGAAATAGTTGTCGATATATAGATGTCACAGCCGTGTGACATGGAATGCAAGTGAAGGAATGATTCAGCACTGCGTGGGCAGGTCAAGCCGCACGTCTTAAATGAGTAATCAATTAGCTTAGAAGAGTCTAGAAGAGAGACAGAGAGATAATAAAATTAACCATCACTGGCCAGCGCGTCACTTTCCAGAGAGACACGAAAAGTGCCAGGACACTACTGTGATAATTGGAATTTTGTTATTTTCATATAGATTCCGCTTATTAATTCCTTTTATAACTTACAAATAGGCGCAGTAACCACACACACACACACACACACACACACACACACACACACACACACACACACACAAAACCACGTACACACTTCACCATTTCGTATATTAGGACCAAAGAGCAAAAGTAAGCCTGCATAGTTTAATAATTTTAAAAGTTACACCGGTATCAGGTGTCTTAGATGAGACTTAAACTTGCGTCTTAACAACCCTCACTAGAATAGTAAAAGAGAGTTTTTAACACAATGTCGTTTGAACCTCCCAATGTTTAGTAGTACCATTTAAATGATTGCTTATTTCTTGCACCTATTTTGCTTAGTAAAAGAAAGCAGATCTTCCAGTGCTGACCACACCTTTCCTACTTTGTTTATTGTTTCCATACAAAAGCAGTGATACGCATTAGGAAGCTCTTTCTAAAGATAAAAAAGTGGAAAACTCACTTTGTATCACTTGTATTCCTAGAGGTGTATAGTGTTAAATACATAAACGTGTGATAGTTGATATTTGTCAACTTACCTTGACTTAAACTCACTAAGACAAGCAGCAGGCAAAACTTCAGCAATTTACCCGCCATTCTACGGTTCATCTGATGTAAAGTGTAGTCAGGACCCACTTCCACTAAGGAAATATAAAACAGGAGCATATGGGATTTTATTTATCATTTTATTATGTTTCGTAAAGTGAACGCACTATTATCGAATATTTACTGGAAACGTTGATTGTTTTTAATCAGATACTCAGAGATAATATGCGAGCTTGTCATTAAGCTACGAATGAGATAAGTATTAATCAACAGCTGGCTAATTGACACTAAAGTAAATCTGCGCCTTTAATGCCCTACAGCTTAATACTTATGATCTCTGTACCTTAATCAATGAGACGCTCAGTTCGTGCAGTATTATAAAAGTAAATAAACAAATAAATAAATAAATAAACATCCCTATACAACGCGAGTCAAATGTTCATATGTCGTCTTTAAAGACCTTCTACGGGAGAAGAGTAACTTCCTCTTATGTGTAAAGTCGCCTCTGGGTTAAAGACCTTTGCTACCAATTCAACCACCCATACTTATTCTGCTAGGGATGGCCAGGTAAAAGGAAAATGCTTGCGGCAGCAGTCCCTACTACTTAACATTAGTGAACATTGTTCTTGCTCCTTAAATCTTAAAAGTGTCGAAACCATTTTGATATCCTTTACTTGTAGTGTTTGATCATAAATATTTTACTATATTTTCGGAATCTGTCAAATATGATAGTGTATAGTTTTCTGGTGACTACTATATTTGTTTTTAATCACATACTTTTATTTAATTGTTGTCTGTCTGTAGGACAACCGTACAGAAAATATCAAAACACTTAGTCGGTGATTTGTTTACATGATCCATTTCTCGTGAGATGTTAATCTCATTACCTACAGCCTGTAACAAATACCAGGCAGATAAAAAAAAACTAAATAATAGAATTAATGACATTTGTATTTTATCATAAGTTTTCCATTTTGTCGAGGCGTATGGATGAAGGTAGGTGACTAGTAGTTTTCAGCCTGTTTGTCATCAACATCAGTCCAGTTGTGCGATAAGATTAATATTCTTATCTCTTTGCATCTAGCAGGAGATGGGAAACAACTCCTCAACTCCTTCGGTATTTGCTTTCTAGAATTTATCTCCCTTGTCCCTAAGAAGGCTTTGCATATAGGTTGGTATTCTAAATGCTTAAGATATATATGAAAATGATATATAAATTTACCTTCAGCTGAAGTTAGTAACGCGAAAAAGATGCAGCACTCCAACAGACCGCTTTCTCTTGTTCTTTCTGTAAGATTTTTCCAGATAATAAAACAGCATATGAGATGTATGTTATCTAATATTCATATCACTGTCTTATTCAACTGTTCAGGACAGCGCGAGATTGCACTGTGTGTAGCTCAGTCACCTGACAGGTTCAAATCTAGATCAGGAAGTAAATTAAGGTGTGTGGTTACTGGCAGACAGCCATGTCCTACATTTTTATATTTAGGATCTTATCAATGTAGAAGTGGTTGGTGTTAAAGCAAATGTGAAAGTACTTTTGCTGTTCTGCATGTGCTGTAGTGTAGAGGCTAAATTACCACAACAGTAAAAAATCGGGTCTCGTGGGTTCGTATCTCGGCTTAGACATACTTCTCTCTTGATATGACATTTCTTTACAGGGATGGCTTTTGGTAGGGTACTTTTTTCTGAGCAGATTTCTAAGCCCAGACCAGCATTTTGCCATCTACGAGGAGTTATGTTCATTGCCTTAAGACTCTGCAGCAACAAGAAATGAAAATAAAATTGTATTTGTTAAAACACTTTGTGTTAGTGTTTTCTAATATGTTTCTATGCTTTTTCAGCAGAAAGTCTTCACTATTCAGTTCTTTTACTAAATTTTGTAAACCTTTCTCAATAGAATACTAGAATGTCGTCTGTGTCGGTATTAGTTTGTGGAATTGATGTTTTTTGCTCAAGAACACATTTCTATTTGCTTACATACGTTTGTTAAAGAAGGGTACAGTGTATGAGTCTGTTTCGCGGATATGAATATATAGAGGTAATATGTTGTGGTATTGTTTTGTACTTTCATATCGAGATGCCCCTAATTTCCCTCTTGAATTAAGAAAGTGTTATATATTCTTATCTTAATTGCATACACACTTGAACAGTCTCAGATTTATCTTTAAATTAGTGTTAGCAGATAGTCCAGCGAGACATCTGAAAGTATGAGCAAGTCACAAGCATCACTAACTCTGGCCAGTTGGAATTTGTAAAATATGACAGCAACGGTTATTAAATAGCAAGCCACCGTGTCTACAACTACAGCAGCCAACGATTTTAACAACCATGACCATTGTCAGTGTCATCGTAATATAAGAACATCAGACATGTCTGCTTTCTTCTCGCGACATTTGCCTGGTGTACCAGTCGTGTATGTGATTATATACTCGCATAGTTTTAAAGAGCTTCATAATCCGTGGTGAGAAAGATTCCTCTTTGGTTACGATCAAGAATGCGCTTGTTCAAAACACATCGGTAGGGAAAACTATTGTAAAATAAAACAAAGGGATTTTCTGGTATATTAAGAAAGGCGCAAATTAAGCATAAACATGATTAAATAGACATGTTATAATAGTGAACGTACAATATTTATTAAACATTTTTGATGCTCGTTACTTCTTTTCATATCAACAACGTATTCATTGTCTTTAGAATCATTTGGCTACGACACTTTCGATAAAGATCATTGGATAATATGAATAAGTATATGCTATACGGTCCTCTGAGATGCTATTAGTGATATTTATAACCTTCTAGAATGAAAAGTAAGAGAAATTAATGGTTCCAAAAGGAGCAATTTCGAAACACACTGATATCACACTGTCAATCTCACTTTGCATGAGATTCAAAACACACGACATCATTCTTACACAGTAAAACATTTCCTGAAAATTACTATAATGATGTTCTCAGATAATACAATAAATTAAGTACGCACTTAATGGCTAGAAAATGTGTCTAATGAAAAAATCTGGAATAAAAAATTAAAGAAATATCCCCAATACAATTCAACAAGTCTGAGTATAATCTAGACATACTTTATGTAAACAATTTTATATAAATTGCTTCTGGTGTATTATTGTATTATCACGCTTATCACCCTTATTGTCAGTATTTGTTTCACGTTGCTTGGCTGGTTTGGCTGTACATCTGGTTTTTGAAAAAGTGAACCTGAGTATCCAGCGATGCCACCCTGACTAGTAGTGGAGGGCGACTGAGCTACGCTTTGCACAGGTAGACTCACAAATCCATTGTTTTCTGCGAAACTCGTCATAAGACGCTGATACGGGGGAGAGTTGATTCCCCATGTTTGCTGACAGTCGGTGACCGTGTTTAGTTCTCTGGCACTTTGGCGATGTTATAACAACATTCATATGCCGTACTATACTGGGTTCTCAGTCAATAAAAGGAGGATTCATAGGACTTTTAGTCCTTTCTAAATGTACCCCCATGCACTAAAATTCAGCATCAAAAATAAGATTGGCTGCACCATGAAGCCATTAAACAATTGTTAAGTCTGCTGTTAGTGAAAATCTTATAAAAAGCCCTTCGTATGTCATGTTTCAGGGATGGTGAAAATCTTGTTAATTTGTATAAAGTCTTGACACAATACTCGAAGCACCACATTCCTCAGTTCACATATGTAGGATCATTTCTCGTCTGGCGCGAACGCGTGCTCACATCTGAAACCGTATTGAAGTTAAAAATATCTATAACTTGCTGAACTCGTTGCTTTTATTTTATTTATTTAGAGCATGTCACTTAAGATTATAAGCAGGTGCTATACTACCCACAGAAAGTGATACTACAAGTAAGCATTATTCTTTGAGGCGAGTTATTATCAATATATGTTCAGTAAAAAGATGGTTATTCTTACATCACTAGTTCGAAGTTCTGCTACAAATAAAGACAAGCAGCAAGTAATATATTGGTATTTGCTGAAACTTAATTCTGCAGCAGTATAGCAAAGGTTGCAAAGGAAAGTGAATAGCGTATTCACAAAGTACAAACAGAATTAAAATCACTCATTCAAAGTTCGTCCTACCTTCGTAAGTAGATATTTCCGAGGCATTGTGCTGTCTCAGTATCCCTTCATAGTGTGATTGCTTCCCCACATCTTTCATTTGTAATGCGTCATAAAGTGGAGTCGCTCTTCCTACAACAGAATCAATGTCTCTTGTTTTCCTTATTCAGATGGTTGTCTTGTTGAGGTGTTTCATTTGAGGCATCTCTTTGAGTTATTATTCTTTAAAGAATTCTGACTTTTTGCTAAACTTCACTTGTGTTTCTGTCTAAGGATATGTGTCCTCCACATTTGTATATAGTCCCTGTATTTATGTAGAAAAATCATAACATGGCGAAATTTTTTTTTATATAAACCAACCAATCAGCTTATTCAATCAGCATTAAACAGTCAAGCTAAGCGGTAACACTGACATAAACTATTAAACAGCTACACCTCCGCATATATTAGAATAAATTGTCTTGCGTGTTTCTGTCTATATTTTGATATAATATAGAGATACTGCGAAACACGGTTACCTTCCGTTGTGCTTAACGTCTCTGTTGTCACCGGAGTCAATGAATGGTGTGATGTCTCACCACTGGAAGAATATCACACTATGATTCTCAATAAATAAAAAAAATGTTTAAACTTAATAAAGAGAGTACGCATAAAAATTATGTAATAGTAAACTATTTTGGAATAGGTTTTTAAGCTGTATTTTGTAAAACTAACTGAATACTTATTAACACTTTTTACCTTCTTGTGTTCAGCTGCGTGTTCCTTTGATTAGTTCTGTCTGCAATATAAAAATAGTATTTTAAATAATGTTTATCTATGTATCTGGAACCCACAGGGGAGGCGCAGGGTTGGGAGACCCAGAGAGACGTGGAGGAGATCAGTCCACAGAGAGGCAGAGACAGCTGGCATGACATGGTCCCAACTAGAAAGGAGTGCCCAGAACCGGGTCTGTTGGCGGGGTGTGGTTGCGGCCCTATGCTCCACTGGGAGCGTACAGGAATAAGAAGAAGATGTATCTTTGTCGACATGACTTTTATGTTTTTCTCAACTGCAACTATGTATGTGCTGATAAACATAAACTCGAACACTAAACTTGAAGCAAGAAGGTGCACACACACACACACACACAAAGGACAAAAACCCACATGTAAAAAGAAGCAAAAAGAGTATATTATTACCAGCACACGGTAAGTTCCATCCACGTCGCCACACCCAGATGACAGCAACAAGACTCAACACAACGACAATCGACAACACCACGGCAAGCACGACGACTCCAGCGATTTTCTCGTCTGTCTTTGTGATCGCCCCGGCCTGCTGGTCATTCTCTAATACTGTATAGGTCCATGCAAATCTCTGAAGCTTATATTTTCATATTGTTTTTAATTTTTGAATTTATTAGCACTAACATAATCTTTATCCTAATACAATTAGAAAATAATATATAAAAGATGCA
This sequence comes from Marisa cornuarietis, assembly GCA_004794655.1. Classification (NCBI taxonomy): domain Eukaryota; kingdom Metazoa; phylum Mollusca; class Gastropoda; order Architaenioglossa; family Ampullariidae; genus Marisa; species Marisa cornuarietis. The sequence goes on along the minus strand of SMMW01000065.1, from coordinate 222,938 downwards.
AAACCACACAAGCAGAAACGTATTTACATACCTTGTTAAAATTAAATTTAAATTAGTTAAAACAAATGCAAATTCTGTGTGATTAGTGTATGAGAAGTAGAAAGTTGAACGGTCGTTTCTGCATAAGGTCATATGTATGATTTTACATTTAGGACCAAGTCATTAAAGTCGTTTTTTTCTAAAGAACCTTACGATTTGTGGATTACTAAGGTGTCTGTTTGGAAATTATTCCATTAGCTACAATTACCTTTGACAATGAAGGTGAAAGGCAGGTCTCCTAAACTGTTGCTAAAGATGATTCTGTAGAAACCCTCGTCATTGTGTGTTATGTTGATGACTATAACATTGCAGGTGACTGAAGCTGGAGCCAGAAGAGTTGTAGAACAGGCAGCATAAACACTGTTTTCTTTCACTTGGTGTCCATCAGAACTGTCATGTGTGCCAAGGTAGGATAACGTCCTAATCTCTGGTATAGGGTAAGCTGTCATTTTAAATGTTAGCACTCCTGAACCATTTGTTACATTGACAGTTGGAGGATTTCCATCAATATTGGTTCTTTTGGGGGCACCTGTCATACCACATTGTAATGAGATACTTTCACTTGGAAATCAGAAAATAACCACACATCTGACTGCTATAATACGAACTGACATTCAAAATTCTACCAACACACTCTAAGACTACGCCTCATACCAAACACATCAACAAAGTTACAGTCATTTTTTATTTTAGGAAGAGATTTGAAATCTCACTTTATAAGGCACTTTTGGTAACAATTTTAGTTATTAAAGTTACAACATATATGAAACATCGTATTATTTTTTTGTTAATTTGCTCGCTACTAACATATGAAAAGGTAGAGAAGTTATTACTATGTAAACTTATGTCCCATAACTTGCTTCTAGGTAAAAGACATGAAAAGCACCAACAATTTTTATTATATGCTTGAAACACTTACAAGACACCAGTAGTGTGCGACTCTGACTGTCCTGTCCAATGCTGTTGTTGACATCACACCGGTAGATTCCTGACGCCTCACATGGTACTTGGTCTATACTAAAGCTGACATCCCCTGACTGCTTATCGTCAACATCGTCATCTGCAGGCTCACTCTGATTGAGAAACTTTGAAGGTTTTGCTGCATTTAAAAGTCGACTGCTGGGTTTTGGCTTTCCATCAGAATAGCATCCCATCTCCACATGAGATTTCTCATCAACACTGACTGTCTTGGTGTCAAAATTATTTATAATAAAGGTCGGCACTTTTGCAGGGTCTGTGGGAAAAAGCGATATCCACAATTAATTCTAAAAGAGAAAGGGAGAGAACAAAGCAAAAGTGAATATTACGGTGGACATAAAGATAACGATAATGTAGACTTACATCCACTTTTTAAGACGTACTCCACAGATTGCACAACCGTGTTGTTCCAAAGAAGCTGGCAGATGTAAATCCCATAATCAAATGGCTGTACGTTAAAAAGACGCAGTTCTGATGAGAGAGTAGTATTCCATTGTAGTTTACCAGGTGGGCTGCCCAGGTCACTGATCAAACATTTACAGTTGATGGCGCCGCCTTCTTGTACATAACGTGGACAGTTGTGGTAAGGTGTGCTCAAGGAGCGACCTTTCTCGACAAAAATATAAAACAGGTTTTTTTTGTTTAGAAAACTCACTCACTCACACATTCACTCACTCACTCACGCACGCACTCACTCACTCACTCACTCACTCACTCACTCACTCACTCACTCACAAGGGTAGAATAGGGAACAGAATCTTGTTGATACACATACAACGAACTTTGACTAGCTGGCAATAGGGAATCTTTTCATTTTCTTCTCTAAAACAATGGAAATTCACATGACAACGTACACCTTTTTCAGCTAGTCTATGAACTCAGAGAAATAATAAAAATAAAGTTAAGGAAGGGTCCGTCAACAATGTTATATTATCCAATGTTTTTGCACGATTATGTTCTTTTAGGGCGTCATTTCACAAGATTCCTCTGAATCAAATATCCAAGTTGTCACTGCCTGTTCTCTGTCAGTAAAACATTTGTCTTAAGCCTCAGTCCTTCAGATTTTGTTCAGTTATATCCACTTTCCATAATGGCTCAGATAGGTTGCATTTGAGTAAAACAATCAAACCGCGTCTATTAGTGTAAATCAATCAGTAAAGGTATATAATGTTACATTGCTTTTAAACACTCGCTTTCTGGTGATTAAACTGCATGACTAGAAAAAAGGGTTTTATTAATATCTAAACCGAAGATGCAAAATGAATATCCAGCAAATTCAGACGGTTCTTGTGACTACAAGAACGACTTACGAATTACATTACTTCCGATGAAACTTGCAGTCACCTTCACCTCTCCAGGAACAACAGTCACGTAGTAAGTGTACTGACCGACAGGTGGGAGGTAGCTGGTGAAGTTACAAAACCCATTCACATAGGTTCCAGCAGAAGGAACAATCGTCATTGAGACGTTGGCCAGAAGAATTTCTTCCCTTGTGGGCTAATAAACATGAAAAAATGTTCGAGCTATTAACTGGATAACACGTCCTATTCTTTGAGATAATTTAAAAATACAGTAAATTTATCTTCAAAAACTTCCTAACAAGCCTGGTGTGTTACAAAGTTAAAAATTGAATCTTTCTATAAATGAGTGCTGTGTCATTTAAGTTATTAGCTTACAGTTTTCCCCTTCTTCTCTTGTCTTTTCTGTGTTGCTCTATATAGCTGTTTAGATTCTAAGGGGGGACTTAGTCATTAGCACAGACTTACTTAGACCGCACAATCAGTGCAAAGGCCTGTAGCCGCCATGGCAAATCTCTGCTTCCGGTACAGGCAAAAAGCGTCGACTTCCTAGTGTCTTAGTGATGTAAACACGAGAGTCACGGTCAGGTTTTCTTTATTCCTACGTCTCGCATTAGTCTAACTTCGACTTTTGAAATTAGTCTATGAGTTAATGTGCAGGAGTATCATATTATAGAAGGTTCTACTTATTTAGTATTTTTTAAAGTTAGGATAACATAGTCATCAAGACAGTATACTGTTCACTGGAACAAAAAGATTGTCATGGGTGTGAATGTGAACTTTTTCCGAGCATGGGTAGGATATTGAGCTTTGAAACTGGTGTAAATATGGTTGGGTTAGGATTAAAAAAGGCATATTCATTTAGAATAATTATACACTTGATTCCCCCTCCCCTAAACACACAATACACATTTATTATCTAATAAAAATTGTTTTACATAAATGAAAAATAAAAAAGTTCCTTTCTACTTTAAGAATTGGATTTATAACTGAAAATGCATTTTTGTTATTTTAAAGTGTTACAAAAAAGAAAAAAAAGAATGTAATCTCAATTGTTCCCAGGCAAGTTCCAAAGCATCTACAGCTTGTCACTCCAAAACACACTTCACAAATAAGCATGATTACTCCTATTTTTATTTCTCTAAACAATACTGAAGCAACTTTTTATTATGTTGCAGGTATTATGGAAGACAATCTGACATATTTTTATCAGAGGCTGAAGGCATTGTAGAAATGACACTAGGGCTTAATAAGAGGACTATATAGATTATAGACGTCTGATGTACTGAGTAATAAAACTGTTACCAAAATGCAAAATATAAACATTATAGGGAAATGCAAGCACAGTTGTTATAAATCTTTTATACTTCTAAGAATTCTCTTGTAAATTAATAAGAGCTTGTACCCTTCTTGACTTTTTAAATTTCATTTTATATGGTTACAAATAATCAGTCATAGAGATGGTAGAAGCTTTAAAAATATTTTTAAGGTATGTTCATCACATGGTCATAGACAGTGCTTCCTAAAATATTGGTTTCAAACCTAAAACTTCTTCAGCAACAAAGCACGAAAAGAAATGTCAATGAAATTAATGAAATTTTACACAACTGCAGATATGTAGGAAATCAACTGCCACTTTTTGTCTTATCTTTAGCTTTATTATTTATTTCATTCACACCACTGGGAAAATTGATGATCCATTATAACTGTTTTGTTCACAAAGAAGCTGCTTTTTGATACAACTTAGTTTTTGACACCCTATTTCCAGAACAGTAAATACAATTAAATAACAGCCTTTGCTGGTATTTGAATAGTACAGTCTTTGTTAATTTGTTTTATGCTTTCTTCAACGAGGCTGATATTAATACCCTAGCATCATAAGTAGGTGAAATACATGATAGCAACAACTGTACTTGTACCTCAGCAAATATGCAGTTAACTAACATAAATATAAGCCACAATAACCTCTGTAACAGATGATTCATTATCTAGAAATCCAGCTCTAAGATTAATAAACCTAACCATCTTTACGCTTTTGAGATTCCAGTTCAGGTGTTTTCTAATTGTCTTGCTATCAACTATAACGCTACAGAAAGAGTAAATGGTAGGTTCTGGGCCTTTTATTTAAGCATATTTAAAACCTGCTGTGAAGAAATACAGCTGAGCCACCTGAAAATTTTAAAAATAATCGTATAGTAACAGGAAACAATTGAGTTTTTATTATCTTTCTTTATGCTGTTAAAAGGGATTGTTTTTATACATAACGTTTTTCAGTAATTCTCAGTTAGGTGAAAAAATATTTAAAATTGTAAAACCTTGGCATTTGTGCATTTAAGTTTTTTTAGCTCATTACATTAAAACCGGAAACAAATCCATATTAATGTTTCTTTCACTTCACCACTCATTTGTTCTTTTGAACAAATTCTTTTACATGATACATTGGTACAGCGTATTTGTTGATAACAAAACAAAACAGATATCTTCCCTAGTGATAGGGACCTACATAAAGACCACTTACCTTCATATGGTAGCTCTGTGTAGATGTGCCAGCTTTTTCTGCCAGCTTGTCTGAAAAATACATTGGCATGAATAAGTATTGTACAAAAACGTACGAGCAGGCCAATCACTCACTTTCTCTCTCAAACAAACACACCTGTCCCCATGGAAATTACAGGAACTATTATCTATTACACAGTGAGTTTTACAAAAAAATCGACTAGGAATATTTACGTATTAATAAAAGACTTTGTGATCTACATCTAATGGTGTTAAAAAATGGTGGGCTTGTTTACAATGTTGTTTGCTTTCCTCCAAAATGCTCTCTAAAGTCAACTTTGTTGTTTTCTCCTTTTTAGTATTATTGAGTTGTTGCCTCTCCATTATAGACTATTTCTCTATTTAATTTTATAACTGCAAAAAAGTCTGCCAAATATAAGTCTGCACAATATTGCTAAACCTAAAAAGGCTGATTTTCAGAACAAATCCTTTTTACAGCTCTTAGCCACAAATCCCTCCGTGATGTATCTGAATTAAAAATTATCAACAAAACCTTTCCATTTGAAAAAAATCACTTTGATTAAATACACCTACTAGGTGGGCAATATTCTTAAAATTCATTAATTTAGTGTACATTAACTCATGAACCTTTTGCTATATAAATCCTTCAATGCGTGTTAGTGTTTTAAACTTTATCTTTCACAGGAAATGTTTCCATCATATATTAACACTCCATCATATTATTTACATTACATCAAAAGAAATGCAAATTAATTAAACATTTAAACTTTTATCAGATTTTAAATAAATATTATTTCTTCTTGAAAAGTCTTTAAATTTAACTCGCATGTAATTTGAAGTGTTTGGGATCAATACACTAGCATGTTTCAACAAGTGTTTACATTTTCACTTAACAATATGCAAAAAACACCAAAATGCCTACTTACTTATAAAAAGACTTCTTGAATCTTTCGCCTATCGGTTGGTGCGGCCATCTGCACAGCATGAGTTCACAATTTCTACAAATGATAAGAAATGTTCGGGTACTGGTGACTTAAACAAAGTACGCTCCTCGCTCTTTCTACCTGTAGTGTCAGCTCCCCGTGCCTTTGCGCCGAACTCGAGCAAATCTTCAGGCTAGAAATCATAGAAGTCTGTGATCGAACTCTATTGTGTCCGTGTTAGGTACACCCCAGCCTTGAACTCAATGGACGCATCCCGGCTGCGGTCACCTCTGGTTTCCCCCTACAGATCTCTTGGGGAGAAAATGGCAGCAGAACATTCCGAAACACGATGGACAATAAACGATTGCTGTGTTTAACCGCGCGTTCACTCGACTCGTGTCGGAAGTAGAAGTTCGGCACCAATGTTCTAACCTTATTCTCAGTTATCTAATGACAGACACAGACGGTGCAGACCCGTCAGAGGCAAGAAACAATCAACGAGCTAGACGTAGAGAATCTGAAAGACTCAAGGAGAAAACAGGCCCAACATTAAGAAAGTGTTATGTGAGTTCGAAATAAGACAGCAAGTGCTTCGACCCGCGAAAACAGCGAATTGCGAATCGTTGGCGAGGTTCTTACCTGTCCGCTTACCGGGCGTTACTATCATATCAAGATGGCGAATAAAGAATTATAAATGATATAAGTTGTGCATTCAGCTATTACTTCATTCTTCGAATCAACTAGAACTTCAGTCTTTACATTTCGAGTGCAACTCCTCAATATCGGAATGTTTACTCTTTTAATTATACATCACTGTTTTATAATATTGTTGTCTTGATAATATGCCAGCTTATAGTAGTTCACGTATTTTGGTTATTACTGATATGTTTGCCGGGCACGGATTTGAGAAATGTTGGGTTAATAGACTTTGAACAGGATATATATATATATATAATTTACTTCTTATTTTTTATCAGAACTTATGTTTCGAAATGGTGAGGACAGAATAAATCTTCCAATCAATATTTAAAGTTCAGTTTTCTTATATGTTTTAGATTTTATGGTAGTATTTTCACAAGTAAGAACTTTACTTCGGATGTTGTGCGTATGTGCAATAGCTGTATACATAGTTATGTTAAAAATACACGACCTTTATCGTGTCTCAGACCTACTAGCCCGAGCTACAATCTGCGGTATTGTATGGTTTATAACATTAATTGTCCCGCTTCATCTATACGACCCCGTGCTAGCCACGGCATGTTTGCATTTGCAGACAGTAAAGTAGCCTAGGTGAATAGCGAAAAACAGATAGAAATTAATAACAACATGAATAACATCTCTGATTATACTTGTGAAAAGAATAATTCTCTATACAACTTAGATTAATTTCATCAATTTTTCAAAATGGATTAATTGTGTCTGGAAAATTACTTTAATGACATGTTACAGATGTTTGGAGGGTGCCTCAAACGCTTGGGGAACGATGCGATGGTTCCCGTGAAATATTCTGACGAGTACGTCATTATTAACAGTTATAGTTACCGGTTTGGTTACAATCCACTCACACCTGTATCTGTCCCGCTTTGAACGTGTTTTTTTAATGTCGCACTGGCCAAACACAGACCATGTTTCGTTTCTGAATTGAACTACGCATGTTACGTTTTCACTCAAATCTGAAAAAAGAAAACGGAAAAAATTGTTTAATTAACATAAACCGTACAGTAAGTTTCCTTAAGCTAACACGTAAAAAAAACAAATGATCACGGGAGGTCTCAAAATAGCCTTCTTTGCATTATTTTCTTCTTATAACGATTTGCATTATTTTATATTTCATCCGAATGAAGAATTTTAATGAGAGAAATATTGAAAAACATAATATACAGATTATATAAATAACAATAAGTAATAAATGTAATTTTGGTAAAGAGTTAATAAAATTTCTAGACAGTCAAACTGTGCAGCATTGTCTTTGCTTTTTTTCTCATTTTGTATACGATTTTGTGTTGAAAAATCATTGTCTATTAATTAAAGCTTACTAAAGCAGAAAAATTATAAGAAGGCTGATAGATATAAGAGCAAAGTCACTGAAGCTGATATCGTACATATGTAGTCCAAGCGACACCCAGCAGTAGGAGCGTCAACTGCTGTTCCGTCGCCGCAGATGAGTCGTTCTTGTTCAAACAGCACAGGAGATGGTGATGCGGTTGTATTTACTATCATGACACTTTTATCACTGGAAATTCTGCTAGGTTTATAAATAAATTCATAGTCCGCTCTGCAAACAGGTTGAGTGCCATTTGATGAAAGAGGCGGACATGAGGCAACTATAAGGAAACCACCAGGTAAAGAAGGGTCCTTCAGAATCCACTGGACTGTGTTCTGTGCCGTCAGACCCGTGCAGGTCAAGTTGTTGTCCTGTTTACCTTCTTGCAATTCCCAGTAAGCATCTGCAGTGCCACACAAAGATGTCACAGCCGCTGAATAAGAAATGAATAATGAAATATTAATTTGACGTTTAAAGCTACCCGTTTATAATAAATGTAAAGGAAAAATGTTAATGCTAAATTATTTTCAATAATCATAATCACCTCCCGGCTATTAACGTTCTTCATCAAAGTATCACTCGAGATGTGTAAACGTTTATCTTCACTCAACTTTTTCAGCAAAAAGGGAAACAATCCACCCGATTTTAAAACGATTTATGATGACTTTATTTCCCACCATTGTGCTTAAAAAGGGAGGCATGGTTTAAGAAGTGTAAGTTTAAAGAACATTCGGTAATGACAAAAACATTTACATCTATCTATTATAAAGCCTTTTCTTATCTACATGATAGATGTAACAGTGATGAAACAGCAGCTCAAATTCTTAATAAAAATTTTAAGCATCATTTTTTGTTACCAAATTATAAATATAAAGTTTAAACATGTACTATCACACTGTATACGCTTATAAGATGAAGAGTATAATCAGAGTGATTTCCATTAATCTACGCTACGATGACGCAGATGAGTATTCCAAACAATAATAAATCAAAAGACAGAAAGCGGATATGGTACAAGTTTACATACAAGCTTCTATCACATCATTAAGACATCAGAAGCAAAATGAAATGTGTTATCGTCTTACCTTTAGTTGAACTTAGTAATACAAGAAATAAGGAACACTCCACCGGTCTGTTCTTCATTATGTTGGTTCAATTGCTGTGAAAGGAATTTAGACAACACTTTTTAAATCAATATACTTAACAGATCATTCATTGCGAATGTCTGCACTATGACAGTCTGTTGGAATGCAATTTTCGTCTATTAACGCTGTGTAAGCTACTCAGTTTACGCCAGTGAAATCTCTTCTGCGGTAATACGAGCACACGAACTACTGGGTAGTCTGTCCTTGTACACTCAAAGGCGGAAGTAAGTTGACGAGTGTTGCCTTTCTTTGCAAAATGTCATTTCCTTATATTTTATTTAAAATCCTGTTCTATTGCAAAGTCACGGGTGAATGTCAAGTGCGCTTACACCTCTCTCTCTCTCTGCACATTGCACCATCTTTTTGCAATGGTCTATCTTTAATGATAGCAAATAAATACAGAAATACACATAAAACAGATAAATTGGGTACTCTTCCTCCTTTACTATAATCGGCTGTTGCGGGCTTCTTTTAAGTGGCCCATCTCGTCAGACTTATCTCAATAAAAGGACTACCGGGGCTGCAGAGAGCCAGCACGGGTCTATGGAAAACGACCTTTCCGGACCCCTTGTAATTGTAATCGTAAATTATTTTCCCAGTGTATAATAATATGCTTACATTTTGATTGTCAATATGCACATTTCGTTTAGTAACTTAATATCGACTGCAAACATTAGAACAAGTGCACTAGGATCTACATCACTAATGATTTACCTTGAGTTGAAGTTAGTAACACGAAAATGATGCAGCACTCCAACAGGCCATTCTTCGTTGACTTGGCTAACTTTTTGTAAGATGTTCCCAGATAATGAAAGCATATCAAATGTAAGTCATCTAATTCATATCACTGTCTTATTCAACGACTCAGGACTTAGCGCGGGTTTGCACTGTGTGTAGCTCAGTCACCTGACAGGTTCCCTTCTAGATCAGGAAGTAAATTGAGGTGTGTGGTTACTGGCAGACAGCCATGTCCTACATTTTTATATTTAGGATCATCAATGCGGTACTCCGACAGAAGAAACACTCGACATTGAGACGTTGGCCAGAAAAAAATTTTTCCTTGTGGGCTAATAAACATGAAAAAATGTTTAAGCTTTTAACTAGATTATGCGTCATATTCTTTGAAATAATTTATGATTACAGTAAATACATCCTCAAAAACTTCTTAACATCCATTCAGATGCCCGGTGTATTAGAAAGTTAAGAAATTGATGTCTTCATCTTTATAAAGTGTAACTGTAATCGCTCAACAATTTTTGATATTTGTGGTGTTTTATGGATTTGATACCCATATATTTCCACACGCGCAGAGCGCTGGATATATATATATATATACACACACATGCACACATGTACGAGCTTACAGGGGAATCGATTTACACTTTTTAAACATAGAACAACGGGAACGGAATTTTGGATCGTTTCCATTCATCAAAGATGCAATATAGAGATAGGAAAAAGTCTGATTAAGCTTTTAATCTTGGCGAACAGGATTTGAGTTTTAGTAAATATAATAATCAGAAAATGTTGAGAGAAAAGCTGGATAATATTAAAAGTTGCTACATCATATCATCATCATCATCGTCGCCGTCGTCGTCGTCGTCTTAGTGCCGTCTGACAGGTGAGACGACATCAAGGGACTTCCATCTGGTTCTGTCTGCTGCTGTTCTGGGGGCTGTCTCGAGTGATAGGCCTCCCGTCTTTAGTTCCTTTTCGATGGTTACGTGATTACAGTATTGTAATAATTTACCACTGTAAAAGTTAGACAAGACCTGACTTTAAAGTCTCCACCTGTTTCACTCTGACATAAATATGAAGTATTAATTACCTCTTTCATCTGAATCCATTCACAGCGATACCTATTCTGCACGGAATAGGCTTTCAGTGTGTTACACTCGCCGTACACAGTCCACGTATCATTACGAAACTGAACTGTACATGATGTGTTTTCACTAGCATCTGGCGACATAAGTAGAAAATTGTTTTTAATCTAAAGAGGGATCATGCCTATGTAGGGCTTTGGAAACAAGTAAAGTCAGACATGCAGAATGAGAAAAGTAACGAAACTTTAACATATGAAGATATTCCGCAGTTTGTACGGACATTTCTCAATCTTTATTTACGCACGCACACACACACACACACACGCAAACACATATGCATTATATACACATACATGTATATATACAGAGAGAGAGAGTGATTGAGAAATTTCTATACATACTGCGTAATATTTTCATGATATCTTAGAATAATTTTAGAATATATATATATATATATATATTTAGAACTATATATATTATACAAACACGAGCGCGTGATTGCTGATGAAAGATAGTGTAAAACGCGAACGAAAACTAGCTGTCTTACTAAAATTGTCTTACGTATATAGTCAAGGCGACAGCTCGCTTTCCCCACAACAGTTCCTGACCGAGTGGCATGGCACAGAAGCCGAAAGTCGTGATACAGACTAGAATCTCCACCAGCAGTTGGATTGATGACCATAAGACCGGCGTCAGCAGAAGTTCTGCTTGCTATAAAAATAGGTTCCCCTTGTGAGTTGTCACAAACAAACTGAGCTACTCCTGCTGTTCCAGGTTTGCAATTGCCAAGGTAAGAATAATCAGTGATGCTTTTCCAGATATACCACTCAATGGTGTCCTGTGCTGACAGTCCAGTGCAGGTAAAGGTGTTCGTTTTGTCCTCCAGCACTTCCCAGTAACTGTCACCAGTGCTACACTGCGATACTATGTTTCCTGATTAAAAAAATGCAAAATGCTGGTTTGCTGATTAGGTAGTATAAATGTTTCATTCGTTTGATGAAAGTACAAATTTATGATTACTTTACAATAAGTTTAAATGCGTTAAATAATCTTTTTATAGAAAGTCATCTTAAAAGAGATGCTTACAATATTAATGAACTTTTATAATCAAAGCTCCTTCATTAACACAGGCGCGCGCGCGCGCGCACACACACACATATATATATACACACAATTGTACACACAGGTGTGCGCATACAGACACGCTTACCATTTTGTAGAATAAGCCCAAAGATCAAATATAAACCTATAGAAGAGACTAATCTCAGAGTTACACCCATACGAGGACGCTAAGATGAGATTTGAACTCACGTCATAGCAACCGTCACTAGATTGGTGGAGGAGAAATTTCACCACAATGCTAGTTGAGCTTCCCAATCTTTAGTAGAACCATTTAAATCCTAAGTACATTTTATGGTACCTTTTCACTGAGGAAAGCAACACTTTCAGTGCTCAATTCGCCTTTCCCCTTATTGTTTTGCTATGTTATCGACCAGGTTGTTGAGGAATTGCTCTTTTAGCACTGACAATCACACACACACACACACACACACAGAGGGATACCATTGGGCTAACACATAACTAGAATCCTTTTACCAATTATCCCCTACCCGGCACAAACAAGAGAAAGACCCCACCCCACCTGACAAATGACTAGGTCTGGCTCGGCATAAAGTTTTCGACAGGGAAAAGAAAGGATAATCTGGCTTGGCACAAGGGATAAATTTTAAACCTAAGCCTTATCTGTTGGCGATTTGTATGTTCCACATAAAGTGACCATATAACAGCAGGAATGGAGAAAATCTTTACCCACCATCCGTCCCTAAACACTACCTCTAGATCTTTTTTGTCGTGCATTCACAATCTGTCATATACGCTGTATAGTTTTCTGGTGGCTTTGATATTTGTTTTTCATCATATCTTTGTATGTTAATGTTGTTCACGGGGAGCTGTCAGTAGCGTCAGTACATTTGTGTTAGACCCTGAACATTTTTAGTGGATTGTGTTGTGTCAAGCAAGGGGAGAAAGGGAAGAAACTCGTGCAATATTAAGGCGTTTCTAGCTGAGATTGTCTCCTTTTACCTAGACACACTGCATGCATACATGCGACGTGTTTATATATATATATATATAAATTAACTTTTTAGAAACCAGCAGAAATGTGTCATCGCCATACCTTGATTTTTCAACTTAATACTAAAAAAACTACCGGAAATGTATATGTACTTACCTTTAGTTAATCTCATTAGCACGAGAAAGAAGCAATACTCCACTAGAATTCTCTTCATTGCTTTAATCCAGTTGCCTTAAATCGAATGTTTGTAATACGTTAAAAAAATTAGGAAGCGTCCATATTATTATCATCATGCCATGTAGTGGTCACAATCTTTTCAACTGTTTAGAGACTGTTTCGCGGTCTTGCCCTGTTCTAGCAAATAACGTGTACAAAATTTGAATGAAATGAAAAGTGTGTTTGTCAAACAAGGAAGTAAGATAGTGTGTTGTTACTGGCAAACAGCCCATGCCCTACATTTTTATCATTCAATACCCGAATGTTCGTCCTCAGCTACACAAACACAGCGGTATTTGCTAACAAATGTGTTCTTAACTAAAACAGAAATCCCAAGACTGTCGGCTCCCATGCATTCTTGACTAATCACAATATCGATAGCAGACGATACCCCTGATGTAAGTGAACTCAACAAAGTCATTTCAGTCTTGCGTCTACCCGACGCTTTTCCGTAACCCCTCGCACTGCTATCCACATTCTTGCAACTGACTCCGCCGCACTTCACACTGATATTCGCTAGAGAACTGGGTCCAACACTCGGTCCCTGAGTCCCTACAACATTCTTACGTCACAAACGGTAATCAAAACTGATCATGCAAACACTTTTACAACAGAGCTCCTTCACTTTCTCTTCGGCAGGTTCCTGAAGCTACTCTAGGATTATCATTCGAGCTTTCGGTACTTACTTCTCTTTGTCTTTATTAGTGTAACCGGACTATTATGCATCGCACGCGCTAATAATAATTTACCGTAGCACATTATCGCTAAGTCGGTTTCCAACTGTTTCTACTAAAACTTCTTACACTCCGAGGTTACTCGCTTCGAGCATACGTGTGCCTGAATTAGCCATCAGTAGAGTGGTTAAATCGACGATATCAACAATACTAAACATAAAGAAAACATTAAATCCAAGATGATACATTTTCCAAAGTATAAAATACTAAAAATAATACAAAGTAACTTAATAATCATACACTTACCCTGTAAACCAAGAAAAGTTGAACATTGTAAAGCTTTTTGTAATGGTACATGTGGACACTTTCTTCTCATCTTTCTCTCCCTCTCACTTTTCTTTCTTTTAAGTATGGACATTCAACGGTTGTGTTCTGTGAAACTGTACTTACCAAATAAAGAAACTGAAAAAAGAAAATTTGAAAAAAAAGAAAAGAAATAAAAGACTGTCCAAACTAACCCATCAAATGGGGAAAAAAATATAAAGTATGAATGGTAGGTGCCGGAACCAGTTAAGAACATCTAAGTTATTTTTTATGAAAAAAAATGTTCGGCACTTTAACCGATCAGGTCTACCTAAAGTTACCATGTTATTATCAATCGATGTTGAGGTAGCTGTTGTCGTTTCTTCTTCAATTTTCCACACATTGCAACATTATTTTGATCACATGCGGTGACTGTTTGAGTATTTGTTTGTATTTGACTAATCTCATGTATAGGTCTCTGAGCTGTGAATAACAAAATAAACGTGTGACATGTTTATTAGCTTTGACATCGCATAATAAAAAAACACAGAATTTAGACTGTTCTCACGTGAATATCGGCACACGCAAACAATCGCATACCAGCATATTTCAAAGATTTTCGTCAAACTGCAACAACATGTGTATATTATAAGAAATAATTGCAAAATAAGTTTCGTGCTTTATTGCAAAGTTTTCGCTCGCAAAAAATTCTGATTAAAAATATGTAAATAAAAGATTAAACAATATGACCATAAAATGTAAAAAAAAATCTTGAATGTCAAACATTGAAACAAATGCAATCAGTAAAAAATTTAAAAGACATTTATGTTTAAGTTCTTTGCACTTTTCTTTCATTTCACACACAAGCACACGCGCGTAAAGAGAGCAGAGCAAAACGGTTGTATACATACATTATATATATATATATATCCAATTTGATATTTGTTCAAAAACGTCTTCCTGCTAATCCAATAGTAGTCTACACTTCTTATAATTTATTGTAATACAACAGCAGTCTCAGTTTTTATGTATCTTTCATTATAAGAATTGTTTTTCTCTTTTTTTCTCTCTTTCTTTTTGTTTTTGTTGACCTTATATCAGGTAAAATAGAAGAAAAAATTTGCAAAATTAACAAGAAATAAACAACGTTTCGAACGTTAAGCAAGGCTGGATTAGTCATATTGCTTCTGAAGAATCAGAAGGTGACGAAATCATCCCGCTGCAGTTTACGATGGTGTATTATATTTTCTCTATGCGCGACGTGTCGCTCACAACTGAAACAAAACATTGTGTTTTAGACAAAACTTTATAAAAACACAATATGAGAAACATTCTTCATTTAGGTTTTCTTTAGATATGGGGAGAGCAGTGTAAAATGTCTTCATTTTAGAATCAGCACCTTATTAGGGCGGTCCCATTACATCTCCGTCACTGCTTTACTTTCCCCAGGTACTTTGGTCAATTTGAGAAAAAAAGTAATTACGCTGCTTTATCACTGGTATCGAACCAGATAATGTAGTTGCTCTCGGATTTGGACGTCGTCGCTCTAACTCTTAGGCTATCCGCTAGCCTTTATTCATATAAAATCAGTCCTGTTGTCAAAGGTTTTAAACTAAAACGTGTTTGTTTAGATTTTTTAAAAATAAGCTATCTGGTCTTTTTGACTATGTGTCTTGACAGTGAGTTTAAGGCTAGTTGAGATAAGGTTTTGTAAACTTCTGCGGTTTTTTTTCTCTCTATGCTCAACTCTAGTGATGACGAGTTGCAATGTGTCTTGATGCCAGTGACAGCTCACGTAAACACTCGCCTTCATCTTTACGGCATAAGTGGTTGTGTCTTTGTGTGGAAGGTAGCAATTAGGAGGATGGACGAAAAAAATCTCTTTGCCGGAAAAAGGGAAAACACTCAAGGTCTCCACAAATATAATAATTTATATCTTCTACACCAATTTTGCCGTGGTTTGTTTACTTGTGACTAAAATATGTTGATAATGTCTTCGACCATTTAGTCAGTGTTTGCAAACACGTTCAATGTCAGTGTGAATGATGGAGTAGCCGAGAGTTTAGTCAGTAGATGTTGCTAAATTACTTATTTCTCTCAACTGTGCGTGCACTATCATCAAAAAAGGTATTTCAAGAAACAAGCGTGAAAGAAAATAATATTTTTAATACCATTTTGGTATCGCTGTATCTCTTCATAGTGGGATCTACTCCCTACTTCGTGCATTTGTAATGCGTCATACTGCGGAGCTCCTTGTCCTACAACAAAGAACATAAAGAAAATACAGTTGTATTTTGTTATAATGTTCTTTTCATTTTTGTTTCCTTATGTCTTACATAATGGTAGTGACTATTTTGCATTAAAGAAACAGGGAAAAAGATTAAATATGTATAGGCAGCACATTGGGGTAGGAGTAAGTATTCAGAATCAACAAAAAATCAGTAATACAGAAAAATTATCTCAAATAAACTATATTTAAGTTACTTATTTAGTTTCTAAATACTTATTCATATTCTTTGCTGGATAAATATCGCTTTCTTTCTAATGTACCGTAAAGTTAAAATTTAATAAAAATATAATTCTTTGCTTTCATGTCTTGCATGAGCTTTGTATTTATTTAAAGAAAGAGGTAGCCAAGCTTTATACGAATCCTTCTGAACATTTTCTTTTGAAAACGAAAAATGTTGCAACCGACATTAAATTCATTCAAACAAGAGTCCGCTTGTGAAATATTTGTACCAAAAGTTATCTCGTCTGATCAAGTTGTGTAACATCCTATGATGGTTACCTTCTCTTGGGGTGCATGCGTCTGAGGTTGCTGGAGATAGACGTTGATCTGATTTGTCACCACTAGAAATATTATAATAAAGGTGCTGTTATGTGATTAATATAATATTAATATTAAGTAGAACATACTTAAGCTGGTTTTCTTGTCTATTTAATAGTCATTGTTTATACTCATATTTCATTGAAAGGTCTCAATAGCAACAATATTTAAATTTGCACACACACCCGTCTACATGTTAGATCTTGATCTGTACACAAAAATCAAATAAACCAACAGCCAGTAAAAGAAAAATAATCGTCGACAAACATGACAAAAACATGAACAAACTTCATGGATGAAAAATGGAGGAGTTAGCATGACAGTGCTCTTGGTAATTCAAAATGTTTTTTTCGGAGATGGGTTTTGAAACTCAAAGTAGGCTCAAACATATACACAGTTCAAAGAGGGAGCAAAACGTTTTGTGTTTGTAACCCAAGTTTCAATGCTTATACTGTTTTAAAGCAAAGACTTTGCTTGTACTGAACTTTCTAAACAATTAAGCCGACCAAGTGGACCATCTAATTTAACTAAACCACTTTAACTGTGTGATATACATATTATAATTAACAATGAGATGATACTTACTTTATCTGGTTTTGCTGTCTTTCATTAAAACTATCTGTAAATGAAAAGTAAAACCTCTAGTCATCTGAAGCAATAATTATGTTCATCTAAGTCTTTCTAAGTATATTCTTTCCTGCCATACATGTCAATCACACATCAAAATGCCCGTACGCATATATATATATATATACACACAAACACGAACACATGCATGCACACAGGCAAACTCATACAAACGCACTGGGGTAGACGGTAGCTAAAGTGCAAAAGATCTTCATTCAGTAATTCCCCGTTATAGTGAATTACCTAAAACATGCTGTGAAATTGACTTGCCACATATTCAGATAAACAGAGAATCAAACTGCAAACCTCCAGCACACGGTAAAATCCATCCCCGTCGCCACATCCAGACGACAAAAATGACAGTTATAACAATGACAACCGCCAACAACACGCCAAGTACGGCGATGATTGTTTTGTCGTCTGACTTTGTGCTTGTTGCTGTTATCTCATCCTCTTCTAACACAGCTTCTGTCAACAGACAAACATTTTAAGGCCTTATTTTGGTTTTCTTTAGTCTGTGACGACGCTCGATGTACGCGCATGCACCCCCCCCCTCCCAAGAACTTTTAGACGTGTGCACATGTACATGCAAAACCTACGAATAACCTTTAAGCTCCGTGTTTTCATCTACTCTGTAAAAGAAGGCTAATCATACCCGTACTAAAATCCTAACTGTATCTCTTTACTATGTATCTTAAGCCTTTACTCTTGTTTTGAGCTCAATATGCTATTAACCTAGAAGAGAAATGAGTTCAACAGATTTATTTTAACTTGGCACAGCTCAGTAAACTATACTATTATTACGTTTATGAGTCAACCATTCCCATTCCTACATAATTCTAGGCACGTGGCCATAATAATTCTAAGTGCTGGCTAAATATTTTAAGTTTCAAGCATATACAGACGTCAACTTTATATGACAATATTAAAACATTAGAACAACTTCTTTATTCTTTGTAAAAAAAATCGCTTACGTTTGACAGAGAAGGTGAAAGACATGTCTCCAATACTGTTCGTCAAAACGAGTCTGTAGAAACCTTCGTCTTGGTATGTTATGTTTATAACTCTGATAGTACAGGTAACTTTAGAAGGAGCCAGCCATCTTCCAGAACAGTCAACAGTAATACTGTTTTCTTTTGCGGGATGTCCATCAGAGCTCTCATTTATTCCAAGATAAATTAATTTCTGGACCATTGGTATGGGGTAAGCAGTCAATTTAAAACTGAACTCTCCTCTGCTGTTTGTTGTATTGACAGTTGGGCGATTTCCCTCAAAGTCAGCATTCCTGGGAGCACCTGTCAGTAACAATAGCAAATATCCACTATTAATTTTGAAAGTCCTTATATGCCCTCACTGTTTCCAATGACAGGCAATTTCATATACAATCACTGCTTTGCTATGTGAGGAATATGCTGCTACTTGTTCACACTATATTAGTGCGTATATGCCATTACCATTTGAACATACTGCTTTGTGTAGCTTATCTGTATATAGCTCAATATTTTTGTAAACATTTTCTTCCAAGATGTTGCACTAAATCTGTTTTGAGGAGTGCAAATTGTCTGTCACGGACCAGTCTGTTCCATCGTGTTTCCTTGATATTTTACCCCTTTCCTGGCATCTAGGTTCTGTTATATAGGAAGAATGAGTGTGCCCGAAACATCGACGAGGACAGGCGTACCTGAATCGAGACCGCCATATCTCATAAGGTCAGATTGGTAAATGGAAGAGTAATGTACTGATCAGTGAACCGGCATTCTGTTGTTTGTTGAAAGAACGTGCATTTGTCTGTGTCATGAACCAGCCGGGATCAAGGCCAGAACAACACGGTCGAAGCCAGGGTAGCTTAATTATAGGGGACAGCGGTCAGTCAAAGGGCGATCCATTCTGTCCGATTTTATGTCTTGACAGGCCGCAGTGATAGATGTAGTCAAGTTAGGTCCTTGGACAGGGGGTAGGTTGTGTCTAGGTTAGAGAATAGCGCGGGTGGTTGTAGTTTTGTTAGTAATATTGCGATAGCGTCAAGGCTGGGAGAGTTTTGAGGGTCACGTGGTTAGCTGGGTTATATAGTTTAGGGTAGGTGTGTACTCGGGGCCTTTCCCATCGACTGAATAGG
Organism: Marisa cornuarietis; assembly: GCA_004794655.1. NCBI lineage: Eukaryota > Metazoa > Mollusca > Gastropoda > Architaenioglossa > Ampullariidae > Marisa > Marisa cornuarietis. The sequence continues at coordinate 203,334 of SMMW01000065.1, read as the reverse complement.
GACTACGGTCTCTGAGCGCCGTCAGATGCGACCAGTCAGACTGCAGAAGGGGGGCTCGTTCAACGAACGTGCAGCGCTACTGACTGGCACCTGCAGGCTGTGACACCAAGGTGTGAAACAAGGATCGCCGTTCTCGCAGACGAGAAGAAGGGTACGCAGCGTTGGGGTACCGGCAACTGCTACATTGCCGCCCGTTGCCTGGGGCAACCCCTGGAGGTAGTGGCCGACAGGATACATCTCCTCTGTGTGCCTGGGAGTCTTCGTCGTCTGGTGCCGGTGCTGGACACTGTCGCCTAACAGTTTCATCACCGCTGTTGTTCGTTGCCTGGGGCAACCGGGAAGCAACAGTGCAAGCGGACCAGGGACAGTGTGCCTATCCTTGCCACTATCGTTGTTGCCTGGGGCAACTCTGCATCAGTGAACCTTCGCCAACGTGGACAGTAGTGTGGTAGAACCAATCTACGGTCGTCCATAACGAGACGGCGAGGAAGCAGACCGACGGAGAGGCACGGTCATAATTCCAGCGGTGGGCGCACGCGCATGTGCACACGTCTTGGGGACTCAGGGTAAATCGTTTGCCCCGACACAGAACCTTAGTCAGAGGGAAGTTCTTTTATGCACAACCTTTTATAGTCCCTCAATTATTCGCAAGGCTGCCATTCTATTTTGTTTGCAGTTATTATTTGCCGGCCTGACGACAGGTCGTTTTATTTATCATGTATAGATAGACCTGATCATTCATTTTATAATTTGTTTCTTGTATTTTGTTAATAACAAGTTGATTTGTACTGTACAACGGTGTTAATGTGATTGTACGCGTGAGCGTAGATAGTGGTCTGTGTTTTGCGCGTGAAAGTGCGAGACAGCGAGTGAGAGGGTGTGACAGGGTGAAAGTCGGGAGTGAATCGAACCAGCAACGTGTCCCCTTCCCCCTCGGGCGGTTTAGTCCCGGCCTTCTCCCCGCAGTTTTGTCACAGTCTGGTGTGAGTGGGTTGGTTTGACCATTCGTGGTTTGATATTGTCACAATGTGTAAAATTTTACATTTCTTTTGCTGATTAAACTTACAATACACAAGTAAGGTGCGACTCTGACTGTCCTCTCCAAGACTGTTGTTGACGTCACATCTGTAAACCCCTGATGCCTCACAGGGAACTTTCTCTATCCTAAAGCTGACCTCCCCTTGTTCATCAACAGACACACTTGTAGTCTGACTCTGGTTTAAAAGTTGTTCAGGTCCTGTTGCATTTATAAGTCGAATGCTTGAAGTGGGTCTGCCATTGCAAAGGCACTTCACGTCTACACTGGATTTTTCCTGAACATTTACAGCCATCTTGTCCGCGTTATTTATTTGAAAATTCAATACATTTGGACGATCTGCAAGGCAAAAAAATCACATTGATATAATAGAAAATGTATGCTTGCTTCGTGAACTGTGAATGTAATAAAAATGTATTAGTTTGACTTTGGAATATGTATACTTACCACACCCAAACAATTCTGCCTAAACAATCAGTCATCCCTACATTCAACAGAAATTGTCAAATCAAATCAAATACACTCATAAGCCTCTGTCCAAGTAATCAGTCACCCATTAGGTCAACCATAAACAGCAATTCAAAAAAGGGGATTCCCTATTGGGGTTCATACACCAACTGGAAAAGATGAGGTTTTTTTTAAGTGCTCTGCAGTATCGGAAAGGTAAGGTTTTGCAGACTACATGACCAAAATAGAGAAAGAGTGCTATTTTATTTTTTCCACTAAGAATCCTAAGAATAAATGGATCTACATTTTCAAAACTTTCAAATATTCTAAAATAAAAATGGTAACAAGCTATTAATCATAAAAACAAAATAAACTGTTTACGTTCATATCAATTCCCCTTTTTTATCACACTAATGTATGGTCTTACATGCAACACGAAGAGTGAAGTTGGTGCTCATATCGTTAGTGTCTTGCGTAACCCAGTCCAGTATGCATTTGACAGGAGTTCCATCATCTGTTCTGTTCAGGTTCCTTTTTTCAAAGTTTAGGTACTTATCACCAAAATTACTTGCATTTAGCCACTGACCACCATAATATCCAATCAGACGTCCTCCAGGTTTACCCAGGTCTAAAGCTGTACAGGTACAAGACAGGTCACCTTTCTCCCTCACGTATGGAAACATTAACATAGTGCAGCTAATGCTGGGTGGTTGAAGAGGCCTTGCTAGAAACAAGAAAATAAAATACAAAAATTGAAAAGCAAAAAATAAAGGAGCATGGTAAAGCAAGCTGATAGGGGCGTCAAAATTTAAATTTCTTAACTTGTCCTAGGAGCCTTACAGTAACAATAAAAGTGCCAAAAGCACACATCCATATTACCACAATATCATTTCAACTATCGTGTGGAAATATTATCTCTATGCTAACTTGATTAGGAGAAAACATTTAAAATGAGGTAAATTGAGAAGATATTATGCATATAGCAAACTGTTGCTTCTCTTCCAAACAGAGGAAATGCAGAGTGAACTGAGTTGTACAGTGTAGAGTTGTTCTGTAGATTCCGCAAAGTTCAAGAAATTTCTGTTTCCAACTTCTCTTTTGTATTTTACTGAATTGAGGGCTTTCATCGTTTGTTTGGTGAAAGATTCTGCTTGAGCATTGGCTTCAACAAACTTTTATGAAATGCATCCAACGATTGCTTCTAATAATAATTTCCGGATAACCAAACATTGAAAATATTGTTTCCACTACATGCATGACTGATTTCACATTTGTGTTGGGTAGTATTTCAACTACCGAATATCTGGAATATTAATCTGTGATTTCTATGATCGATTAAACAGATGGAAGTGGTCAGCGAAAATCCATACTGAGATTTCGCCATGGACCAGCTGGTAAATAATGCATGTTCAATGGTTCCTAATTCACCCGATTGCACTTTGCTCGACCTAGAGCACGAGAGCTGGCTACGGACTCTACAGCTTCATTCATGTTTGGAACCAACATTTTAGTAAGGCGCAGATCTTAAGTTTTATTTATTCTTTGATGACCTGCATGAGCCAAGCTAGTTACATCTCTTTAGAGTTTTTCTGAGATTACCAGTTGAGTACCTATCAACAATACGTAGTGGTCATGACTAACACATAGAGAGTTCTTGACAGTTCGAAAACAAAAAATTCTTTTGGTTATGTCCATGAGACTTGTCAGGCTATCGACAAGGTTAACTAGTTTCATGATTACTGGAAAAGTCAAGTCTTGAAGGGTGTTTTCTCAAACATCTAATATCATTGCCATGGGTGTAGATGAAGAAACAACAAAGTAAACAAATTCTTCAGTTAATGTCTTATATCTAGAAGAAGCAGCATTTGATCAAGGATGACAAGAGTGATAGTCTTAGGGGCTGTATTTTCCTGGCCAACACTTTATTCGGAAAATGTGATGCGGAAAATGTGTGGCTGAAGTTGTAGAGACCACCACGGAATCCTTGCTGGTGGGTCGGGTTTGTTCGAAATTGTGAGCAATGGAAGGTAATCAGTGATTATAGTAAAGTTTGTGTAATGCCTTCTCACAAACATGCAACTCAGGTTTCAACGCATATATATATATAACCTTTATACAGATACAAACGTGATCGAGAGGTTTTCTTCCTGTCTGTGATTGTCTTTATTCAACATGTGATAGGGCTCAGCTTGCGTAACAAAAAGGTCTGCCTTCTTGACACAAACGGGTTGCAATTCCTACTAGACATACATCAACAATACCTTCTAATGTTTTCTGTACATCAAAATAAGCTAGAGTAGTAGCACTGCACATTGCATATAAAATTTTTTGAAAGTATTTGATTGCTGTTCATTCCAGGACCATAGGGTATCTTGCTTTGTGAGACTGCAGAGAGGTTCGGATATCGTTGAAAGTTGTCAATGAATCCCTATAAGGACTGAGCTATTCCAAGAAATGAACGTAGTTAGGAATAATTTGCAGGATACTATACAGGAGCTATACTGAGAGGTATTTGTTATTAATTTGATGCCTTATTAATTGCATTCTGTTTAGCGACTCGGAACAAATGTCTCTGATAGGGAAGTTTGATCAATGGTCAGAAATAATTGGAGAGAACTTTTTATTGCATCTTCATATAATGTCGGCTGCTTTATGTGTCCTCACCGGCATCGTGCAACAATAATTGTCGTAGTTGGTATGAATCTCGACAACCAGAAGCTGCGACATTGAGTTCGAAACTCCTTAGCCATCGTTCCCATCGACATAAGTAGTGGATGTTTTTTTTCAGTGGAGAAAACGACTCAGTCAGGGTTATGTATACAGTGTTTAGGTATTATCCTCGTCGCCTGTTGTAATATTGACCTAGCCGGAAGAAGTGAGGAAAAATACTCCCTAAATAGTATTTATTCTACTCTATCGGTTACAGTTCGCTAACTGAATTTTTCTCTTTGTTTCTACTTACATAATTCTTCATCATGAGGAGATAAATATACGTCGATTTTATTGTTTCATTCATTAGTTATAACATTAAACACTGCACAAAGGAAAAAAGCTTGATGATGATAAAGGAATACAAAGAACGACAACAGACTTGATAGATGAAACAGCAGCGAAATGGAAAAAAAGCTCAGGTAAAAGTGCATTTAATTCAAACAAATAAATTTTAAAAAAGGAATGGAGGTCTTCTCTTTGTCATCAAGTTTTCGTTCTAAAGCAATAAATGTTATCAGTTGTTTGAAGTTGTTGTTTAAGATAAATTATAGATACACATATGTCTGATTGACCAAAGAGATATACACCTCACCTATAGTAATTGTACCAGCAGTGTTTATTGTGTCACCAGGGAATACAATTACAGTAAAGATGTAGGTGGCGCTGTCTGTTGGTAATGGCAGAGAGTAGGAGCAGGAGCCGTGTGCATACGGTGGGATGTTGGTATCGAGTGTTGGGCTGTACGGGATGCTGACTACTTCCTTCCCTGAAGAGCTCTATAAAACAGATGATTAAATGCAATACACACCACATCCACACTTCCGAATTGAAAAGATCTAATAACGATGATGAGATATCAACGGAGATATCAAAGTTAAGCTGGAACTAATTAAACATTTTTCGCAAAGCCTCATTTGATCCAAGCAAAAAGTCGAAAATAAATCTGTTCGAGATAAGTGTTATGCACTAAGTCATCACTCTGCGTGTGCCTGAATGCCTTTCTTGGTAGTAGACAGGACACTAAAATCCCAATTTAGAAAAAAACGTTCATAGCACTAAAATGTGAAACTAGTCTTTCAGATGATCTTAAATGGAAACAAAATTGAATGATCTTGATCGATGTAACTATGAGCATGACAGCAAGTTTTTATACTTAAACGATGTCAGCCACGATATCGCTGTCTTGACGGGACGACTGTGAATAAGCGTTTGACAAAGTTTGGCAAAGGTATTTTCTTAAATCTTCATGAATTATACAAAGTAAATAGTCTTCAAAATAAAACAGAACAATAACCCTTATCCTCTTTTCATTGATACTTAAGATAATGGTGCTTTCATGCATTCTGGCTAATGGTAGACACACACAATGTTGACTTTCTTTTCCTCTGATATAACTTTTTAAAATTTTGAAACATAGGTTATGTCAGTCCAAGCTAAAATTCTTGTTGATGATTTGTTTCATTGAAATTGGCTGAAAATGTTTCATGTAATAAATAAAGAAATACTTTACTTCATTATTAATGCCTGTGTGTTTACTGGTACGAATTAATGATTGACTTAACAACTGACTTTTTCATTGTTTTGAGAAGTACAAAATACTGCTTTACAAAACTAATACTTTCCAGTTACTTACACTTTTGTTTTGCCAGAGATGACAGGTATAACGGTCGTAAGTTGAAAATACCTTCGTGATGTTGCAAAAGCCTGTCAGATTCCATGTAGACTCATTTGGCACTGCCTCAATGTTGCAAGATGAAACATTTGCTTTATCTGTGATAAAATATATGTCATCATGAAATATTGTCTACTCAATTATACTACTGAATTGCAAAAAAGTAGATGACACGTAAAGGTTTGTTTGTGTTTCAGGCCGTATCAGCAGTAAACGCTACATTACGGAGAGTCACATATTTGACATGGTGAAAAAGAAGACCTCTGAACAACACAGCTTGAACTAAAAACAGATGGAACAGGGATGACAAGAAATGGAAAATAATTTGTTTTTAAATGTTGTGGCGTTCAAAAGATGTAGCTATTTAAAACAGGCCTGAACTGTGCACTAAGATATACAGCAATGTCGACGACATTGTTTTATTTATTTATTTTGTTTTTGATAAGAGGCGACATAGTCGAAGAACACGACGAGTATCAACAGCCGAACTTGCACTGAAAGCCACGCTTCTGCTGCCCAAACTTTTGTTCAGTCTGACCATTGTCTATTGTTTTATTTTTGTTTTAATGAAAGCGGTATTAATTGACCGGAAGCATATCTCATGACGAACATTTCTTCTTTAATGTAACGGCGTCATTGAGGAGTTCCTCTCGTATAAATGGGGAAGATTAAGATTGAAATAAAAGACCGATATTTGCTGCCTGTTGCATGTCCATGACTGAGAAGGAGGAAGAAACTGACCGTTGCTCTAATACTTGTTTAAGTCCTGACCACATTTTAAGTTGTGAAGTCCTATTAAATAGTGTACATTATTCATGTAAAACCTGTTGATGTTTATTTTATTTTTTCCTCCTGTACTCGTCGTTGGCTGGTGCGAATTTCAAAAGGGGGCGGGAACTGTGAAAAAACTGTGTGTATCGGGTTGCTTTGGTGAAGCTCCGGACCTGATGGTGTCACACGCACTTGCGTTCACGTAGTCACCTGGGCATTTGCGCATTCTTTTTTCTCACAAACAAGACGCTAAAACTGGCTCTTTACATGCACTGTTTAAATTTAATTAAATTTACTTTATAAAAAATCAATACTTGCTAAATGTAAAAATAATATGTAATTACTGCTGAGTGCCGGATTGGAGAGGATTCTGGGAGGCTATTCTTTCGTATAAAAAAGTTCTGCAATTAGACCAACCAAAACAACCTCGTCTACGCGAGGTTAATTAAAAGGGGTCAATACCGTACTGCACAGAGCGTCGATCAATACCCCCCTGCTACGATACATCAATAACAGTTAGGTGAGATGTAGATGCCATGACTCATGCGCGTCCTTCTCGTTCGGTATTCCGGGCCTGAATTAATCGTCTACCTATTTCGCGCCTAAAACGTCTTTATCAGCGAGATTTAACAAGATATTCACGCACAGTTAACCCTTTCCATCCTACTCCCCCCCTCCTTATACTTTCTCACACATTCTTCCTATGTAACCAACCCAGATGTGATAATGGGCTAATCATACCAATAAAAACACGAAGACACGGACCGGTCCATGACAGTGTTGAACGAAAGAACGCGTGTCAGTGCTTGTGTCTAAGTCTGTGTGCCTTGACAGTGTGGTGGTTATGACAAGTAGCAACTAAAACAAATAAAAAAATCCTACCTGGTGGAGGGACCGGACACTTGCACGATACACTGAATTGACCGTTCGACCATTGATATCTTCTAAATCTTAGGGCGCAAAATATTTAGGCCCTTTGTCATTCCTTCATCTATTCTCAAATCATTTAAATTACTTGTGCATTTGCTTTTAAGTTACTCGCATTTAACAATCTATTCCAATAAATCAAATTTATATTTATAATCCATTAACTGTATCATTATCTTTCTCAATTTCGCTATTTTCAAAAATAAAATATACGTGTTACCTCGATTAGATGAGATTAGGGACCGATTTGAGAAAAGCGGCGGTACACATACCTCTCACCCGATCGACGGTCGATTCCTCGGATGCCCAACATAGTTTTAGCGAGTACATATTCATCCCCATATCTTAAAAGTTCTCGCCAACATTGTGTGTAATCTTCCCTCACATACATCCATACGTTACTGACTTCTAAGCTAATTTCCTTACATAAACACCACCATTTTCGCTGCACATTAAGCCCCATTCTATACGAAAAATCATTAAACACACTAATACTATCTGTGCACAGACACATTCGCGACACCAAGTCCCTTTAGATTATGGTCGTGAAGCACAGATTTACAGCACAAATAAAGTCAGACTCATGCATGAAATTTGAACAGCCAGAAAGTAACAAAGTGTCCTATTTTAAACATGTGCCCACACAAGATATGAAATATCAACCTCTCAGCTTGGGAAAGGACACAAAAGTAAACTCTTTTACTACCCTGACAACACACATTAATAATGAGACTGGCTCATATAACGCAATCCATCAAAAGATAAAAACACAGCTGCAAGAACGGTGAGAATAACCCAAGATGGACCGCGTACTACAATTAGTAATTCAACACACATTTATAAATATATTGAAAGAGAAACAAATGAACCTATGAATTAGAATATCTTGTATGCAAAAGTACGATTATATTCAATATGCTGCTAATCCTTCATCCCTGATTAGGCTCACTTCAAAGTGAGAAATTCGTAAATTAAAAAAAACTTACGCTGCTATAACACTAACTAGGGTTAAGCTTATTGTATCCCTACTCTGACTACAAATATCTTGTCACATATGTTTACAAGAGTACTTACAAATAATATCAAGGTTGCAGCTTGTGTTGCTCCTCGTCCCCCCTGTAATGTAATCCATGCAAGTGATGCTGGTAATACCGAAGGATAATCTCTTGACTTCTGTAATCGTTGCTATGGAGACACTGCTGTTGGGACGCGAAAATGTCATCAGCGCAAAGTCACTTGAACACTCCGATACACCATCTAGGCACCCTCCATATGAATTGTCAACACTATTATCTGAGAATGTTCTTGTCACAGTCCAGGTAACATCACTTTTGATGCGGGCATTTTCACAGATAATCTTATAGTTGTTATTGTTTTCCTCCACAACAAGTGGCTTATCAGGTCCGCACTGCTGCAGGTTTACAGCTGAAACAAGTTTATTTCTGCAAGTTTAGTAACAAATTTTGACAGTAATTGATACAAATGATGTTAGTCCTGCTTTATCTTGCTCTCTGCTGCTATATTTCTTAGGTTATGGGATAGGGTTAGAATGCTACTATATATTAAAATGCATAAGCTAAAGCCCACTACTGGCTATAGAGTGATCGTTTTTACGAGAAAACTAATGGAAATAACTGCTTATCATATTGTGTGCTTAAGCAGCTTAAAATAAAGCCAAAAAGACAAAAATTGCCAGAGTAAATATTTTTAATAATGTAAGGTTCTGAGTGCATTAGGGATTTTTTACTAGTTACTTTTGCTCAGTGGCATGTACTTCATAGCCATTATGAATTTATTATCGTAAAGCATTGAAGAGTTGTCTCGCATATAATAATAATTATTCTTAATAGAGAAGTGCAATTTATATGGTGATTTAAAGCTTAGTGCCTCAAAAGAGATCAGAAGCACAAACGTCAGGATAGTACATGTAAAGACCTAAACTAAAGCAAAATCTGGAAATGTATGGTTAGTAGGCAAACCGTGACATTCTTTCCCTTTTCTGTGCTTATAACGTTTCACGGCTCAAAACGGCCCCACGTTTACATTACGGCATTATTTGTTCTCATGTTCAGTCAGTCAGTCAGTCAGTCAGTCAGTCAGTCACTCAGTCAGTTCCTTGACCAGCCCCTGTCGTTAGCGGGGGGGGGGCACATGGATAGATGTAGCAGCTGACAGTGACAGGGCCCGCCACTCTTGCCTACTGTGGGCGATAGTCAGCAGGTCCCGTACAGGACGACCAGTCCAGTCTTTGACATTCGTAAGCCAGTTCTTCCTCTGACCACCGCGCGTCGGCCACCCTCCAAGGTGCCTCGAAGGATAGTCTTCGACAAGGTGTCGTACCGGGCTACATGGCCAAAGACCAGCTTATGTCGCTTGACTGTTAAAGTAGAGGTTCCTGGTGTCCTACGAGTGAGAAAATCTTGTTTCTTACAAAGTCGTTGGTTTTATGATCTTTGTATGAGATCCATAGAAGCCTCCTCAGGCACTTTTTATCGACTGGCTGGATTCTCCTTTCCGTTTCAGCGAGCAGAGTCCACGTGTCACATCCGTAGAGGAGGATTGGCACTACCAGGGATTTTTACAGCGTGTGCTTGGTTGTGAACCTTATCTTTTGGCTATGCCAAAACCCATCTAGCATAGCCATTGCCGCTGTTGCTTTTGCGATCCTGATGCGGATATCTGGCGTGGACCTGCCGTCCTTGAAGTGGATGGATCCTATATATTTGAAGCTGCTTATCTCTTCGAGCTGAACCTGTTCATATAGATAACTCCTTTGCCGTTGCTAATGAGCATAACTTTGCAATTTCCAGTCATCAGTCTTCGTTGTGCCATCTGGCATGTGAGGCGACAGTAGGGACCTCCATCTGGTTCTGTCTGCTGCTGTTATGAGGGCTGTCTCGAGTGATAACCCTCTTTTTTGAGGTCCTTTTCGATGGCCTTCACGTCTCTTTGGGCCTCCCTCTGTTCCTTTGTCCCTGTGGTGTCCATCGCAGGGCTGCTCTGGGGATTGATTCTGGAGGCATACACACAAGTGACCTAACCATCACGAGCGCTGTAGTTGGATCGCTTCTGCCAAGGTGCACATCCTCACCCTTTTGCACAGTTCTTGATTTGAGATTGTGATGGGCCAGAAGATCTTTTGTATGCGCCGCCGACACTTGGTTTGGAACACTTCTAGCTTTTTCTTAATGGAGGCTGTGGTTTTTCAGCACTCTGACCCATATAGGAGAACACTGCTCTTTGTATGGCTGCTGAGGCCAGTGGATCTCCAGATAGGCTTATTAAGCATTGCAAAAGCTTGGTTGTCTTTGCTGATTAAGGTTTTCGGTCTTATCTTGAAGGTCTTGGTGTCTATGGGATAGTAGCCCTAGGTCATCGGCGTAGTCTAGATCCTCCAAGACTGTTGTTAGAGACACTGTAGACCCTTTTCAGTGCTGGTCTCTACTCCCAATGCATTTGAACTGTCTGTCAGTCTGTTGGTGAGGTCTTGAAGTTCTTTGTTGAGCTAACAAATCTATGTCATCTGCAAAGGGTAGGCTGCAGGTTGGTCTTCCACCAATTGAAATGGAAGTATGATGGCCGTGAAGAGTTTCGAGCATGATGTTCTCCAAGAATATAGTCAACATCACCAGTGATATGGTACAATCTTGACGTGCCCCTACTGTGGTGTGAAAGTAAGATCCTATTTGGTTGTTAAGCATCACTGTACTCGTTGAGCTATTATACAATTATTTAGTTCTCATGTTGAATTTTAGTAATTTGATGTGAGGCCGCCATCATAGGCAATTCGCGTGGATGTTACGTGACTGAATAACGCAACCCGCCTCAAATTGCATGACATGACACACCAGGGATTTCCAAGAATTTTGTATGTAAACAAACATCGAATCAATCAGAGATGCCTCGTGTTGAGAGCAATATGGACCGACACGGTTGAATAAGGTAAGAATCCGTACTCGCTTAGAAGGTAGATTAGTTTAGTATAGTTAATAGGCATGGATTCTGAATAGTGTTGGGGTCGCTAGGAAGCTACCACAGCGACTAGATCACTATGCGCCCTGATTGGCCGGCACTTGGGAAGTGTTAGCCAGGAGCCGAGATCTTGTCACGTCTCTAAGTTACGCATCGCTAAGCTTCAGGGGCCATTTGCACAACACATTTCTGATTTTAAACACCTTTAGGCCTTCAATCTATTTAGATAATCAGTTAAAGTGCACACCACGATTTTAGAATTTTTTAAAAACTAAAACTGCTTTAAGTAAGATAAAGTTGTTTAAATCTGACTTCCCGTCCTGCCAGTACAATTTTTGGTATGTTTTTGTAGAAAGCTTCTAAATGGCAAAGAAGAGCGTTTGCTTCTTTAGAACAGTTTTAAGGTTTAGAAACATGTTGTGCACCGAGCTCCTGACCTTCCTTGGGTAGGTAGGTAGAGACTCTCCAAGGAAACAACGGCATTCAGAGAGAAACCTTACATACAGACGGACCTTGACACTAACATCAGCGAGGAAACGATCAGAGTGTCCAGTGCGCCGTTAGCCATTCTATTGTAGGAGAAAACGGCTTCGTAATCTTTAGTAGAACCATTACAATCATTGCTTAATTTTTTGCGCTTTTTTTACTGATACTTGTTTAATTTTTATGATAAAAAAGAAAGGCTTTAAGTACTCACCTCGCCTTTTTCTGCTGTTTTCCATACAAAAACAATAAGCTTTAAAAGCTTTTCCTTCAGAGAAGAAACTGAAAATTTCACTTTTTATCACTTGTATTCATAAAGGCGGATAGTGTTAAATACGTAACCCAACTGAAATGTGTCAGCTTACCTTGACTTAATCTCACCAAGACAAGCAGCTGGCAATACTTCAGCAATGTATCTGCCGTTGCACGGTTCATCTGATGTAACACACAGTCAGAACCACACTTCAGGTGAAGAAATGTAAAAAAAATACGTGATTACAATTTGTTGAAGGTTAACGTGTTGGTAAAGTGAGTTGAGGGGTAGGAGAGGGTGTTTTCCTTTGCCGTAGTCGACAAGCTAATCTAGACATACAGACTAATTAGAAACTAAGTCTTGATAAGTTAGGTAGAAATATTTTTTAAATGATCTGTCTTTCTTAGCTTGCTGTCATTGCTTTAAAAGCTCTTTAGTCTCACGACACAATAAAATAAAGTGCTGATAAGTGCTACAACAACCGATTGATCCAGTCGTTATTCACAACTGGTAAACGATTTTCTTCACATAAACCTTCAAAAATTATAATTAGAATGCGTAGAATGGTAGTTTAGCATCGTAACTAATGATTTTTAAAATGCTATATTAACACTGGTTTAGCTTTTCTTTCACCATTTATCAAATGATGGAGTCAACAATGTGATGCTTGATATTATTCCTTATTTTTACTCATTATATTTTCTTAGACTTACCTTTTACTGTATGAGAACCTTGCAGCACATTTCATAACACATAGTCGGTGGTTTGTTTACATGATCCATTTCGCGTGCAATCATAATCTCATTACTCACAGCCTCCTAGCAGGTAAACAAACTAAATGATATATCATTAATCCTATTTGTATTATATTATAGTATAATTATGTACCATCCAAGTTTTCGATTTTGTCGATACGCGTGGAAAAATGGTGACAACTAGTAATTTTCAGTCTAATTAATTGTTGTCATCAACATCAGTCCTGCTGAGCGATGACATATTCTCCTTCCACTTGTATCTAGCAGGAGATGGGAAACAACTCCTTCGGTATTTAGATTTCAGAGTTTATCCCCTTTACCCCAACATAGATTATAAATAGACAGGCGGTTGGTGTTCTAAATACTTAAAAGGTCAACTGATAAATGAATTTACCTTGAGTTGAAGTTAGTAACACGAAAAAGATGCAGCACTCCAACAGGCCATTCTTCGTTGTTTTTGGCTAACTTAGTGTTAGGCGTTCCCAAATAATGAAAGCTTATAAGATGTATGTCATCTAACATTCTTATCACTGTCTTATTCAACTATTCAGGACAGTGCGAGTTTGCACTGTGTGTAGCTCAGTCACCTGACCGGTCTGTTTTTAGACCAGGAAGTAAATTAAGGTGTGTGTTTACTGGCAGACAGCCATGTCCTACATTTTTATATTTAGGATCTTATCAATGCAGAAGTGCTTGGTATGAAAGTACTTTTCTATTCGGTTGGTGCCGAAAAGGCTGAATCCCCACAGCATTAAAATTCGGGTCTCGTGGGTTCGTATCTCGGCTCTTACGTAGCTCTCTTTCGATGTGACAACTATTTACAGGGATGACTGTTAGTGTTTTTTTTTCTGACAAGACCTCTAACCCTATACCAGCGTTTTGACATATTCAAGGAATTATACTCATTGAATAAGGACTATGGAAAATCATACATTTAAATAAAGTGTTATTTTTTAAAACTCTTGAATGCACGTTACTAATATGCGTGCATATTTTTGTGTGTAAACCATAATCAATTTTTCAGTGAAAAGAACTCACTATTAAGTTCGTATCTCAAAGGTCGTAAACCTGTCATTAGTAGCAGGCTGTGTTCTTAATAGTATCAATTCTCAAAACTGATGATAACTTGGTTGAGATTTTCCATTTGTTCCTGACCTCTTTTTATGCGCGAAGAGGGGACGAGAAAAGATTTTAGCAGCAACCGGCATAAAGTAGAATCCGTGACACTAAAGGAAAAATCACGCATGTTGTGATCGTGAATGGACAATGGACTTTGATTATTATCTGCTGAAAGTGAAAGAAAAAAAATGTGATATGTAAACAAGTAGTAAGTAGGTGACTTTCGTCTGTGTCGGGACAATTATTCGTGAAAGAGTTTATATTTCTGAAAAGAGTTTATTTAGGATTTAATAATAAATAATAAATAGTAAATTGGTCAAAAAAAAGTATCTTGAATGGCATACTATGTGACAGTGCTCATTATCAAGATGTTGCCAATCGTATACTTCAGTAGTCTAAGATTTATTTTTAAAGTAGTACAGTGTATTAGCAAAAAGTCTAGCGAGGCCACTCAGGGTATGAGCATCTGTAAGTCTGGTTAGTTTGAATAATGGGACCTATGACTTTTACAATAATTACGAAGCAGGCCGTCGTGCGTACGACCACAGCAGCTAACGAGTTTTCACAACAACCATTTAACCAAACTCATAGTCCCGGCGTAATACAAGGATATCGGGAGAGTCTGCTTAATTCTCACGACATTTGCTTGCTGTACCAGTTATGACATTTTCGTTGTTTGACAGTGCTATGCACACACACACACACACACACACACACACACACACACACACACACACACACACACACACACACACACACAGAACTAAATAGTTTTATAAAACCTTATAATCCCTAGTGAGAAAGATTGCTCTTTGGTTACGATCAAGAATGTACGAAACACAGTGGTATGGAAAGCTCTTGTAGCATGAAACCAATTGATTCTCAAGTATATTAAGAAAGGCACAAAACAAGGAGAAATTAGATAAAAATGCAATTATTGTGAACGTATACTGTTTATTTAAAATGTCTGCTGCTCATCTCGCCTTTTCAAGTAAAAAGTTAAAAGAAACACACCCAACACAATTAAACAAATCTGAATATAATCTAGACATACTGTACGTAAACAATTTATATGTGGAACTCGCTTCCCCTCTCAACCAAGGAGTCTGAAAGTGTTGCAACTTTCAAGAAAACACTCAAGACCCACTTGTTTCAAATGGACTAGCTTTTTATGTTTTTATTTGTTTTGTTTTTTTATCTCATCACCATTTTGTTATTGATTGAACTTGATCATTTGACCTGCACTCTGGTGGCTGTTGGGATCACTGCGCATTGAGCGTATCTCTGCGATGCGGCATCATCATCATCATCATCATCATCATCATCATCATCATCATCATCATCATCATCATCATCATCATCATCTTAACTGCTGATGGTGTATATTTGCAGCTTTCTGTATTATCACGGCTGTCACATTTATTGTAAGTATTTTATTTCCATAGATGTTTGGCTTCACGAATGGTTTATAAAAGAGTGAGCCTGAGTCTGACCATTCACAGCGATGTCACCCTGACTAGTAGTTGAGGGCGACTGAGCTACGCTTTGCGCAGGTAAACTCAAAAAGCCGGTAGTTTCTGCAAAACTTGCCATGGGACGCTGATTTTGAGGAGAGTGGATTTCCCTGTTTACCGGCAGTCGGTGACCGTCTTCTCCTTCTCTGGAGGATCCATGGCACGTATCGCAGCAAAGTTGTAACAACAGTTATAGGCCTTACGATACTGCCTTCTCCGTCAATAAAAAGGGGTTCACTGGGTGTTTCATGGAGAGCGAAATTCTCATTAATATGTATAAAATCTTGACACAGCATTCGGAGCGCTTCGAAAACAACTGCATTAGTCAATTCACATAGGTGGGTTCGTTTCTTGTCTGACTCATACCACTGCTCACGTCTGAAACCATATTATGGAAACAATAAAACAAATTTATAACTTGATGAGATCGTTGTTTGTTTTTTATTTTATTTATTTAGAACATGTCAATTAAAATTAGAAGCAGGCGATATACTACCGGAAAAGCGATACTATAAGTAAGCATGATTCATTAAGGTGGGTTATGATCGATATATGTTCAATAAAAAGATGGTTATCCTAGCATCACTAGTAAGTAGCATATATGGTTGGTATTCACTGAAAACTTAATTCTTCAGCAGTATCACAAAGGTCGACAAGGAAAGTGCATAACGTACTCACAAAGTACACATGGAATTAACATCATTCATTCAGGTTCGTCCTACCTTCATAAGTAGATATTTCCGAGACATTCTGCTGTCGCAGTATTCCTTCATAGTGTGACTTTTTCCCTACATCTTTCATTTGCAATGCGTCATAAGGCGGAGTCAAGCTTCCTACAACAGACTCAAAAACTCAGACAGCATAGTTAAGCTATTGTTATTTAAAGACTGAACATTTGCTAAACTTGTGTTACTGTCTAATGATATGGTTTTCTTCCAGGACCGCATAGTGCCAGCACGGGAACCCGGGGTAGACGACCTCTACGGGCTCCTTGTAAATGTAATCAAATATTAAACATAGTCACACCTAGGAAAATATTAGAATGAATTGTAGTGTATATCTCTGTCTTTATTCAGAGACAACATAGAGATACTGCGAAGAGCGGTTACCTTCTGTTGTGCTCAACGTTTTTGTGGTCACCGGAGTCAAGGAATCCTCTGATGTGTCACGGCTGCAAGTATACCAAACTTTCATTCTCAAAAACTGAAAAAAAGATTGTAAAAGGAAGCATGTATAAATATTATTTAAGAGTTAACCATTTTGCAATAGGTTTTCAAGCTGTATTTTGTCAAACTAACTGCTAACCTGTTAACACTACTGACCTTCTTTGGTTCTGCTGCGTGTTCCTTCGATGACTTCCATCTGCAATTAAAAAGTAATATATTTATCTTTGTCTTTCCTAACTGCAACAATGTATGTGCAAACAAAAATGAACACTACATCTTAAAGCAAGCAGGCGCGCGCGCGCACGCACACACACACACACACACACACACACACACACACACACATACATACACACAAAGGAATACACACATACAAACGAACACAACCACGTAGACACACAGAAACGAACACGCACACACTCACAAACGAACACGCACACACACACAAATTACACAGGAAGAAAACACAAAAGTTGTAAAAAGCAGCAAAAAGAATATACCGTTACAAGGTAAAGTCCATCCACGTCGCCAGACCCAGATAACGGCAATAAGAATCAAGACAACGACAATTGACAACACCACGGCAAGTACGACGATTCCAGTGATATTCTCCTCTGCCTTCGTGATCGCACAGACCTGTTGGTCATTCTCTGACACTGTACAGGTTCATGAAAATGTTTAAAGCTCATGTTTTTCATATATTTTTTTTCATGTTCAATTTCATTAGAACGAACATATACTTTATCTTAATACAACAAGAAAATACTATACAAAAGATAAGAAACGAAAAAGCACAAAAGCAGAATTATATGTATATTCCACGTTTTACTTAAATTTAAATAAGTTTAAGATAAATTCAAAGTCAAAGTGTGCTTAGTGTTTGAAAAGTAGAATAATGAACGGTCAACTCTGTATTAGGTCATGTGTATGATTTTACATTTAAGACTAAACCATTGAAGTTTTTTTTCCTAAGAACCTTACGACTCGTACATTATTAAGGTGTCTGAAAATTGTTCCCCTGGCTACATACCTTTGACAATGAAGGTAAAAGGCAGTTCTCCTAAGCTGTTACTAAAGAAAATTCTGTAGAAGCCTTCGTCATTGTGTGTCATGTTGACAACTATGACATTGCACGTGACTAAAGCTGGAGCCAGCAGATTGGTAGAGCATGCAGCATAAACATTGTTTTCTTTCACTGGGCGTCCTTCAGAACTTCCATTTGTTCCAAGAAAGGTTACGATTTTCATCTCTGGTGTGGGGTAAGCCATCATTTTAAACGCAAGCGATCCTAAACCATTTGTTACACCGGCAGTTGGAGGAATTCCATCATCATTGATTCTCTTGGGATCACCTATAAGACGACAGTGTCTTGACATGTCATTTCACTTAAAAAGTATAAAAAATAGCACATCTGACACTGCTGACAATGAAATTCCAACTAACATTATCAAAGAATATGGCATACACCAAATAAATCAGCGAATTCACAATCTGTTTCACTTTAAGAAGAAATTTGTTGTTTACTTTATAAGGCGTTTGTGGCAACAATTTCAGTTATACAAGTTACATCACAGTAGGAAATTTTTTGTAGTAAATGGAAAATTACAGCTCACAACTACTAATATATTAAATACTAATGAAGATGTATTTTATCAATTCATGCCCCTACCTTGTTTTATTCAAAAGACATTAAAACCACTAAAACATTCGATTCTGACCTTAAAGGCCGAACTTTTTACTCACGGCGGGAATGAATGGGTTAGACTCAGATGAGGGAGGCAGGACACACGGTGCTGAGTGCTATAATCGGTCAGTCTTCGCTAATTGCGCGAAAAGTATACGAGGTGGGGTCACAGGCCTGGCCTTCTGTCAGAGGCGTCTTTCTTACCCAGCCAGTTCTTGTGGTCGGCATTGAGAATAAAACTGGAGGATGAAAAGAGCCTGTAAAGAAACTAAGAAGCCAACCGATGTTTTGAATGCCCCGTACATGTGTGCTTCGGTGTACGCTGGTGTCTACACTGTATTATTTTATTTTATTTACCAATTCTTATGTTTATTTTCTTACCTCCTAAATCTTAGACCAAGTAGCCTGTATCAATCTAATGAATGTAATGTCCTTTCTACAGGAATACTATCTGAACATCATTGGCAATTACTCTACAAGCATTTCTAAACTCTTGTGTGGTAATTGTTGTTGTGTTTGTTTGTTTGCTTGCTTGCTTGTTTTTTTTTGGGGGGGGGCGGGGACAAGAGCACAAAAAAGATTAAGAAAGGGACAAAGAGCAACAACAACAAAAATATAGTTTGATAATGATTTATTTTGTGATTTTTTTTTGTTTGGGTCACCCATTTTCTTCTGTTTACTGTTTCAAATATACCCCCCCACTTCAATTCATGAATTATGAAATATTACAAGAAATTCAACGTTTCTCATTCACACTTAAAGTCATCACTTAAAGTCACGATGTGCATGATACTGTGTGTGAGCGTAATCAGCGATGTCTTCTACTTTGTCATGCTCACCAACAAACATACGTGGGTCAATGATGTTTTTTCTTGGATTGGTACATTATTAGTTCCACTATTTGCAACCGCAGGGAAATTGAGATTTTACACCGCTCACGAAATGGACTTTGTATGGACCGTAGATATCTAGTGCGAGAACTGCAGATGGCAAATATACACTTTGTACAGCGGTGAATTGACGCCAATTTGCGTCGTTCGAAAAAATAAAAACAAAATACCATAACCAACATGGAGTCCCATAGGGAATAAACTAAAGATGTTGAATATTATTATTCCCACTTTTAAAATGACAAATGAAAATAAAGTTAAAAATTCAGTTGCCTTCTCTTCTTCTTTTCATTCTCTTTCTTTATATTATACAGTATTATACACCGGCGTGCAGTTTCTTCTCAGTTTTCTTTTCGCCTAGTTATGTTTTCAAGTCTACCACAAGTCCTGGCCGGGCGAGAAAGACGCCTCAGGTATCGCTTGTAACCATCTCCTATCAAGTGTTGGAGGATAAAGCCATTCAGCGAAGACTGACCCCGTGTATAACCGCGTGTCCTCTTACCTCCCTTCAACCGAGCCGAATCCATTCTTTCCTTCCGGACACAAAATGTTCAGCCTTTTAAAGACTTACAGGACACCAGTAATGTACGACTCTGATTGTTCTGTCCAATGCTGTTGTTGACATCACATCGGTAGACACCTGACGCCTGACAGGGTACTTGATGTATACTGAGGCTAACCTCGCCTGACTGTTCCTCTTCAACAGTGTCACCTGCAGGCTGACTCTGATTGAGAAACTGAAAAGGTTCTGCTGCATTAATGAGTCGACTGCTCGGTTTGGGCCTGCCATCAGAATAACATCTCATCTCCACATGAGATTTCTCATCAACACTTACTGTCTTGCTGTCCTGATTATTTATGCTGAAGGTCAGCACACTTGGAGAGTCTGTTGGACACAATGATATACTTAATACACACGATGAACACAATCATCAAGCGATCATCAACGAACATTTAAGACATCGTCGATCAACTAGCGATCATGAACGATCCTCTACCGAACATTAACGATCATCTAGGCATCATTTACGATCATATAGCGATCATCAAAGATCATTCAACGATCATCATCGATCAGCTAGCGATCCAGCGATCATCAAAGATTAATGAGCGATCTGTCAACAATCATTTCAACCAACAAAATCATTCAGCAATCATACACGGTATACACATTACACAATCAGCAGAAAGAGTGACAGAAAAAAACATAAAGACAGTTGAGGGAAGGGAGATAATAATATAATGTTGACTTACATCCCGTTTTTAAGACGTACTCCACATATTGCACAACCGTGTTG
Organism: Marisa cornuarietis; assembly: GCA_004794655.1. NCBI lineage: Eukaryota > Metazoa > Mollusca > Gastropoda > Architaenioglossa > Ampullariidae > Marisa > Marisa cornuarietis. The sequence goes on along the minus strand of SMMW01000065.1, from coordinate 182,635 downwards.
TTCCAAAGTAGCTGGCAGATGTATGTCCCATAATCAATTGACTGCACCTTTAAGAGATGCAGTTCTGATGAGAGAGTAGTATTCCATTGCAGTTTACCAGGTGGGCTGCCCGGGTCACTGATAAAACATTTGCAGTTAATGGCGCCGCCTTCTTGTACATACTGTGGACAGTTGTGGTAAGGTGTGCTTGTGGGGCGACCTTTCTTGACAATAATATGAAAACAGATATTTAATTTCTTTAACAAGCTAAACACTTTCTCACTTAGTCACAAATGTAGACAGGGAGACATTTAGATACTCCTCTGACAGATCAAAAATGGCTGACGTCATGGTGAGCACACATCTTAACACGTCGCTCGTTCTCATCCCTCTCCCCTCTCCTGTTTCCTGTTCGTTTCTCACCAGAACGTTTAGAAAGAAGGTTCAGACAAATAGCGTTCCTCAACTTTATAAAACAGAGATTTACGGATCAAACATCACAATACTGAACAAAATATTTGTATGACTAAGTGTGTACACAATGTGAGTTGGTTACTAAAGCTGGTGAACCTTAAAATATAAGAGAGCATGACTATAATGTGTATCGGCATTCAGTATCAACTTCAATTTGCTGAAATAGTTTAAAATGTTAAGACAGGTATGAATTTCACGTTGCTTACCATGTCAATGGTAAGTTAATATGAATTACTTACGTATTGTATTGTTTCCAATAAATGTTGCATTTACTGTCACTTCACCAGGAACAACAGTCACACGGTAATTGTACTGACCGTCAGGTGGCAAGTAACTGGTAAAGTTACACGATCCGCTTAAGTATGTCCCGACAGAAGGAACGACTGTCATTGAAACGTTGGCGATAAGAATTGATGACTGAAAATAATGAAGTATTGATTGGAAATATAAAAATTCTTGGTACACTAACTTTAATGCATATGTATTATCGTTAGTTTAACAAGTTTTAAATGCTTTTCTTCTCCTTGTATAATCGCATACCGAAGATGATTTTGATGAAGCTGTCCATCTGAGAGATTTGTCCGCTAATAATAGTAAACGTAACTTGACTATTATTGACCTGTGTGCAGTGCACGCATATGGGAAACTGTTAGTAAAAGTTTCTCAACATTTTGTGAACTAATGTGCTTGTTTCATAAACCTTGTTTTCATGAGTGACTAGTAATAATCACCTCTTTCTCGGTCCACGCACATCGGGACCTGTTCTGTGATGATCGGAATTTTCCGATGTGACATTGACCAAACACAGTCCATGTGTCGTTTCTGAATGCAGTCGTGCATGACATATATTCACCAACATCTGGTAGTACAAATTGCAAAAATGTATTAACAACATCGGAGGAATAAATTTCCCTAGAAATATTGTTCATTTAATTCATTATTTTCATTCTTATTTCATTAGAAGCAAATATAAAACCAAAGTAGCCGATGATGGCTTCATTTAGAGATGTCCTTGTAACAAAATTTGAAGATAGTTATCTACTGATCTCTTCTTGTTTAGTGTAGCTTCGCACCGTCTAACCCGTATGATGGAAAATATCTATTCAGCATACTTTTGTAACTGGTAAGTGGTTTTAAAAACAACTGAGTAAGAAAACGTTACACAAAATAGGGATTCAAATGGTATCTCACGTATGTAATCCAAGCGACAACCAGCAGCAAGGTTTAAGCTCTGAACAGAACAGACCAGTCGTCCTTGCTCATACCACGCCGTGATTGGTGATGCGGTTGAGTTAACGACCATCACGATCGTAGCATCAGAAATTCTGCTGAGTTTAAAAGGTGGATCATATCTTTTATCACAAACAGGCTGACTTCCATTTTCTTGAAGAGGACGACATGCACCAAAGTTAATGGTCCCAGAAGGTACAGATGAGTCTGAGATGTACCACTGTACTGTGTCTTGTGCTGACAGGTCCGTGCAGGTGAAGGTGTTGTCCTGTTTACTTTCTTGCACTTCCCAGTAACCGTCCGCCGTACCACATAAAGATCTTATGTTTGCTGCAGAAAACATTACCAATATTAGTTAAAAATTCAAAGGCTATCGGGCAATTTAAATGGCTGATTAACTTTAAAATAAGCAACAAATTTGTCTTCAAGTCTTATTCTTACCCAATCAACAAATGACAGTTACGATTTATTTATCAAACACAACACAGTGACATGTCAAAGGACTTCTTGTCAAATTATGCTTAGCTCAAATTAAATGTTTTTGCTTAATTATCTTTTCTCAAGTTTGATGATCTATAATAACACATTACGTCCTCAAGTTATGTATGATCTTCTTCACTAATCACCATTTAAAACAAGCTCTATGAGAGGTAAAATGATTCAATGGTAATATCAAAGATCAACTGTACTGATGAATGAGAAGGAGAGTGGGAATCTCGTCCCCACCTGGACAACCAGCGAAACGAAGTTGCAAGAAACTCGTTTTCCTTCAAAGTTAGCTTATGGATCACTCGATACCTCGCACTGGTAAAGAGAGTGTGTGTGAGAGAGAGAGAGAGATAGAGGGTGGGGGAGAGCAAGTGTGTGTGTTTCTGTAACCGAATCTCAAGGTGATGTGGTGGAAGAAAATGTCGCTCCTTCCCACACTGCAGCCACTCTAGCCAAATGGTCGCTTGTGGGTAAACTTGAAAAGATAAAAGAGAGTAACTTGCAACAGCAAATTGTGATTATAACACGGTATAAGTGTGCAAATGCTTCCCTCGATGACAAAAGGGAACAAGATTCAATGACTACTTGTTTGCGACCACGGTGACCGATTAAAGCGTATGGGCAAACTGTAGAGGCTCTAATGAGTCTTGAACCTAACTAGTAAACGTTTGAGTACACAATTTTTAAATACTTTTTTTACATCAGAGGTTAATACATCAGGGCGTAAATCATTTATTTCTAGCACCGGGCTTTTTCTTCGACACTGGCACTATGCAGAAAGTTTTCTATTGTAAGGGGACAGAACTGTTTAAAAGAGACAAATTACAAATAATACATAGAACTTTAGCAAGTTGGTCAGCTCCTCGGGTACAGTAGGTTTTACTTTGTCAGCACTGGCTGCCTTTCGAGTGTGCACTTTGAGAAGTTGTCAGCGCACTTCCACTTCCGTAAAGACATTAATATCCTCCTCTCTAGTTTACTCTTTGAGAACATTATTAGGAGCCTCTGTCATCTTATTTCTATCCTCTGTTGAATCATGGCATTAAAAGCTACATTAAAATTATTCAGCTTATGCGCCTACTCCTTTTTATGTTTTCTGATCCAGTTTACCACTATGTTTACCCTGGTGCATACTCATTAGCTAAATCCGTTCCCAGACTTTCTAAATATTGTGATTTTGAAAATTCTCCTTTACTTTCTGGAGGTTTTCTTAGTTGCCACTTCGTCTTCACAGAAACTGATATAATCAGTCACGCAGTCAGCCAGTTCGGTGACATCAGACGAAGTGTAAACAAACACATTCCAGTCTGTGGCCTTGATGCAATGTTGTAGCCAGTCGACGCAGGCTTTACGTTGTTTTGGTGGCACCATTTCTTCTTCACATAAATACACACACCCCACCACCACTTTGTTTTCCTGCCGCTCTTGTCCTATCTGCTTGAAACATCGAGAAACCGTCAACACACACTTGAGAGTGAGACCTTTCTTTGCTCTGCCAGGTTTCTGTAAACTTGGTTTTCTCTCACATATCAAAACCCGTATGTGTATAGTGTCTCACTCACTTCGGACCCACAAAGCGCTTCCTCCTTTTGTTATGAAGCTCAACAAACGTACACTTTACTAGTAAGTCTGATCAAGTCACGATTTGACAGTTGCATGAGTTCCTTTTAGAGAGATCAGAAATCTTGGCATTGATCAATCTAGTATAGAGGCTGTTATAATGTCTGTTCTTTAAGTGTGCTTGTACTCATACACTTTGCTGTTCCCATCTCCTCTTCAAGAATCTCCGTTTTTCTTCAATAGTTTTTCACTATTTAGAGTCGGTGGGATATTTTTAATATTTCTTGCACTCACTCGAGGTCATACGTTAGGCTCACAGAAACAAGCAAAGCTGCACCACACGCTGCCAAGTCAATACACGAAGAGCTTATACACCGTTGCACTACAGACACAAAATAGCATTTAATTTCAATAAAAAAATAAAAGTCTGGCCAAGTGCTACTAACGCTTAACTTTGAGCATTAGCGCTGCAATTTGCTGTGTCGTATTGAAGATCACCTTTTACCTTTATCAGCTATATATATATATATATGACAAATATGGCTTACCTGAACTTGGTTTTAGTGAGACCACTATCACAAAATGTATCAGAAGAATAGTCTTCATTTCTTCTTGATTACATAAATGTGTGTGTCAAACAACATGTGAGAGTAGCTAAAATTAACGCCACCTGAGTGGCATGTGTTACAAGCGTGGAAATCCCCACGACCTATTCCACAATTATAATACAAAATGTGCAGAAGCGCGGTACACGAACCTTTGCAACGCGGAAGTAAGGTTTTGACCTGGTTTGTATTATCGCTGGTCTTTCTTACCTATTGGTGGCCTGCAAATTGAAATCACACGCACACCTGCTAGCTCGGCAAACTTTCACCTCGATCGTTTTGTATTCGCATTCCGTAAATGTAACAACAATAATAAAAATCTTAACCTTTCACCTAAACCTAAAATAACATCAAAGTTGTCTTAGTCATAGAAGGTGTCACATGATGTCATCCCACAACGTGGCGCAAATACCATTCAGAGGGAAGAGATGATGGATAGAGGCATTTATGGTAATGAAGGTAGCATAATAAGTAGATTAAGTAAATATTGATGTTCTTTTAAATCCTGGCCAAAAAGACTTTTCTCTGTGATTTTATGTTGTATGTGGATGCACGTCGAAAGCTGCTTTTTCAACTGATCAATGAGTTTTTTTTAGCTTTTATTCGTCATTGGTCTTATATGCCTGTGGCAAGTCGTTCACATCTATAGACACTATCGTCCACTAACGGTCTCTGAAGCCTACTCTTTGTTCTGCTTTATTGGCTAAAGATTTTGCTTACTATATTATTTGTCCTTAGTGTTTTCTGCTCTTCATACCACGCAATCGTTCTATTTTCTGATTTACAGGCTATGTACACTGTTGCAGATTACATTTCGGAGATAGTCAATGATTTCTTCAGAACTAATCAGATCTGCTTTCTACGATCTTGCTCAATTTATATTTCTAGCTCAGTATTTTGTTAGGTTATGCTTTCTTAACGCTAGAGTTCTAGGGCCAGTTGCACAACAAATTTCTAATTTTAAACACTTTTAGGCCTTAACTCTATTTAGGTAATCAGTGCAAAGTGCGCACCAACAATTTTAGAATTTTTAAAACTAAAACTGCTTTAAGTAAGATAAAGTTGTTTAAGTCTGACTTTCCGTCCTGTCAGTACAATTTTTTGTATGTTCTTGTTCAATGCATCTAAATGGCAGAGAAGAGATTTTGCTTCCTTAGAACAGTTTTAAGGTTTAGAAACATGTTGTACAACTGGCTCCTGGTTTGAAACTTTATTTCGATAAAAAAATTCTAACAATAAAATCAGACGAACCTTTATTCACCTCGTACTGACCTGCACTGATATATTTTTCTAGATTTTCAGATCTTTACCAACCGGTGCCTTCGCCATATCCTGGGAATTAGATGGCCTGTGACAACCCTAAATCAAGAGGCAGGACTGACATTGAATTTGCAATAAGGACTAAAATAAAAAAAAAATTAAAAAGCACTTCTGTATACCCCTTTAGAATGTTTCTCTTATTCTTCCATGCGTTATTGGTTCACTATGATTCTGTTTCCATTCGTATTCGTAAAAAATAAACCATTGGCATTCTATGTTTCTTAAAAATAGCCTATGTCTGTAAAAATTATCGTAATTTTGAGATAGATTGGCTGTTAAAAAGTTTACTATTGTAGTACGTTTCCCATACATTCCCAAGCGTTCTTAGCAGACGTATATTCCAGAATACCTCAATTTTCATCAAGTTATTTTTCCCATACTAAACTGGTCACTCTCCTGTGAATTTAAAAGCAACTTGCTACAATTAGTCAAGAACTTTGTAAACAGCCAATCGAAAACCATTTTTGGAAAATCTCTTGAAATCTTTTGTTTTTAATGTCGCACTGATCGAACACGCTTCAAATTTCTGTAATGAATTTAATCGTGCAAAATATACTTTCAGTAACATCTAGAAATAGAAAAGAAATGTAGACCAATACAAGTGGAGGCAAAATTAAAATAACATAAAATGATAAATAACACGTATAACAGATCAATATTCTTTATGTAAGATCTGTTTATACATTTCTGATGCTTTCATGAAGGAGATATAAAACCTCTACATAAAAATTGCATAAATGGAAAGTTGGTCAATAGTTGCATGCTTAGGTAATAACGTTACCTCAAGATTCACTTAATTTGATGTTTCTTACATGTGTAGCCAATGTAACATCCAGCAGCAAGGTTTGAGGCTTGAACGAAACAGATCAAGTGTCCTGATTCAAACCACGCTGTTACTGGTGACGTGGTTGTATTCACGAACACCACACTCGTATCATCAAAAACTCTTCATGGTTTAAAAGTAGGACTATACCTCAAGTTACAGACAGGTTAAGTTCTATTTGTTGCGAAGGCGGACATGTTCAAAAGTAAAGGGTTCCGGCAGGCAGAGTCTGATAGGTACCACTGCACGGCATCTTGTGCTGACACTCCTGTACAGGTGAGTGTAATGATATGATTACCTTTTTTATTCCCCAGTAACTGTCTGCCGTGTTTCACAAAGATATGATGTTGGCTCCAAACAAAATTCTGACTTAATGTAAGTTTTACACTTTGAATCTGTTCTGATTGGTTAATCATAAGCCATACGAGAGCAGGCCTGATATGTAAATTACTTTTAGCTAAGACTACTCCACTTTAAATTGCAAAATCAAAATTATATCATAACAATAACACAATACGTACAAAGATATCTTTCTCAAAAGCTCTTACTCTTAGAAACTTTCACATATAATAATATTAGTTTACTGTGAAAATTGTGACCTTATAGTATAGAGTACTATTATTTTACTGTGACATCTGTGAAAAAATGGTATATAATATTAATAATTTCAAGGGGTAGGTGGTGGATACGGAAAGGGGGAGAGCTCCCCTGCACAGTAAAAATCCTGTGACCGTATCCTTCTGTTCTGGGTGGACCCGCACACTTAATCCCCAGACACTTAATCCCGTCTCATGCGCCGGCACAGACAAACGTCCAAAGAAGAAGTCCGCTGAATTGGCCATGAGAATTAGCAACATTGTACAGCGATATGAGGCAATGGATCGTCTTCTGTACCTTCGATCATTAGCTTACCTGTCATATTGATTAACAACACTTTTCATATCTTAATGTTGAAAAACATTGACTTTAATAGCTCACATGAACTTTAACTAATGTTATAAATGTTGAAATTAAGTATTATTTTAATTGTCAAACTTATTTTGATGTTTACATAAAAATAATTATTTGAATTTGAATGAAATTTTTCATTCACTTCATAATTTTTTGAGTTGAAATTTCATTTTGAGGATTAAGTGTCTGGGGATCAAGTGTCTGGGGATTAAGTGTCGGGGATTAAGTGTCTGGGGATTAAGTGTCTGGGATTCCTGTTCTGGTAACGGCCTATTTGTAATGAACTCATTAAATTAGAGAATAAATTAGAAAAAGGCCCTTAACTCAATGTTTATCCAAAGTATTTACAGAAGAAGATCTTAACTCTAGGGCAATAGTTTTATTAAACTAGACCAAATCCCACCAAGCAGTCTTGTCAGCGACTGCAACCCGTTATCTGCTGAGTACATGGAAAATGTTTAAGGAGGGTTGGGAATTTCTTTGATATTGAATCTGTGACCCTTTGTGAAAGCTGCCATCTAAAAGAGCTAGACGTCTTTACCACTAGCTATCTCTCCTATACACGGGATATATATATATAATATATATATATATATAAACAGGTGTACATGTTAATGTGTGAGAGCTTATGTGTAAACTGCCATCCTGTAGGCGCTTGGAGATGAGCTGGATACTCAGTTTCCTTTCCAGAATCATGGGGACAAACTCAAGGCAGAACTTGTTTTTTACTCGAAAATAAGGTGCCAACACTCATTTTCACCCAATGTTTTTACTTGAAAGTTGAATGTTAAGCGATTCGTCATCCTCTACAAGGTCATTCACACCACTCACTGATCGCGTGGACGTAAAATGTGGGTGGGGAGGAGTTAAAGTACAAAATGGAGGAAAGCAAGGCGTTACCAGCAATATTCCCTGTCACAAACAAACTCCAGATACAGAGATAAGAAAGTCAGTGAAACCTCACGAGCTTAAAGTCTGCTCTCAGCATGACAAATATGGATGAACTCATTTTTAGTCTACGTTTGGGGTTTTTACAGTCTTGTGGATTCTGTCCACACTTGCTCCACACTTGTAGGTTAACAACGTCCTTAACGAGAGAAGGGCGAAGTAAATCTGTCCACAGGTTATCAATCTGTGAAACTACTCTAGTCACATCCGGCCTAATTTCATTCTTTAAAAGATACTGAGCAAAAAGGGAGATTAATTTTGTCGTTTTTGAACACCGACACACAGAACTTAAGAAGTTTTTGTCCGGAATACATATTAAACAGCCCATTATTACGATAACAGTAAATGTTTTCTCTGATGTGTAATGTCACACCTGTGAAGGCGGATCCTAGTCATGTGATTGATGTAAGGTCACCAAATATCAGGTACGTGTACAAGATGGTCAGCATTGTGTACGATATTGTCAGTGGGGGTTAATATGCTTTTTATTGTGTAGCACTTCTGTATATATAAGGTTAGTATTGGGAGTGATGTAAGTACTTATGCGCGGCTTATGAAGAGATAAGTAAAGGATTCACCATACAACTCAGCCTGAATTGTTGTCAGCTACCCTTTCCTACAGGAAAGCGGCTGGGTAGACATGGTAATGGTGGTGGTTTTCTAGACAAAGGTTGGAACTTTGCAGTCGGGTACGTCACCGTTTTGCACAATTACTTTTACATATATATCTATATATATCCCGATTCATCTACTTGTACGAGCTGACTATATACGTCACTAAAATCACAATTGCCTGTACAGACGACTATATACGACACCTCACATCCAACTTTGTTGTAAAGACTAGCAATATACGTGATAGTGACTAGTATAATTGATAGACAGACGTATCCCTAGCAATCACTGACTATAAATACATCCAGTGGTAAACAATACACGAGTATTGTCTGTGTATATAACATTAGCACAATAGAAATCGTCTAAACTGATGCAGTCTGTAATTACTGTAAAGTCTAGGCAGTGACTGTGTTTATTTCATCAATGTCTAATATTAGTTCTTATAAACTTTCATTGCAAGGACCTGTCAATGTTTAGTGTATGAGAGTTTATTCTACCGAGACAGAACAAAAATATAGCTGCGCAGTCAACCACACACACGCACGAACACAAGCACGAACGCGCGCGCACACACACACACACGCATAAGCGCGCACACACTTTCCATAACTGCGGACCCCGTCTTATAGAGAAATGTAAGTGGTGTGTACACAATACTTTCCAAGTTGCCTTCGTGTATTGATGGAAAAATGTCCAGTCGTCCGTCGCCTTCTTCAAAAAAAAAAATGCAAGAAACCGGTAAATAAACGTGCGTGAAACTTGTTTAAAGACTTGTTTAAAGTTCTTATTAACAGACTGAAACTGTTGAAGTAAGAGAAGGAAATACTTTTTGTAATCCTGTTCTGAGTAAAACATCATGCAAAGAAACAGACACAGACACGAGGTTATGGCTATCAAGAATAAGAATAAGAATAACAATAACAGTAAAAATAAGAATAACAATAAGAATAAGAATAAGAATGCAGCCAGTTCATCTTTTGACTACGTATATGAACGCGAGTAATCCCTAATAACAGCTAGGGCTGATCTGACTACGTAATCACGTGAGAAGCAAGTCCACTCGTTTTGTTGCACCACTCTATACTGACGGGGACAAAAGCCGTTAGAGAAAAAGGTTAGAGAAAAAGAAAATTTATGCACCTTGAAGGTTGAACTGACCACGATTAAAACAAATCTGACATCTACACATTAAATTATTTTGACTCATGTTGAAACTAAGCTACCCCGTGTTTGAAGAAGGTTATATGGCTCTATCAATCATACTTTACACTTTGCAGCCGATACAAATACTTGGCGGATGGCGCGTTACTGACACAAAAAAAGAGTTAAGAGGACGTGTGTGTAGACATGTTCATGACCTGCTTTGACTTTGATAAGATATGACAGTGACAGTCTCTAACAACAGTGCCTGTGACAAAAGAAGGAATGATCTCATGTAAGTGGATGGGTGTAGTGTTCAGTCTATCTGTGATGATACACATGCCTGCAGACTGACCGTTGACATCGTCAGAAAGAGTTCCGCTCAAGTGAATTTCGAGTCAGCATCACAAACACAGACTCAAAGAGAGAGGTTTGAGCGCGAGGAGCCAGAAGTAAGAGTTGGCTGTCGGATTTCGATCAGTGTACCCGACCACCCTATACACAGAAAGCAGCTGCCGGATCACCAAAGGTTCTTCTAATAACCATTTACCCCATACACCCAAGTTTAAACCATAATTCTGATACATTTACGAATTTAGCATTGTCGCTGTACATATTTTATCAATGCTATTGCCTCTTTGTTAATATCTTTTTATCTTCTACATACCTCAGTTCTATGATATGTGGATGCAAGTGATTGTTTAGTGTGTTGTAACGTACCATAAGCATATTCCTTAACGCAACAGGTGCGATGTCACAGATCTAGCTGTGGTCGTAGGCCTCAGCCCACGTGGAAGGACGAAAGAGCATGAAGGACGTCAGTTTGTCTGAATGCGTATGGATGATGTCAAAAGATGTGTGACGTGGGGTAGAGTATCGTTAAAAAGGAGGAATAAGAAAGGGCGAGAGAGGGAAACGTTGAACTAAGCAGGGAAGACATTTCGTTTGGATGCCAAACGCCAAGTCGTTTACACCGAAATATTGTCGTGTATTCAAGAGCCAATGCCGAGTGGTTGTGCCAGTATGTAATAGTAGAGCAACGCTTTGCTGTTGGGAGTAAAGTTAATCTGAGAACGACGCATCAACGCCTCGCCATTACGTCTGTGATCGTTGTAGTACCGTGAGTAACATTTCAGTTGAGGATATTCTAAATCCCAGTTTTGCATTGGATTCCATGTATGGAGAGCAATTGGAAAATTACTTATGCGTTGATATCTTGGAAGAAGATTGAAACGTATTGAGTTCTGACTAATGTTAGTGAATGAAGAATTGTGCATACTGAAATATCTCTTTCAAGAAAGGTTCAAGATCGTAGTTATTAATTTTTATATATGTAATATTGTGTTGTTTAGTAAAAGTAGGCAGATCTGCTCCGGCAAGTCATTTTATTTTATTTGTGTTAAAGAACACGTATTTGTCTGGCACCTGCTTGTGACTGGAAGACAGAGAGTGAGTGTCATACGTTGAGGGGTTGTGACGTGTTACAATGTACAAATACATATAACCGCAAACATTACGTACAATAGCATTCATTTTGTGTCTACAGTTTGGGAAACAGTACATCAAGTCTAATTATATTATTGTCACCAATATTTGGCAGCTCTGAGTGGAGTGCAGATCGCTGTCCTCACAGACATTGAAGTCTGTGGGTTTTCTGTCTTCAAAAGAAGCGCAGAGCAGACGCTACTTTCAGCATTGTCCTTTTCAGGAGAGACCACTATCAAGTATGTCTGGTCATCAGCCATTTGCTCCACAAAAGGTGAGACAAGGCGAGATATGGCAAATTACAGAACAGACGAAAAGTAATGCCTGGGAAGATTTGTTAATGGCGGAGGGGGTTGGGGGTCAAAGCCCACACATGTTCCAGCGTTTAAAAAATGACGAAGCCGTAAATATGCTACAGCACAAAGCTAATAACACTTCAGATGTAGCAATAATGAGACTGTCATCAAGTGGTCCTCAGACAGTCCTCAACTACTTCACCCACCCATGTAGGACATATTGAATCACTATTTTCTTTACAACGAGATCGCAATAATGAAGAAATATATTCAGATCAAAGTAACAAAAAAAAAACACCGACATGCTTTGATCACTTCATACGGCAGCCGAAATCGCACATGTATGTATGTATGTATGTATGTATTGTTTAACGGGTAGGGAAAGGTAGTTGTGCTTATGTATTTGCATATCAGGATGTGGGTTATGACGTAGGAAAATATTTGTGCACGTAATTATGTCTCGTGCATTATCAACTATTGCTTATGTTTAGTTTATTGTTTCTTCATCTAATTGTGTAAATGGTGTTTAGTGAGAGTTTTCTCGTCTAACTGTAATACAAATCACAGAGAAAGCGCCGTAAAGGAAGAGGTGAAAGAGAAAGTTCTAGAGGCGGTGGGCAGGTCAAAGTTTACCTACACGCCGTGGCTGATGAACAGGCTGAACTACTTACTGACACAGGTGAGTCGAATTTTAGAGGTACATTTTTAAGTATCAAGCGATGAACGTGTGATAAAAACAAACACGAGTGAAGAAGATACCATTCAGATGAAGTTAACATGATCAGGAAATACATGAGAAAGGCGAAGAACAAACAAAGGAACGACAATGATGATGATGATGATAATTAAGATGATTTGCATGATGGTTAGGAGCAAAGGAATGGTGATGAGTGGTCGATACATTTTCGAAGCTTTTTAAAAAGACACTATTAGCGCCATCAACCATCACCCTTTGTCGTAAGGATATATGACACATTTAAAAGCAAGTGTCTACTGTTTATTTTAGATAAATATGTATGCACATTGAGAATCCCTAATGCACAAGGGTTTTGTTTTAGTAAACACATTTCCCCTTAAGGAGGTGAAGAAGAAGACCGGCGCTAACGTAGAGTTTGACCCCAACCCCTCCCCTGTACCAGGTAAGAAGATTCTCATCATCCGCGGTATTTCTTCTCAGATCAAGGCAGCAGTTAGTCTCATCAGTCAGAAGACTGGTTCAAAGGTTTGTTTATTACAACAGTGTGTAAAGGAGTGTAAAGTAAGAGATAAGCAAAATATCTTACTGGATCACAGAATTTTATAATAAGTATCTCCAGTTCAAATTAGCAGTATCCAGCACAAGTAATGTTTGAACAAAAACAATCGAAAATAAACAAAGATGACTAAAGGATAAAAGATTATGTATATTTAATTTATCAAAATGGTTTTGACACAGGAAACATTATCACAACAAGCCCAGACATTCTGGCTACAGTGGGTTGCGGCCGCGTTCTCTAATCTCGATTCTCACCCCTACTTTCTGCCTCCTGTCTACGTCAACCGCGTGCCGATGACCAGACAGTCGGTTTTTGGTGAGGATGGTCGAGTCCTTGAAACAGCACCTGAACAGGCTGGTCAGTCTAACCAGTTGCCGACGAACTCACCTTCTGGTGTTCAGGACAGTGACGTCAGAGACAATGCAGCTATGCAACGGATTTTTGTCTGTCTTCAGAAAATGTGTGAAGAGAACAATGATGTCATGGTTGGAATGACTCAGCTTCAGTTCGGACACTACCTGGGTGAACCTTGTTACTCTGCCGCCGCTACCCATCTACCCCTACCCTCCAGCCTTCCTCCTTCTTTACCACGTAACTGGAAACGAGGAGACTTTGATGTGCTTCTTATTCATCGACACTACGGACTGGTAGTCTGTGAGGTGAAGGCATTTGGTGACAACATAAAATATTTGAATAAGTCACAGCAGGATGTAGAGAGTAACATTAAAAAGAAGCTGAATGACGCCGTATTACAGCTGGACAAGGCAGAGGCCATGTTGTCTCACCTGATGTCCGACGTCGCTCCCGGTCTGCCCATCACTAAGGTCATCGCTTTTCCCAACCTCACGGCTCGTCAGCTTCAGCAGGCCATCTCCGGCGACAGCCAACTAGTTCAGGTTTCTATTTTCTCCTGTTCCGTCTTGTGCACATACCACAGTAACACCATGACTACACAAAGTACCATTTAAATAACATTTTTAAAATCTCTTTTTTAGTCGATATAAGACAATGCGACATGGAGAGTGTTTGGTTTTGATATATCTTTTCAAATGCATTTTAATAATGAATGTTTTCAGCTTCTAAAGCTGACGGTAAGAAGTTAGACCAGTGGCTATAAGTACACAGCCTCGCTTACGGTGTACATTTTTGTCCCCGCATCATCTCGGCACGAATTGTGTTAGAGAAATGAGTTGTTTAAATGAGTTCATTACAAGCAGGCCGTTTGTCCCAAGCACTGATGCGTCTCTCAAAACTTTCAATCCGGACAATTGCGCATTCTCACAATAAAGAACACAACTGCTACCCAGCTCATGTATTTTTCTGTGAGATTCAACGGTTACACGAAAACGGTCACGCACCAAATACACTACACAGGTCGTTGTGCATCACGGGTATACTCTCTCGGGTAAACCTGAAACTCGTAATACTAATAAAACATCTACACAATATCTTCTACAATCTTATTCATTCCTCTTTCATTTTCTGTGAGAAAACTTACAGTATTTGAATAATCATTCTGTGTGTATCAAAATTATTGAATTGATGTTTCTAGGTTTAAAAGCAGTCACCGTCATTACAATGTGAAAACCAAGAGCTCCACGTCGCTTGGGCGAGGACACCTACTGCATTCAGAGACCTCGTTTTACGCGTTTTACAGGACGTTTTACACTCTTGATAATCAGGTCCCTGAGTGATGAGGCTGTCGTTAGTTCGCCCGGGCTTGCCAATGACGGAATGTACTCACACGTTACAGCCTACTCTTAAATCAAACAGCTATCATACACGTCCAGTTCATTCTCCTTGACCTAACCCAGCAAAAGGGTTAAAACCATATGCAGAACGGACTGATTAATGACACAGTTTTGTCTTTTTTTTTATTAAGGTGAAGTAATAATAAGTTGTACTCAGACTTAAGTGCCGAAGACTCCACTCTCTTCTGTGAAGGAGAATTAATGGGGACCTGATTCAAATGTTTTTAAATAGTTTACAAGCATGGAGATTATCCATCAGATATTGTTCTACTTTAAAAATCGAATCATAATTCTCACCAAGAGTTGCTGCTAAACTGTTGTTCCTTTACAGGACCTGTGTCGGTGTCTGGGAACAAAGAATCCCGCCGACATCACTGATCTGTGTCTGTGCTCTGATCAGCTGTCTGACCCCAAGACACCGTGGGACGTAAATAGTCACGTGCTTAGGGAACTCGGCAACTGGTGGCAGCGACGTGTGGCTGGGGCTGTGTCTGATAGTCAGAACATGACATTAGACGTGTACAAGAGTCTGGTAGCCAGGTGAGTCCTGACAGTCACAGTGATCGTTATCATAAAATGTTAAATGTGGACTATATATGCAATAACAACGGGTAGTTCTTATCAGCGAGACTGTAGTTTTCCATTTGACTTTCCTCTCAAATATTACTTAAAGCATAAATACAAGGCATACAGCTAAGCCAACAGCCAACACACAAGCAACATCACTGCTTCATCCATGATTTTTCTCTGTTCAGTATGCGCCTTCTGTCAAACCATTTTTAGCATCTTTCTGCTTAAGCTTCAAACGGCCCGCGTCGACTAAACGCTTTGTCACTTTCCGCAACTTATCCTCCATTGAGCTTCCCGCCCTCTGTAACCTGAGACTACCTCTCACTGTGTCACTGATAAACTTTCTGCCGCATGGGTCACTTCTGAGGGAACAAGTGCAAAAAGGGTGCAAGCAACGGATGAATGACGGTTGAGTAAGGTGGACCTCGCAGTCCATAGAGAGATGTTTTTCTCCGTTGCGATAGGATCACAAAGAACCTGATTATTTCTTCAAACATTCTACATCAAAATGAGAAGCGTGAACAGTGTTCATCAACCAGAAATATTTTTTGCTTTGTGGCCTAAATGTTAATCAAACACAAAGGTGTCTCCAATCTGCCTACTACCACAATAAAGCTGAATGATATTTTCTGAAAATTATTTCTGGAGACAATACCACGAGGATAGGATTAGAACAACAATCTCACAACCTCGTTTTTGATGGGTTTTTTTTCAGAAAGCCTTTAACATAGTTTGTTCCTGGCACTGAGTCTCAGTTTATAGAGATTTTCATTGAGGTCTCCAAAATAATGTTACTCCCTTGACCCGATTCCGACTCACCTTCTGCATGAATGCCCTGACTTGATGAGACCAGTTATCTGCAACTCTTTATTCGTCGTTTCCCCTTTTGAAAGGTTAGCGCCTTTCACCAATATAGTGAGAATTGACTTTGCTGGTTTCAAATCTCGTCCAGGCACACTGCCCTTTTTCTGCATGTGGCACTACGTACAGGGCTGATTTGTCGTGTTATATCATAGTTTCTGCCTCTCCCCATAAACTTCTCAAAAACTATCAGTTTGCTTCCAATATCTTTTTCCTGTCCAAAGTACTTTAAAAGGGGATACTTCATAAGCTCCTAAACCGCTTCTACATCCACAATCAACTCGAGTCATTTCAGTAGGCCTACCGTTAGAATCATTATTACATCGTTCATCCTTTGTATTTGCACTGTGCAAAGCAAGACCTCTCAATCAATTATCACAAATAAAAGGGACCGGCTCAGTTGGGTGTGGGGAAAGTGAAAACAAAAGTAACAGTCAAAATAGATTAGAACTCGTCTTCGTTCATCGCTTACTCTTTTATTTGACTGTGCTGAATGTTTCATTTAGTCTCAGGCATTCAAAAACAAAAGACATTTTAATATGAAAATGATCGGGAATAAGTTCAGTCCAGTTCATAACTGAGCTTGTGTTACTGCTGATGATAAACAAGTTAATTTACAATATTCTGTCTGTGTACTTATCGTTCAAAATTTAAAATTTGTTCTTTTCCATTCCTCTGGGGTATATCAGTTTTCAGTTTTCAGAAGGATGTAGTGAGCGCGTTTTTCAGTTTGTATAAACTAGTGGGAGAAAAGAAATTCCACGGAAAGAGACACAATCATACAGTGGCGATAAGAAAAGAGGGAAAATCCACTGTTTCTTTTAGGAAAAAGGAACTAAAGCTCCGGTGACCGTACGGGGTTGTTCTGGTAACAGGGATAAAGAGCGTGAAGTTTGTTACTTGTCTTTCAACATGTCGATGAACTCGATATATAGGACGGTCGACGTGAGGGTGATGTTGGTATCACCGACCTTGACGTACTTGTGTGGACTGATGACCGAAAACGGCCTCCGTTTTATTGTCGTTAAGTTTAACCCTTTATTTTCAAAAGAAAAGACACTTTTTTACTTAATAAGTGAATAAAAAATAGTGGCAAATAACTTGCAATGCACTCTATACTGTTCTTCTTAGTTATAGTGTTTGGAAAACATCTTGGTTAATTAATATTAATAATTTGTGTACACTAGATTCTGTGGTCCCGCGACAACAGTCACTGTGCCATGTACATCTCCTCCACGTCTGAGTGTCAAGACTCTGGGTCAGGCCGTGTGGGCTACAGGAGAGTGCTATACTGCTGAAATAACTCTGTTCCCAGAACAAGTTCATCTGCTAAACACGGCGCCTCCCAGACTGTTTATGACCGGACCACCCGGCACAGGTAAAACCTTGTTGCTGCTGATGACGGGTATAAAATGGCTGCGATGCGGTAACCACGTCTACATTGTGAGTTATTATTATTATTAAAGTAGATTTATATAGCGCAATTTTCAACTCCAGAGTCGACTCAATGCACTTTCCCAAAAAAAAAAAAAAAGATTGACACAGAAACCATGTTCAAACAAAGACCAAACTTATTAACAAACAATTATACAGAGACATTGCAACAAACAAAAATACAAGGTAGAAAAAGAATATACCGGACACAAGCATGAACATAACATCTAAAGGATAACATTGAGAGTCATGGTGAGGCGGAGTCTACAGCTGTGAGCAAACTATTCGACGAATGTCAGCAGACACAGTCACAGTGAGTGAACTCAATACGTCCAGAGCACGCATTTAGGGTGAGCATTGTTGCCTCCTTCAAGAAATACGATGAATTGAAAAGACATCAGTCGTGTGGTAAAGTGCACGGCCTCACATGTCGGCGGCCGCACGTGGGCAGTATTTGCGCGCTTGCTGCACAGAATCGTTTTATTTGTTTGTTGTTGTTGTTGTTGTTGTTTTAAGATCACATGCTCCATCTCTCTGGAGGTTGAGAAGGGCTAGTTTTGTCCTTGACTCGGCTAAACTAAATCTGAGGACGGTTCACAGCGCGGGCATTAGGCTGCCGATGGACAGGTGTAATATCAGTTTTCCGATGGCTTTGACATCTTATGACCGCAGCGGAACTGTTTATCTTAGGATCTCGTACGTCCTCGATTCCAGAATTGACGACTGTAGGCCGCTAGCATTTATCATGTATGTGTGGTGTTCTTTGTGTAAAGCACTTTGAGTTCATCTTAATGGTGAAGAAAAGTGCTATAGAAATCATCATCATTATTATTATTCATTATTATCTTAGTTGTTCAGCTTTTAACGACTGTTTGTCTATTTGCTAATCTATCTTCTGTTTAATTCTTATTGCGACATAATTATTATTCCTTGCTTTAATTTTTTGCTGCGGATCCAGTGTCGTATTTCTAAGGTGTAGAGCTGGAGTTAGCACTGATCATTTAATTACTGTCAATGAACATTTCCATCGCTGTTAGTCAAAATATCGTCGACCATGATGTCGTAAGAAAACTTCTCTACACAGATGTCTTCAGTTCGCTGTCCCCTCCTTAGATTTACTCAAGTATCCCAGGAGAGCCTCCCCTCCAGAGACGCAAGCCGCCTGCGCAGGATCAAAGCTGGAGCCATCTTGACAACCACATAAACCAGAGCGACACACGGAGTTCTGCAGACGACACTGGGTGCTTAGTCTACAAGAAGCTCCATAGAAACCAGCTCTGTGTCATCTTCAGAATCTTCGGAAGAAACCGTTATGGTCTCATACAGAAAAGACCGGCAGTCGACGGGAAAAGTTGCAGAAGAAACAATAAGTCAAATAGTCCTGCGAAGCAAAGATGCAACAGAAAAAGCACCGGCCTACATAATGGACACCAAAAACACAACAAACTAAGAAAAATACAAAAATTGCGGAGAGCCGCCTCCCTCAAGCCTGCTAAGAGTTCTTGGTGGAGGAGTCGTGCAGCGTGCATCATGCTGTACCACCTGCTGCTGAAGACAGTAAACTCACAACAGTCAGCAGGTGTATCACCCGGTCAGCTTCACCTCCTGCAGTATGATTTTATTGACGGTAAAGACGTGGAGAAGGCCGTCAACGACTTGTCACAGGCGGCGAGCGGAGGGTTGTTGTACGTCGTCGCTGATGAAGTGGTGTAAGTAGTTCAACGGGTGATGTGATAATGAAGCAGGTAGATGGTGCACGTCTTTATCTCAAAATCACCAGCAGGTGTTTAACAGGTGATAATATCTCAATGGATTGGTTGTGGCACCTGATAAAGGTATTGTAATGCAGGTAAAAGTAGATTTGTTCTATTGCATCGGCTGTTACACAGATTCTGTAGAAACGCGTGTCATTTTTTAACATGATTTACATAGAGTGTATGATGACGTAAGCAAATAGTATCGTCAAATACGATACACAAACATAAACACACTCATTAGTTACAGTTCACAGTGTAACATGTGTTCTCAGCCTCTGTAACAATCATCTTTGTGACAGGTCATACTACTTCCAAACTTTATGTGACAAGCTGCTGAAACAAGTTCCTCGTCTCCATTTTTGGGCGGCAAGTTATTACCATGGAGACGTACCCGCCGGCTGGCAAGTGGAATATTTAACCAGACCCCTCCGCTCCCCACCGGCTGTCATCAGGGAAGTGCAAAAGGACAGGCATATCACTGAGTACCGTCATGTCCAGCCCTACAGTGAGCGTGGTGTACCCGACCACACAGACGGCCAGCCAGTCAGACGATTATATCATCGAGGTCAGGGTCACTCAGCTGACAGGCCAGTTGACTGTGTCACGTGCGGTCGTGAGGTGGCCTCGTTCCTACACAGTCTCCGTGTTGGTGTTACGGGTAGGTGTAGGTATTGTGTAGTGTAACGTCTGCTGACAGGTCGACAGTTAACAGTGTGATAACAAGTAGGTGAGAATAAGTCATGTGAGGAAGATGCTAGTCACGTTGTCTGTCATTTTACATCATTGAGTCGTGTATTAACTGTTTATATCCATGTGTCTCTCAGTGTGTAAGCTGTATCTCCAACATGTGGCTTACAGAAGAAACCAACTTTGAATGTTAACAGAGAATCTCACGACAACATCTACAACTTTGACCTGTACCAGCGACAGGACACCACCACCCTGCCTGCAGTGGAAAGATGTGCTGGTATTGTAATTTTGGCGCAATGTTAGTGACGACTCGGGTGTGGTAATGGGACTGAAAGAAGCGGGTGTTTCAGTGAGGGTGATGAAGGATGATGACACCGAAGACGTGGCGACGGCCAGCAGTGACGTGGTGTGGGTGGCACATGGAGATCGTGTTTACGGTCTCGAAAGAAAAGTCGTCGTTTGTCTGGATGATGATTATGTCGATGTTAATGTCCGACTTCACTGCATGTCTCGGTGTACGTCACAACTTGTGATTGTCGACTTCTGACGACAAACTGCTGGTTATCTGACGCCATTACCTCATGACGTCATACACGTGACGTAATTATATTTCCTCACAACAGGAGGTCCAGTGACTATCTTACACAGAAACTAGTGTCAACAGCATACACACTGGGTCTTGTTTACACAACAACTAATCTCAACACCAATACCATACGGCGTACACACTGGATCCTGTTCATCCAACCTCAGGAGTAGGGTTAGAGGCTGGAGTTGATGACGTCACACTGTATAACAGTCGAAATAAAATGTCTTCATGGGTTAATTCAAGTCATTTGTCATTTTAATGACACACTGGCAAACTCTGTGTTACTCTGTGTGTGTGTGTGTGTGTGTGTGTGTGTGTGCTGACATTCTAACTGGTCAAAATGCTAAGTCGAAATAGATTCGCCATGTTGTCAACAGACTTGTTAATACAAGTGGACTTAGAGACGCTTCCAATGTTAATGGTTTGAGAAAACTTTGCCAAACGTAACGAATTTCAAAGCCTCCTGTGACCACAAGACTAACCAGTCAACTGCTGCATCTCAAATGTCGGCTTGAAGATTGAATCACGATTATTAAACAACAAAAATCAATCATTTTTCTTAGAATGAAAGTTTACTAGAAATAACATGTCAACAGTTTAGGAATGAAAAATTGTTAGAAATAATGAGTCAACACTAAGGCTTATGAGAATGGACGTGCCGCACGTTTGTTGCTGTGGTGGTTGCTATGTCACAGCTGTTGATGTGTGTGAAATTATTGAACCATCACTACAGGATCTTGTGTTGTAATTTATGACCTAATACTACACGATCATCTGTCGTAACTTGTCTTCATATGATAGTGAGCCAGCACTACACCATCACCTGTCACAACCTGTCTATTTTATTTAATAAAGTAAACAAATACCCGCTTTTCCACACCCCCTTATTGCACGTGAGTGTCTGTAATACAATTAGACTCAGGAATCAACCTGGAATCAACGGACCTGAGATTCTGTGTCTTGCTGTGGTTACCCTGTGGCTGTGCTAATTGACATCAGTCACGAGGTTAATTAGTGTTTTCATTGTCTGTGTGCAGTGTTGTTTGCAGAGATCATAGGTATCATTTTTTACTGTGTCAGTTATATTGTGGTGATGTTTTAATTTTAAGTCTAATGTGATGTTGTCTTCTTGTAACGCTTTCTTAACACTGACATTCATCCGGGATGACCAGGAAATATGCTTGGTATAAAAGAAAAATAGTAAGAAGCAGCAGACTATAAACAAAAGTAAAGAACAGTGTTCTATAGACAAAAATAATAAGTGTACTATACACAAAAATACCACAATCCTCTTGACACCATTTTTTTCAAATACAAAAAAAAAATTGTATCCAATGGTCTTTCCAAAAAGGTGTCTACACAACTCTATATTTTAGTTATCATGACAGTTTGTATTTTATTTCGCAAATATTTAATTTCTTCCTGTAAAGCGCTTTAAAAAACATCGATGGGAAAGCACTAGATAAAGTTTGATTATTATCATACAATGCACCGGTTAGGGAAGGCTACTTAATAAGAAAATGTGATGTTAAGGCTAGCAGAGTCATGCCTCATTATTAGTTGGGATTACTTAAAAATGACTACTTTCTGTAGTCCCACGCGCAGACCACAGGGTAAGTCGGGTAACTTTCGTACATGTAAAACCGGCTCTGTCACAGATTAAAAGAAAGTTAAGCGAATGAAAAGAACATTTAGCTCTGTTCTGAGTCGTGGCCATGGCGTCACTTGCAGTAGTCATTATACCGCAAGTAGGACTATGATTAGTGGTATTGGTGTCATTAGTAATACCATGTTAGGAGGTCAAAGTAGTAAAAAGAAACTAAGCCTCAGAAGAACTTGAAGCAAAGTGTAGTAAGTTTTTGTTGAATACTAGCTTGGACAGGAGGCCGGTGGAGAAAACGCTTGCTTATCTGGAGTACGAGTTGTGCTGCAGCATTTAAAGTTGGTTGATGCCCTAACGGGGATGCGAATATATATATATATATAGATATATAGTAATGTTATGTGAAACATATATCTCTCTCTATATATATATATATATATCGGGATATATAATATACTTACTAACGATACAATGATTCTTAAAGAACAATACAACGAGCAGGAAAACTTTACTGCTTTGTATAGTTCCGTGATGGACACTTGTTATCATGCACATATATCAGAGAGAAATGTTGCCAGACGAAGCTACAGGCCTGCTCTTAACATGATGTTTCACGGCTTGACATAAGTGAAGCTGTCTCTTTGCCCGACTAGTGAATATTATTGTTACTATGACAAAGTAATAAAATACAGCTTAAGATTACTGCATTATATGTAATCAGTAGAATACGGTTAGTGCAGCTGCACTAGTCCTTAAGTCAGGCATTGACAAAAGCATAAAATCTGCAATTGTTTCATATGCAAAGATTTATCAACCCTTTCTCAAGTATTTGAAGACACCGAATTGCGTATCGCTTCGCCATAAATCAGTTTCTAAAACTAAGACCCTGTTCATAGCAAAGGCCATAAATATCTGACCTGTAGTACTAAAACTCCTATTCTTTTGCTCCAGTGATCCGATGAATAACGAAGCATGCAATATGTGGAAAGAGATTTCATGTACACACAATTATTACTAACATTCAGATGTAAGTCAGGGACAGTTAATAGATCAACACGAAGATAAATAATATTAAACCTCACTGCATTAAGTAGGCCTGCTACATGTTATTTACGTGTTTCTCATTTTAAACAGATTTATACCAAGCTGACAATACGCATAAACAAACCTTGACACTTGCACACATACACTAACGCACACACACTAACACACTAACACGCGTTAACAATTGTTCACATTCACGAATGTCAAAATAAAAAAACACAATATGTGGCAGTATGCAAGGAAGCTTGTGTGGTATGATTTTCATGTCATACTAGCATTTGTATCCAGATTCGTTTTCGCTAATATCAAGGAAGTATTTGGTGTTCCTATGAACTCAAAGCTCTCTTAAAAGCCCCGTGTATGCACTACATTTTATGCCAGTAAACGGTCACAGTTATTCAAGTGTCTCGTGTCCTAATGGTGGGTGGTCCTTTTTGCGGGTGATAAGAGATCGTGTGCATTTGCCCGAGAAACGGTTAGATAGGGCGACAATGTACACAATTGGTTACTGGTCTTGATCATAAAATTTAACAGTTTAAGTGGGTTATAAAACTTAAATATAACTGAGCTCGACTTACATTGTGATTTTCACAGGTTTACTCGTGCACACACACACACACACATCTTCTCCCCCCTTACCCCTCACCCCCACACACTAACACGTATACACACACACATAAAGTAATACACCGATCACGTGTTTATTGCAAGTTTGTAAGCCCAGTTTTACATGTTTTACCAGGTTTTATGCTTTCGTATATTTTGTATTATTATTCATATTCATGAAAGAAATTTAAATATTTCTTTTAATTTCTCACCATCTTTCTTTCTATGACTTCTATCAGATAAAGTATTGCACTTTGACAAGACAGCACTGAAAACTACATTCGATGTAATCCTTTGATGAAGTGACTAAAACAGTAGCAGTAATCTTTTTTATGATCAAGTAGCCAGAGGTTGTGTAAGGGAGCATCCTCCTTAGTTCAAATATTAGGTAACGTAGTACAAGCAAACATATTATCCCTAGTTTTAGCACCCAACCCCTAAAAATAAAAATTGCAGCTGTGAAGTCGTTTCTTGTCGGTAGTGGTCAAGTCGACTGATTTTGAAACACTCTTAACATTTCTTTCTTCTGTCAGAGCTGTAGAGTATATCTTAAGCAACATTCATTATACGTTAGAGGTGAATTTAAGCACAGACGCTTTTAACATTCTACGCAAAATTATACCATAGCAAAATCCAACTATTGACAAAAATTACTTACCCGAAATTGACCTTAGTAAGACAGCTAATGTAAAATATACCCAAAGTAAAGTCTTCATTTGCTCTTGATTAATAATCGAATGCAGATTCTAAACGACACAAAGTGCATGGAGATATGCCACCTAACTGCCGTTTTTGACTAGTATGGAAGTCCTCACACGTCCTGTTCCACTGCTGCATAAGCCAAATGTACAGATGAATTGTACGCAAACATTTCGAAACAGGGATGTAATACTCTGACCAAGTTTAGGTTATTGATCGTTTTTCCTTTCCATTTAAAAAAAAAATTCTGTAAGCTTAGGACATGAGCGCGATGTGACAATCAAAAGTTTGCACAAACTCATTGAACGTACCTGTCTTTTCAAGAGAATCACGTGAACCTTTTTACCGCGTGCTATATCCCGCACATTTACACATACACGTTTCAGTGAAATAAATTTTATCTTATTAGAAAATATTTGGTTTTTCACGGATGTGTCCGTCCCTGATACTTAAAGTGTTATGTGCGAGTGTTCGTGTATGAATGAGAGGTAATGCGCAGCAAAAATTGTAATGGTTTAGTGTGTATGTAAGGAAAATAAATCTACTCTTCAGTAGGGTGTAAATTCAAGGGAACTAGTTTACTAGTAAGCAGCACGGAAATTGCAATAAGTAGGACAAAACGTATTAGGAGAGGGTACGAAAAATCAAATTCGTGAATGGAATTCCGTAAGTGTTTTAGTTTCAGTATTATTTGCTGTGTTTATCAATGCATTTACCATATACAGTGTTCCATAGTTGTAAAACGCCAGAAATTAACTTAGTAATTAAAAAGGCCTTGTGTACAAGACTTAGAAAGACAGACAGTGGTCATTAGCAATCATTCGACAAGTCAAACGACAATGACAATCAATCCTTAAAAACGATTTTAGGTGACAAATTAACATGTATAACCTAGCTGAAAATGCATCACGTATAACATTCCTTCCTTCCCCACGATAGCAGTGGCAATTAAAGCTTATTCAGTCAGGTATTTTCCCGTTGCCGTCCAACCTTCAGACCACGACAAACAGGATTGTGGCGTGTTAAAGACTGTAACGGATCGTTCGTTCAATAGAATGTTTTGCTAACGTTTACAACAGCTCTATATCAACCACTTGCAGCCATCCAAGTAAGAAAGTTCTAGAAATAACGAAGGATAGTAAAGAAAAATCGTGCTAATAAAAAACAGTCAGCTATATGATAGTGTATGCACATCATGCAAACTTATCTTTAATTTGATGACGTCGTGGCTATAGGACCATGGACCTGTATCTACTGTTGAATCTTTGCTAACTTTTTTCGCCTTCTGACACAGTCTAGTCGACAAATATATTTTTCCGCATTATCTAGTCAATATCAATATAGATCTTTCTTACAGAATTGGTCATTTTAGTTCACATATATTCTTTACGGCAAATCCCAATTCATAGACATATTCTTCTAGTAAAGTTCAGTACACACATTTTCTGAAAGACCTGTAACAATACAAAGATACTACAAAGATGATAGCTTCCAGGCCTATAAAGTTTCATAGTTAGAGTTACCTTCCGTACAAGTGTTAAGATGGAGAAGACAAGACATGGCGTGACCGACGACAGATCCTATTTTAAAACTGGACGATGCATAAAGGAAACATTGCAAAGAGAAAATGTCATTGACTGATGGCGACGATCCCTTTGGGATTCTAGCAAACTCTTTCTCTAGAAATCCAGAAGATTTTCCAGACATAGCGTACATCTCTATTGTCAACTATTTTGTGTTTGGTGTGAGTGCCTATACCATGCAAGAGTTTAAGGCGCAAAAAGGTCTCGCTGCTTACAAAACCCTTGTGTCTGGGAGAGTCAAAGAGGTTGCTGCATGCACACCCGATGGATGTGACCACACAGTCACGACTGCTAAGCTTAGTGAATTGGCGGATTTTCTTTAATAAGAATTAATAGTCATTACTAGTAGTAGTAGCAATATGTACCGGCTATTTTTAGCCTAGACCTAACGGCCTATTTAATGTGCCCACTTAAAAATCTCTGGAATATTGTTTTGATATTAGTTCAAAGTTGGTCTCTGACCTAGTTGGTTCATAAAAGTACCTCTATGTGCACATAATAAAATAGAAAAACATAAAATAACTAATTACAATTTTTTTTATTTTTGATCTTCGACTATGTAGTTAATAGACTATTTGCATGTGTGTCATCTACCTAATATCAGTGAGGTAAATTTTTCCTCTTCAGTCTCAGATGTTTCTACACAGCATTTCACTTTTACCGTCGGTTGCGCCAATCATGCAGCTGGTTCCTCTTTTGTGTTCCATGGAAGAGGACGGACGTTCCCAAAGAGGATTTTCTGCTGAATTCTAACTTTCGTTTCTCTGGTGTATTATCCAATCTGCTACGTCGCGTTTTTTTCCCCATCTACTATACACCCACACTTAGCCGACCTTAGAATCCACAAAACCCCTCCATTTCACAAGTAAACGTATGTTTTCTTTGGTGCGTCATTCAACTCCGGATCTTCGTGTGTGTTTTGCTGTGTCATAACTACTTTGGCTCTAAAACCGACGACACAAATCTCTTTCGCCCTTAGGATACATGTTTACTTCATTCATACCACGAGGACACACAACACGGTCGCACAGGTATTTAAGTTTGAAGACATGACGTTATTTACATTATTTACACATCTACCAATTCTACTCTAACTTACGTACCTAGCCTACTAAAATCTAACTCCTTTGAGGGCGGGCGGCAAGAGCGACGTGATCCGCTTACCAGTGGGACCAAAACAACTTGCGGCAAAATGGCCCTTCTCCTGTGGTTGGGGCGGTTGGAACTAAAGTCACCTCTTAGCTATAACAAACCGACCAGTGTGTGTGTGTGAGAGAGAGAGAGATACTGTAATAAAGATAGATAGGAATATTTGTACATATATATATATACATACAATTTGAATATCTCAATACCCTTTAGAGGGTGACACATTAATAAAAACTAAAGCACTTGGGAAGGGAGTCAGAGAGGGGAAAAATTACCTAATCACGTTGCAGCTACTAAGGCTTTACCAAGTAGGACCAGTCACCTCGCGGAAACGGTGCAAGCTCTGAATTTTTGTCTTCTCTTTATACTTGAAAATGTGGGTGCTATGGCACCGCTACGTAGTCACCTGCCTTGCTCTGCGCCGCTCGCGTGACCGTGCACAGGGGGTTAAGTGGGGTACAATAATAAGGGGGCAGCGCTACAGCTATCCTAACAAGCCCTCCAGCTACACTGCTACTGAAATGAAAAAAAAAGTGTCCTCGATGTTTACCCCAAGTAAGGGAAGTCACTCACAAGTGATGACGTCAACCTTATCAGCCTCATGGGCCTATCGACGATTTAGTCAGTCTGAGGCGTATGTTGAAGCAGGTAAGCTCACTTCGAAATATGGAATATTACTTTTGATAATATACCACCGACGATATATGTAATTAACGTCATACGCTCGTGTTAGAAGCAGTTTTGCGCTAAATTCAGGTATACAAGAAGAATGAAGTATTTTCTCAGTCTCCACACTATCCTTCAAACGAGCCATTTGAAGTTTACCATATCTCGCCGACTATTTGAGCTAGTTCATGTTCTCAAGTTTCTCGAATTAGCTGTCTCCTGATTTTTCTTGTGTACCTTCCGGTACATAGAACGGATTCATATGCTCGGCTGCTCAGCCTTGTTTTCATCAGGATGTAGCATCCTTGATCGAGGTGACAAATGTACTCTGCCCACTCCATGATGGCTGTCAACGTAGTCTAGAGTCTAGACTTTGTTTTGACAGTCGCAGGTAGCTGCCCGCCCGCCCGCCCAAACCTTACAGGCCTCATATTGACAAACCAAACACGACTTGTCTCCGCGTCTGGCAAACTTTTAACTCTTGGCCTGGTGGGCACAACACCCATAAGCCCCACGCACCTACCCGATGGATAAACGGAAAATATCCAGAGGGCTGTCAATCAGGATTCCATGGGTCTGGTTTCCAATATTCTTGGCATCCACTATGGGCTTGCGACGCGTAGGGAGACGTGTGCGGCAGCGAAAAACGGCGTGCCTCTAAGTCTACCCGTTGGGAAAAAACGATTGGCTGGCTTTTCTAGATGTGGAGATGTAGGTTGCAAATTCCCGTGACACTACACGTTGCCGTTCCCGCACACGTCGTGTGAGCACTGAATCTAAAACTCTCTAATATCCTGACGCCAAGACATTCCTACCTCTGGG
The DNA here is from genome assembly GCA_004794655.1 of Marisa cornuarietis. Classification (NCBI taxonomy): domain Eukaryota; kingdom Metazoa; phylum Mollusca; class Gastropoda; order Architaenioglossa; family Ampullariidae; genus Marisa; species Marisa cornuarietis. Next base: position 153,637 of record SMMW01000065.1, on the reverse strand, counting down.
TTGCGATATATGGCTATATGCAAGGCTCCACCCGCAGCAATGAAAGCGAACATACCCCTTCCCCCGTAAACGCATTCGTTTATTTTGGCGCGTGGTGCTCGCATAGCACCCGTCATAGCTCTTTACGTAGCAATAGTGGTACGCGTACCACAGTTCGAAAACCGCTGCTATAGGTATCTGAGCTGGCTTATCTATCTTGTTTGAATAATGTATGGCTCTTTTGGTAATATTTGATATTAATAGCTACTTGTTTCCTCGGTGATCGATTCGCCTTTTGGACTTGGGACGATTTGACTTTTCTGTCTTTGGACGAAGTGGACCATACGTGAGAAGAAATGGACCTAAGTGCGACGAATTCACTTTTGGCGTGGGACGAAATGGTAGGGGCGAAATGGTCTTGGGTCGAAATGACCGGCCCCCTTCCATACCACTTGGAAAGTAAATTTTTGTACGTGAATTCTTGGAAGAGACAGCAAGCAACTCTCGGTTGTCTCAGTTAAACTCTTGTGTTAATCTCCTTGTGTTTCACAGCTGTTCCTTTTTTTAATTAGTAGTGTTTTAAGAACCGTGGATGTGTAATGTTTCAAAGTATGGGAACAACGTTTCTGGTAAATTGAAAGGTAAAGATAGTAGGTTTCTCACTAGTCAGAAGCTGTCTAAGATTTCTCCTGACATTATAATTATAATATTATTATAATAATATGGACCAGCATGTTGTACGTGTGACAGTTGGAATATCGATGAAACTGTTTCTCACACATTCTTATTTATTACAGTTTAGAGACGAGACTGTCCATATTTGGTTCGCTCCTAGTGGATTCACAATGGCACGAGGTCAACCATCGATTCGGATCCATCATTTGAAACAGATACTGTGTCTTATTTTTCTTATGGAAATATTAGGAGGTAAGTGATATATTAGAAGACAGTCCGTGAATAGCTGCTTGACTGTGTAATGGAATAACAGCATTTGGAGACTTCTCAATAATCATAATTGCAAAGACGATCGCAAAAACAAATATCGTGGTCACTATATAGGCATCAATACTTTTTTCATCTCCTGTCACATATAATAATAAGTTAGAATTTATACAGAGCAGTATCTCAGCCAAAAGGCAAACTGATTGCGCTGAACAAGATCACCAAATAGTAACAAAGATGTAGAACGATGAAGAATGTGAAGACTCTCTGAGTTCCGGCAGTAAAAGGTGATCAGTGCAGAGAATAAGGGTTAGTGACATCAGGTAAATACTAAAAATATATTGAGAAATCTTGAGTATATTAAGAACCGTTATCAGATGAATCTGTTAAGAGGTGAATAAAAGAAAACATTTAACTAATACAATAATTTTTAGAGCTCAGTTGTATTAATCCATTCTGGCAATTAAAAAAGTAAAAAGAATCTAGCATAATATTGCTACTTATAATATTTATTTAACAAATATGTTTTCAGTGTCCGTTTTATGATGTCTTTGAATCAGAATTGCGCCAGTGGTACGGAACAGAGGTGCACTGTCTAGAAGCACAGAACAACATTCAATAACCATATATAGGCTTGTAGGAGGAATGGAGAGAATGCACATGCTAGTTGAGTGGAGGCTGTAAGCCGGAGGGTAGACAGACCAGAGATAAGAAAAATAGAGTAGGGAGAACCCAGTAAAGAATCCATAACAGATAGTTGAGAGCTTAGTCATTTCCTAAAGCCAGTGAATAGTGCGCAGAAGTGACGTAGCATGTTCCGATTTGCGAATCTGAAGAACGAAATGAGCAGCCGATTTCTGGACCTTTTGAAGCTAATGAATTAAGTACTGTGGACAGCCACCAAAGAGAGAAGTGCAGTAGTCTAATCTGGATAGAGCTAAAGAACAAAATTAAATCTTGATAGTCTGGAGAAATAGAGTATGGGGAGTCGAGCTGTTTCGAGCAGCACAACAGAGACCTGATTGTCATGGACAGGATTCTTTAGACATTGTTAGATTATAGAAACATAATTTACAAGATTTCTTGAAGAACACTCAGCACGTTTCATTAAAAAAGACCAGAAATAATATTTTTTTATGGAAAAGAGCTTAATATAATACAGTTTTGCTTCTGTATCACTAGATATTCAAATAAATAAATAGATGATGATGATGATGATGATGATGATGATGATGATGATGATGATGATGATGATGATGATGATGATGATGATGATGATGATGATGATGATGATGATGATGATGATGATGATGATGATGATGCAATGTTTAAACCCGCCCATCTGGAGGTCCACTGGCCTCAGCAGCCAAAGAAAGATAAGGATCTTCAAGAGCAACGTCCTCAGTGTCCTTCTATATGGGTCAGATTGCTGGAAAACCACAGCCTCCATCGAAAAATGCTAGAAGTGTTTCAAACCAAGTGTCTGCGGCGCATACAAAATATCTTCTGGCCCAACACTATCTCAAATGAAGAACTGCGCGAGAGTGTTGGGATGTGCACCTTGGCAGAAGCGATCCAACTGCGGCGATGGCGATTAATAGGTCACGTGTGCCGCATGCCTCCAGACTCAATCCCCAGAACAGCCTTGCGATGGACACCACAGGGAAAGAGGAACAGAGAGAGGCCCAAAGATTCGTGGAGGCGATCCATCGAAAAGTACCAGTCAAGGGATGAATAATATAGATGCACTTAAACATATTTTATTTTGTGATGTTTTTTAAAGCAGTTACTTCCTGACTTATAGTTTAAATGATGTTCAATTTAAAAATTTTGCAGGGAAAGGAGGGAATTCAGAAGATATTACTACAAATTGTCCTGCACAACCTTTCATGGATGGGGAAGTCATCAACATCACTTGTGAAATCAACATTACCAGTATTTCAAATGCTGGGTGTCTCATTCCACCTACAAGTCTTGACTTTAAAGTGATGCTTACTTCTGTGGCACTAACTTTGTGCTCTCCTGATTATCCTCCTCCATCTTCGTCTTGTGCACAAAACTTAACAAAAGAAGCATGCTTTTGTGCACATCAAAGTGGTGATGTATATATATATACCAATACAATTTCATTGCAAATGCAGGTCACCAAAGAGGAAATATTACATGCGACATCTGCACATACCCTGTAACACCTCCAACTAAGAAGATCAGTGCAAACTGTACAAATATCTTTATTGGTATGTATGCATGTTATACAGAGAAACTGAAACAGTTCAGTTATTTAAGTACACCTCCACACACACACACACACACACACACACACACACACACACACACACACACATCATGGTCATATTATCATTATGCACTAATAGGGATGACATAAATTGGAAAGCTGGACATGGAGTTATTTTGAAATTCTTTTTCTCAAGAACTCTCAACCACTCTAAGAAACTACTGCATTAACAAGAGTTCTCTGTACAGATACCATGAAAAAGAGTTCTTTTGTGTTATCATAATGGCTTAGCTAAATAAACACCGAGTGTCTGTAAAGTCTCCTTTATTAGAAACATATAAATACATTGCAGTTGCTGATAATAAGCAGAAGGGGAAAAGAAAATACGATTAACATGTGAAATAAAAGAAAAACTACTAATGGGGCAACATTAAAGTCAGTTACTCTTATCTGAACTTAAAACCTAACTATCGACCACATTCCCGGTTCCCCGGGGTCAGTGTTCATGCTTGGCTTAAAAACCTGGAGCCAGTTGCACAACATGTTTCTAAACCTTAAAACTGTTCTAAAGAAGCAAAATCCCTTCTTTGCCAGTTTGATGCATTGCACAAGAACATACAAAAAATTGTACTGACAGGACGGAAAATCAGACTTAACTTTATTTTACTTAAAGCAGTTTTAGTTAAAAATGTTTATAACCAAAGCAACTGGTTAATGGGGTATTTGTAAATATGCACGTTTGTACTTGTCTCTATGCACAGGATGTCTACTTAATTTGTTTCTCCGTTTTTGTTCTTATAATTGGCAGTAACCTCTAATAAAGACTTCTTTTTCAGCAACAACCACTAGTACAACACCAACAACCACTACAGCAGCAGGTACAAGGTTTTTTGATACTTTTTGCGAGACTCATTACCGTTACCTTGTGTTTAAGAGCATACTTAATGATCTGATAATAAATTTAAGTACCAGTTGTGATGAGCGTCTTGATAAGTAGCAGTTTTAGAGATGAAATTCCTCACATTCTATCAAAATTGTGACTTTTTCTGTATTATTGTGTACTAATTTATCCCTCATATTCTAAAATCCTTTTATGTACCTACGTCAAAACATAAAATTCATACAATAAAAAACTTAAAATTCTAAACAAGTAGTAAGTAGAAGGCTGTTGTCTGTGTCGTTAACTTGTGTGTGTTAGTTTGTAGAGCTGATTTTTTTCGTTAAACAAAACTTAATTATAATTATATTTGTGAATATACGTTTGTAGTGGAGGGGACAACTATACGCGAAAGAGTTTATATTTCTTAAAAGAATTTATCTAGCATTTGACGTTCGTATGATTTTTAGAACTAACGCAAACATAATAGATTGGTCAAAAAAGTGTCTAGGATGGGATACTATGTGACAGTGTTCATACATTATCAAGATGTTGCCAATCGCATACTTGAGCAGTCTAAGATTTATTTTTATAGTAGTATTAGCAGAGGTTTTAGCGGGGCCACTCAGGGTATGAGCATCTATAAGTCTGATAAGTTTGAATGATGGGACCTATGACCGTTACAATAATTACGAAGCAGGTCGCCGTGCGTACGACCACAGCAGCTAACGAGTTTTCACAACAACCATTTAACCAAACTCATAGACCCGGCGTAATACAAGGATATCGGGCGAGTCTGCTTACTTCTCACATTCACCTGCTGTACCAGTTATGACATTTAAGTATTGTGACAGTGTAATGTAAACACACACACACACACACACACACACACACACACACACGAAATAATTTGTTTTATAAAACGTTATAACCCACAGTGAGAAAGATTGCTTTTCGGTTACGATCAAGAAAGCATGAAGCACATTTGTATGAAAAGCTCTTGTAACATAAAACCAGTTGATTCTCAAGTACATTAAGAAAGGTACAAATCAAGGAGAAATTTAAATAGATAGACGTGCAATTATTGTGAACGTACACTATTTATTCAAAATGTCTGTTGCTCATTTCGCCTTTTCATGTCAACAAAGGAGTCATCGTCTCTAGAACCATTTGGCTACGGCTCTTTGGGTGAAGATCATTGAGTAATATAAATAGGTAGTTGCCATATTGTCTCATCATCTCAGTCCTCTGTCACCGAAATGCTATTAATTATATTTATAACTCTCTATAATGAAACGTTTATAAGAGTAAACCAAATATCTAGTAAAATTACATGTTTCAAACTGAGCGTTTACGAAACTCACTGCAGTCAGACCGTCAAACTCATTTTGCTTTAGATGCAAGTTCCACAATATCGTTCTTACACCGTAAAACAACATCTCCTCACAATCACTATAATTAAATAGTTTAAGAATCACAAACTGTATGGCTAGAAAAATTGTTTGGAGAAAAGATCTGGAGTCAAACGTAAGCAGTTAAAAGAAATACCCCCAACACAATTAAACAAATCTGAGTATAATCTAGACATACTGTACGTAAACAATTTATATAAACAGCTGCTGGTGTATTTTTGCAGCTTTCTTTATTATCACGGCTGTCACATTTATTGTCAGTATTTTCCCCCTAGATTCGCTGGTTTGGCTTCACGTATGGTTTTTGAAAGAGTGAATCTGAGTATAGCCATTCACAGCGATGTCACCCTGACTAGTAGTTGAGGGCGACTGAGCTACGCTTTGCGCAGGTAAATTCAAAAAGCCGGTAGTTTCTGCAAAACTTGCCATGGGACGCTGATTTTGGAGGAGAGTGGATTCCCCCTGTTTACTGACAGTCGGTGACCGTGTTTAGTTCCCTGGCGCTCCTTCTCTGGAAGATCCATGGCAGTTATCGCATCGAAGTTGTAACAACATTTATAGGCCCTAAGATACTGCCTTCTCCGTAAATAAAAAGGGATTCACAAGGCCTTTTATTCCTTTCTAAATGTACCACCAAGCATTAAAATTCAGCATCAAGAGTAAGTTTGGCTGCACCATTAAACCATTAAGCACTTGTTCAGTTTAGCGCTGGTGAAAATCTCACAAAAAGCCCTTCGTATGTCGTGTTTCAGGGATAGCAAACGTTTTGTTAATATGTATAAAATCTTCACACAGCACTCGGAGCGCTTCGAAAACAACTGCATTACTCAGTTGAAATAGGTGGGTTCATCTCTCATCTGACTCATCCGACTGCTAAAATCTGAAACCGTTAAATACATTAAAACTGATAACTTGATGAAATCATTTTTGTTGTTATTTAATTAGAACATGTCAATTAAAAGTAGAAGCAGGCGTTATACTACTAGAAAAGAGATACTACAAGTAAGCATGGTTCATTGAGTGAATTATGATCAATATATGTTCAATAAAAGATGGCTATTCTAACATCACTCGTAAGTGACACGTATGTATTGGTATTTACTGAAACATTATTTCGTAAAGGTCGCCAAAGAAACTGCACAGTGTATTCACAGAGTACATATAGAATTAAAATCATTCATTCATCTTCGTCCTACCTTCATAAGTAGATATTTCCGAGGCATTGTGCTGTCGCAGTATTTTTTCATAATGTGATTGTTTTCCTACATCTTTCATTTGCAATGCATCATAAGGTGGAGTCACACTTCCTACAACAGACTCAATAACTCAATAACTGTTTTCTTTACTCAGTAAGGTTGTAGTTGCTTTGTTGAAACGTTTAAGTTATGAGAAAGCATGTCTCTAAAGCATTTTTGAGCTATTGTTCTATAAAGAATTCTGAACAGTCGCTAAAATGATGTTTTTTCTTCCGCACTTGTATTTATCCAGGACCGCCTAGTGCCAGTACGGGAACCCGGGGTAGACGACCTCTACGGGTCCCTTTTAAATGTAATCAAATATTAAACATAGTCGCACTTAAGAAAATATTAGAATGAAATGTAGTGTGTGTCTCTGTCTTTATTTTGAGACAATATAGAGATACTGCGAAGATCGGTTACCTTCTGTAGTAGTGGTCACCGGAGTCAAGGACTGCTCTGATGTGTCGACACTGCAAGTATACCAAACTTTGATTCTCAGTAAATGAAAAAGATTGTAAAATTAATAAAGAGAGAATGTATTAATCTTATTTGAAAATAAATCATTTTGCAATAGGTTTTCAAGTTGTATTTTGTCAAACTAATTGCTGACCTGTTGACACTACTGACCTTCTTTGGTTCTGCTGCGTGTTCTTTCGATTACTTCCATCTGCAATACAAGAATAATAAATTTATCTTTCTTTTTAACTGCAACAATGTATGTGCATACAAAAATGAACACTGCACCTTAAAGCAAGCAGACGCGCGCACACACACACACACACACACACACATACACACACACAAACGAACGAACACACACACACAGATTTTACACAGGAAGAAAACACAAAAGGTTTAAACAGCAGCTAAAAGAGTATACCGTTACCAGTACAAGGTAAAGTCCATCCACGTCGCCAGACCCAGATGACAGCAACAAGAATCAACACAACGACAATTGACAACACCACGGCCAGCACGACGATTCCAGCGATTTTCTCGTCTGCCTTCGTGATCGCACAGACCTGTTGGTCATTCTCTGACACTGTACAGGTTCAGGAAATTCTCTGAAGCTCATTTTTTTCATAATTTTATATTTTTGCTATTTTCGATTTCATTAGAACAAACATATACAAACAAATAAGATAAGCAAAAAACACAAAGGCAGAAATATATGTATATACAACGTTTTACTTAAATTTAAATTAGTGTGATTAGTGTTTGAAAAGTAGAATAAGGAACGGTCAGATCTGTATTAGGTCATGTGTATGATTTTGCATTTAAGACTAAGCCATTAAAGTCTCTTTTTCCTAAGAACCTTACGACTTTATAAAGGTGCATTATAAAGTTGTCTGGAAATTGTTTCCCTGGCTACAATTACCTTTGACAATGAAGGTAAATGGGAGATCTCCTAAGCTGTTGCTAAAGAAAATTCTGTAGAGACCCTCGTCATTGTGTGTCATGTTGACAACTATTACATTGCACGTGACTGAAGCTGGAGCCAGCAGTTCGGTAGAGCATGCAGCATAAACACTGTTCTCTTTCACTGGGTGTCCTTCAGAACTTCCATTTGTTCCAAGAAAGGTTACGTTTTTCATCTCTGGTGTAGGATAAGCCATCATTTTAAACGCAAGCAATCCTAAACTATTTGTTACATAGGCAGTTGGAGGAATTCCATCATCATTGATTCTATTGGGAGCACCTGTAAAATGACAGTGTCGTGACATGTAATTTCACTTATAAATTAGAAAATATCAGCACTTCACACTGCTGTAATTTGTGCTGATGATGAAAGCTCAACTAACACTATCAAAGAATACGGTATACACCAAATAAAGCAGCGAATTTACAATCAGTTTCACTTTAAGAAGAAAGTTATGGTTTACCTCATAAGACGTTTGTGGCAAAAATTTCAGTTATAAAAAATAACACATTAGGAACTCTTTTGTTGTAATTGGATATTTACAGTTATTTTCTGTTTGTAACCCATAAGTACAAATATATTAAATACAAGAGAAGAAGATTTTATGAATTCCTGCCCATACCTTGCTTATAGTTGAAAGACATTTAAGCCAATAAAACTTTTGATTTTGCCCTTAAAAGCCAAACTTTTTTACTAATGGAGGGAATGAATATGTTAGACCCAGGTGGGTAAGGCAGGACTCACGGCGTTGATTACTACACTCGGTCAGTCTTCGCTAATTGACCGAAAAGTATACGGGGTGGCGTCTTTCTGGCTCGGCCAGTTCTTATGGTCGGGGTTGAGAACAAAACTTGAGGATGAAAAGGGCCTGTAAAGAAACCACAGCCAACCCATGTTTTGCATGCCACGTACAGGTGTGCTTCGGTGTACGAGGGTGTCTACACCGTAGCATTTTATTTTATTTTCCCATTCTTGTGTATATTGTCTTACCCCTTAAATCTTAGACAAAGTAGCCTAATGAATGTAATGTCTTTTCTACAGGAACAGAATTTGCACATACGTGGCAGTTACTCTACAAACACTTCTAAACACACACCCTGTTTCTTCTGTTTACTGTTTCAAATATACCCCACATTCAATTCATGAATTATGAAATATGAAAAGAAATTAAACGTTTCTCCCTAGCACTTGTTAAAGTTATCACCAAGCGGGGAAGACGAGTGCCAGTAGATATCACGACCGTTTGAACAGCTAAAGGTGAACATCAACACATGCCCAACGATTATTGATGTCATCGCTTTAAGCGGCGATGTGCAATATACTGACTGTGTGTGAGCGTATTCAACAATGTTCTTCCCCTTGTCATGCTCACCAACAAACAGACGTGGGCCAGTGGTGTTTTTTCCTGGATTGGGACATTATCAGTTCCCCTTTATGTACCGCAGGGAAATTGAGATTTTTGACCGCTTATGAAATGGACTTTGTACGGACTGTAGATATCTAGTGCAAGAACCTACTCTAGCAGATGGCGAATATACACTTTTCACTGCGGTGAACTGACGCCCAAAATAAAAACTATGTACCCAAATCAACATGGAGTCCCATATGCCGATCACCAGTGGGAATAAACTTTTAAAATGAGCAATAAAAATAAAGATTAAAATTCAGTTGCCTTCTCTTCTTCTTTATCATTCTTTTTATTAATATTATACAATGGAAAACACCGGTATGCAGTCTCTTCTCAGTTTTTTTTCTCCGCCCAGTTATGTTTTCATGTCTACCATAAGTGCTTATCGGGAGGGAAAGACGCCGCCTCGAGCATCGCTTGTGACCGTCATCTCTCAATTTTCGGGCGATAAGCGCAGACTGACCCCGTGTACCTCCCCTCACCCTGGCCTAACTCATTTTCTCATTCCGGACAGAAAATGTACTCTCTTCAAAACACTTACAAGACACCAGTAATGTGCGACTCTGGCTGTCCTGTCCGATGCTGTTGTTGACATCACACCGGTAGACTCCTGACGCCTCACACGGTACTTGATGTATACTAAAGCTGACCTCATCGGACCGTTCGTCGTCAACGGTGGCACCTGCAGGCTGACTCTGATTGAGAGACTGAGAAGGTTCTGCTGCATTTATGAGTCGACTGCTCGGTTTGGGTTTTCCATCAAAATAACATCTCATCTCCATGTGAGATTTCTCATCAACACTTACTGTCTTGCTGTCCTGATTATTTATGCTGAAGGTCAGTACGCTTGGAGAGTCTGTTAGACACAATGATGTACTTATACAACGATACACGATGTACACAATATACACGGTATACACATTACACAATAGATTAAATAGAGTGAGAGAAAGAAAAATGACATCAGTTGAGGGAAGGGAGATAATAATAATGTAGACTTACATCCCTTTTTTAAGACGTACTCCACATATTGCACAACCGTGTTGTTCCAAAGTAACTGGCAGATGTATGTCCCATAATCAAATGATTTCACGTTTAAGAGACGCAGTTCTGATGAGAGAGTAGTATTCCATTGTAGTTCCCCAGGTGGACTGCCCAGGTCACTGATAAAACATTTGCAGTTAATGGCGCCGCCTTCTTGTACATAACGTGGACAGTTGTGGTAAGGTGTGCTTGTGGAGCGACCTTTCTGGACAATGATATGGAAACAGATATTTAATTTCTTTAGAAAGATAAACACTCACTCAGTTACTCACAAATGTAGACAGGGAGACATTAAGAAACTCCTCTGTCACATCAAAAATGGCCGCCGTCATGATGCGCACACATCCTAACACGTCGCTCGTTCTCATCCCTCTCCCCTCTCCTGTTTCCTGTTCATTTCTCACCTGAACGTTCAGAAAGCAGGTTCATACAAACAGCGTTCATGAACGCTATAAAACAGATATTTACGGACTGAACATCACATTACTGAACCAAATATTTGTATGACTAAGATTGTACATAACGTGAGTTGGTTACTAAAGCTGGTGAACCTTGATAATAAGTGAGCATAATTTTGTGGGGTATTGGTGTTCACCATCAACTTCAATTTACTGAAACAGTTAAAAGTTAGCACAGGTTTGGATGTCAGCTTGCTGACCATGCAATTCACTGTCACGAACCTTCTCTCTCCTTAGGGCTGTCTACTGGGGATGGAGATTTGACGGCTGATAGTTTTGTACTTACTGTTTTGACTTATGGTCCTGAATATTTAACTTTCTTATTTAGTTATTAAATTTATTATTATTTTCGGTTCAATGAGTGTATTGCGTGTGATTTAGTTGTCAAATTGTAATGTTTGTTTATTTTTATTATCTAAGAGTCTGTTTGTATACAATTCGAACGGGTAGTTTGTTGTTATGCTCTATTTACAAAATATCCGTTATGAATAGATATTGCGTATATAGACCTATAGTCTATATACTTATCTAGTTTTTAACAAATCAGGCCAGACACCAAGCGGTGCTGGCTATTGGAATGTTTTTGAGCAGCTACCTCGCCACTAGTGATCTAACACTTTGTATTGTGAGTATCTAGAAAACTCTCCCTTCTACCACCCCGCCCACCTGTCAGGTGAAACTCTGGATGGGAACATGCGGAAGTGGTAACTGCGATGAGGGTGGTCTGGATGCTAGAAGCTATGGCAGCTTAAGCTTCTATCTGAGAGATATGATTGAAAGCAGTTCTGGGGAGCCTGAGATGCCATAAAGAGTACTGAGTCTATGAATGAGAGTTGTGTGATCTATAGTATCAAAGGCAGCAAACAGGCCTAGCATTGTTAGAAATGAGATATCACCTCTATCCAGAGGCTACTTTGGCAACGATGCTACAACATGTTGTTCAAACATCGCTTGGTTTCGCGACTGTTATATTATCGTCCATACATTATAAGGTCCCCCACCCACCCAAATCACAGGCAGACGTGGCGCAGAAGGAGTGATTAGACAAGAGCAACAGGATAACATGATAAGAGAAAGATAATAAAGACGGTGGTTTTCCATTCATTCCAAGACAAAACAGCTGCAGACTTACGAACCTAGTTAACAAATCTAATACTAACGGTGATCAGTTTTTAAATCAAGCTAGTATGATTTTAACTGACATGCCATCCGAACGTTGGGCTGTCCTCAATCTTGTGCCCAATCGACTAGTGCATCACTCACCCCTCACCCCCATCCCTAATGAAAAGGAAAAAAGAGAAATCTCTAAGCATTTTCTCTTGTTTCTATGTAATTTACGGAGATTCCGTTAACGCCTGTGTGTCCTTAGTTGTTATTTCTTTGACTGGCAGTCCTACCAGTGCTCTTGCTCATGTGGTCAGTGGAAGTTCCACCTTAAATGATTATTTCCCTTCCCCTGGCAAGTCCTTTTGTGGTCAGCTATTCTTTAACTTCTACCCGGAATGTAATGACATACTGCGACAACTGCTGCAGAAATGTGTGTTCTGTGATGATTCTGAAAAAATTAGATGAATTGCAAACATTTTTGTTAAGTTTTGTTGACAAAGTTTTCATCTAAGAGGGCAGTGAAACAAATTACTTACGTATTTCATTATTTCCCATAAAACTTGCGTTGACTGTCACTTCCCCGGGAACAACAGTCACACGATAAGTGTACTGACCGTCGGTAGGCAGATAACTGGTGAAGTTACAAGTTCCGTTGACGTATGTCTTATCAGGAGGTGTAACTACCATTGATGTGTTGGCCACAAGGATTACTTCTTTTGCTGACTGCAAATGGTAAAAAATATCATTCCTATTTCATGTTCTCTGTCCTCTAGACAAACTCACAGGAAAAGCGAACACATTGTGGGTACCGCTGGGAACTAACGTAGTTTTTTCGTATATAAATGGTAACAAATGCTAAGCTGTTCCAGGTCAACCCTTTCTCCTTCATATTTATTCTTTTTTAACCTTCGCTAGTAAACAAAACTTTTAGATGTCTGCGTTCCCTCTTTTAATCTGCATGCAGCCATAAGCTATTTCGATTGACGCTTCTGGTATCTTTCTGCAAAAGTGCTCTACCTCAACAGTCATTATATAACCATTTATGTGCAGTAAGTTTGTACGAGAGGATCTTCGTGCCTTAATCTGCTTGTACATTTTTTATTGTAAATATTTAATGTTGTAATCAAACTTGATAGCATCAAGCGCTCAGTTGCCAACAGTGCTAACATACATGTATTCTGACACTCGACTGTAATATCATCGATTACATGGGTGGAAATATTTCAAGTTATCGTAGAACTATCAGTCTCCTTAAATAACTTTTATTATTAACTTGATAACCACACCTGTTTTTCAAACCTTTTAGCAATGCAATCGAATGTCATTGAAAAGTATTAGAACAAAAAAGTCACAATTAAATTATTGTAAACAAGCCATTGTTATGTAGCAAGTTTGTTACAAGAGCTAAATCTACAGATACTTTTTAAAAAAAGCGAGGTCTTTTGTTTTCACTCTTCAGTCGTGCTGACAAAAAGCCGAAAGGTAGGTCTGCAGGTTTACTGTTGGTTGTTTTGGAGGATGTTGGCATCGGTATTTCGCTGGTAGTTATACAGGTCTTTCCAATACTCAGTCCATCGGTTGAGTACAGCATTTCTTACTGTGAGAAGGGGGTTATTGCTGTCCTCGATGACTGAGGTCTTGTCTTATTGAGGGTCCTTATTAGCTCGTAGGCCTTTTTGCTGTCACCTCGGAGTTGTTGGTAAGTGTGTAAAATGTGTTTTGTTTACATGCGCGTTTGTATATGAAGATACATTGAATACTTTGCCTAAAAATTTAAGAGCTCGTACTCATTGGTGTATTTTGTATGTAAAGCATCTTAAGCCCGACTTAAGTGCTGTGTACGGACGCTATTGTTGTATTAGTATTAGTACTACATAAAGTACAACCAAATAATCAATCCTACTTCTAATAAATGTAAATATTCACCGTAATACAAATAGAATCAAATGGTTCTATAACTGAACAAACTTTGCAGACTTAAAAAATAATAATTTAAATTGCTCACCTCTTTTGTCTGAATCCACTCGCACCTGTACCTCCTTTGTGACGATAGGGTTTTTTTGATGTCACACTGGCCAAACACGCTCCAGGAACTGTTACTGAACTGAACCGTGCATGATATACTTTCAGCCAAATCTGGAGATACGAGTGCATGTACTTTACTATAGAACGTCTTCAGCTTTTAGTGATTAAGTTATTGCTTGTTAGCAGTAAAATTTAGCACGAATGTACTGAGGACTGGACAGAAATAGATAAATTCATTTAATTATCTATTGCAATGGTTTCGTTAGTTCTGTGGTGTCTTGATGATTTCTTTTACATTGTATAGTACTCAGATTTGTAAGAACAGCTCATACTTGTCAAACTGTGTACTTTAGATGTAAAATGATAAAATTTCACTGCTAATGTTTTACATATGTAGTCCAAGCGACAACCAGCAGCAGATGAACCCAAAATGCTGCAGACCAGTCGTCCTCTTTCCAAAACGATCGAAACTGAAGATGATGATGAATTAACAACCATTATTCCTGTATCATCAAAAAGTCTTCTTGGTTTGAAAAAAGGATAATACGGCATTTCACAAGCAGGTAGACTTCCATTTGATAGGCGAGGCGGGCAGGAACCAAGGTCAGCATCCGTAGGCAATGCTGTCTCTCGTAAGTCCCACGCCAATGTACCGTTCACAGACAGTCCTGTGCAGGTGAATGTGTTATCCTGTTTACCATCTCGCACTTCCCAGTAACTGTCCGCCGTGCCACACAAGGATGTTATAGTTGCTGAAAAATATGACAAGACAAGACAAATTTATTAATCCTCAGCGGAGATACATTTTCGACAGCAAGGGCATATATAAAAACAATACAACTAATTCCTAAAATCCTACACATACTTCAACATTCCCATACTAACACACACCTCAATACCCCATATCCATATCATAACCTTAAAAAAAATTAAAATATTTCACACAACTACCAAAATCATAAAATCTACAAAGCCATCCTCAAAGCATAAAATCAAAAGTCAGCCGATAGGCCTACCGTTGTTAAAAAATCTAACAGCAGCCGGAATGAATGAACGACGAAACCGCTCTGTTCTACACCTTGGCAAAGAAAATCTTCCACTACGTTGTATGCGTAGTTCAATCAGTGTGCCGTGGAGGGGATGGTCTGAATCGAGCAAAATAACTCTAGCCTTCCTGGCCAGCCATTTATAATTGATTATCATTAATTATGCTGACACAACAGCTGTTTGATAATAATGTTTTATAAACATTTGAAAGAACCAAAATGGAAAATTACATTGATAAAATAAAGTTTTGGACATAACCAGAGTAGAAATACCTTCTAAGAAAACTTATTACCATGACCAGCTTTTACAAATGTATGTGCACCTATTTCCTGGTGGATCTCGACACTTATTAGTTATGCACTTCATGTCTTAACCCTTTCCTTGTTATCATGTACCCCAACCTTTCACTGCTCTTATTCAAACTCACTCGTTCTGACCAATCCCTCGGAGACGAGAGTTTTGTATCAGCTGTTCTCCCATTAGGACACGCATTGCTATTTACAACATTACAGACTGTATTCCAGATATCGATGACTGAAAATAAACTAAAACTAAACCTTGCCCTTGTACTTCTCGTAAGAGGAATATTAAAGTTCCTTCTGTGCCTGTCTCTTTTTTAGGTTTGGCGATTCTCATATTTCCTTTAAAGTTTATGAATGAAATTTAGGTTTAGTGATGACTTCAGAAATATCTTTTGACAATCAAAACTCTAACTTTTGAGGTGCTGTTTGCTAGGAACCTCAAGATTAGCTCCATTCGTCATAATCGATCAGTATAGACTACCAAGATTCACATTTGTTAGTTCTATCCGAATTAGACTATTACGACTCTCCTTTTGTTGGCTGTCTACATTATGTAATTCCCGAGCTTCAAAAAGTCCAGAACTCAGATGCTTGTCTCGTTCTCCAGACTCGAAAATCCGAGCATGCTACACCCTTTCTGAATACCATTTACTGGCTTTCAATTAAACAAGAATTGACTATAAACTCTAAACTCTTGGAAAAATATTGTTTACTGGATCTTCCCCTCTGTTTTTCTGATCTTTTGTCAGTCCACAACCCTGCTAGAAAACTCCGCCCCTCGTCTGACTCTCGCATTCTTTCAATTTCTCCTACAAGGAAAGTCACATATGGACAACGTATTTTCTCTTTCTAGAAAGTGGAACTGTCTTCCATATCACATTTGTTATTTCGATTTAAAGGCAGTATTCAACGCCTACTAAACACATATTTTTTTTAAAAAATATTATGATTAAGAATATTATGCTTGATGTTTTGTAAGAGATTTTGTTATTGAAGGCCTCATGAATGCCTTCGAAATGCCTCATGATATCTGCATGAAAAATTCCCTCGACTCAGCGAGGCAAAGATTAAAGAGGGAGTTTTGTTGGTCCTCAGATTCAAGAGCTCTTCAAAGATGACCAAATCAACAACTTGCTGCAGGGTGATGTGAAACAAGCATGGAATGATTTTCGCCTAGTGTCTACAAACTTTCTTAGGAATGTTAGGGTAGAAAACTACAAGGAACTAGTAGAAGACATGCTGAAACATCAGAAACTTGGCCACAACGTGTCTCTAAACATCCACTTCCTTCTTTCCCATCAGGATTTTATTCCTGACAATTGTGGTATGGTTAGTGATGAATATAGCGAACGTTTTCATCAAGATATCACAACAATAGAAAAAGGATACTAGGGAAAATTGTCCACTACCATGCTGACTGCCTACTGCTGGACACTCCCTAGAGATATTGTCGAACAGCTGTACAAGAGACAGTCAAAGACATCTAGGAAGTAGTCTATGACTTGATGTTTTACAGATATTAACCGTAGGTTAATTACAGTAATATGCATTTCGTCATGCACACAATAATTATTGCAGATTTTAAAAAAACCTAGAGCTAATTTTGCATTTTGATTGTCATATTCGTGTTGAACACATACAAATTGAAAATTGATAAGAAATTACTAATTTTATTTTAGTAACACGATGTTTGTAAAAATGTGTTGACCAGTGATACCTACTTACCTACATACCTAACGTTAGCATGCATTCCTTTTATCATCTGAACTTGTTCTGTTCCTAGGGTACATTGATTTGTCACCTCTTTATTTCTGCATTATTTTGTAAATTACTTCCTTTTTACTAAGTTTTTGTAATTATTATTCTGTAAAGAAAATATGTAAAACACTTTTATACACAATCATTTTCAGCGTACCTGTGTTTATACTAATGCGTCATGTATAATGAACTCAAGGATACTTAATTCCTCGAATTTGTTAAATACTTAAACCTAATTCGTAAAGAGGTAACTTTATATTATTTTTACAAACTGAATAAAATAATTTTGAGTAATCTGCATCAAATGTCACCATAAGTGCAAATAAAAGCAGACTATTTCTGCATAATAGAATTCTCTGCCACATAATTTCGACAGCAATTTTCTACTCCACATTCAAATTAACTGCATGTTTAATAATGGAGGATGACTAGTAATTCTCTAGTTTTCAACACGACTGCTTTTTATGAGGTTCAGACCATTCATCTGACGCTTGAAATAGCCTCAGGTAATCCGTGATATCAAGATAAGGGAGAGAGCTCTTTCGGCTTTTAATTCGCCAGAAAATTCTCTCGTGTCCCTTAGTTAAAGTTTTAATAAAAATATGAAAAGCTGAATGAAAATGACATTTGGTGAAAAATAATGTAGGTTTTACGTTTTTCTTACCGTATGTAAGACACTCGTTTTTTTCAGAAGGAACTACTGTTTTTTTAAATTTTAGATAAAGATGTATATTGTAAGTAACATATAAATAACATGTTGATTTTATAAGTTTATAGCCAATACTACTTTGTGATTCAATCTTTCAGAAATACTGTTCCCCATGACCATCATGTTGGAGGACATCAAAAACTGTGAAGGGTCTATGATCTTTTCAGTCTACGTGGGACAATAAGCTAATGTGCCGAAAGAGAATGCATCTACATATGCGGAAACACATGCAACCACAAGTTATGACTCTCCATTAATCAATGATTAAGTGTATAAAATTATGATAATGAATCGCAATCATACACATCGAGACAAATGTTAAAAGTGCCTTATATGACAGGCAGAATGGATTTAGGTGGTTAGAATTTTATATATTTTATATATTTTATTTCGGAAAATCGACAACAGTAGTCATGTGCTTACCTTGACTTAATTTTAACAGTGCCAGAGAGAAGAAAAACTCCACCAGTGTACTTGTCGTGGCAGGCATGTCGTACTGTTCGTGTAGAGGCGGGAAATATAGTAGGTAAGCTCAATGAGTTCACGCAAGCTTGCTCCTTGCTTTTGTGAATCGCTGGGTAAGCAAATAGGTTTTCTCCAAATGCGGAAGGTGTTCGTGAGTTCTTCACCTATAGTGTATCACAGCAAATATTAAACACTAATGCTGACTGTAAGTGCGATTCTGATGACTGTTTGTATAATTCTGACTAAGGTAGAGAGATAATTCTAATAGATTCTGCTTGTTGTTAGCTTTATTAGCTCAAGTAAAGGGACTGTCATCCCCGCCAAGATGTTACTAACTTCATTGCTAGGTGTCAACCAATTCGCTGTCACATACCTTTCGTTCGACCACCTGAGGCCAGTCACTATGCCACCCGATTTAAAGAGTGAGACTAGATATATAAATTACAAGTAAAAAAAATGATAATAATGAATATAGCACTTTACAACACATTACCATACACATAAACAATTAGCAATGTCAGCGCACACAAAAAGGCAGCAGAGCACATTCACTCCAACACACGGCACCCAGTAAACACAGATCTTAAGCAGGAAGTAAATTGTACTAACCCACATACCCGATGGTGCAGTTCATGTGCCTCTCTTAACCTAAATTGCTCTCCTGTGTAGCTTATCTCCTGTGTAGCTACATTTCAGTTTCTAATGTGCCCAGTATTGCTGCCCTTACCACTCGATTCAGAGTATATAAATTTGTATTTTCTACTTGACTGTAAAGTCGTGGTTTAAAAACAAAGACAGTGCTGTAGGCCTCATATGTACACAAAAATGAGTGTGCCCTCATACTCCAAATACTTAGAGTCTCTGCCTTTTTATATTTCAACAGAAGCGGGTATGCTAGTTAATAAAACGGGTTGATTATGCGCCCGCGCGTGCGCACTTTCCCTCTCTGACAAATGTGTGTATGTTACTTTCTTTTCAATCTTTGCCTCGCGTTTGCAGCAGTAATGTAGTCAAGTTATAGTCACCTGTCAGCAGTATCCTTGTGTCAACTCGAGGGGTTATGTGTATAACACGTCACTATGCACAGGCTAAATGACTAACCTAATATCGTGCGACGTGATGGCAGGTGAGGTCCACGCCGTATCGGTAAACATAAATTTTTATGAGGGTGTAGTATCCAGGAGTGACCTACTTAGGAAGACAAAGTTTCGGGTATTTAACCCTATCGTAGTCTAGGCGCCAGTGACTTAAAGCGTGAGAATAGTAAATTATAACATGCTGATGGTATTTAAAAGGAGAGAAAGTGTGCTCGCCCATGTAAAGGTGGTGAAGAGTTGGGTTTTCGATGGATAGAAAGTGGTGTAGAGGTAGACAGCCAGCCTTTGTAACAAAACATTAAACGAGTTCTAAAATTTAAATATAACTTATTTCGAATCACATAGTGATTTGCAAAGGTTTACGCGTGCAAACAAACACACACACACACACACACACACACACACACACACACACACACACACACAGACATTCTCCCTCTTACCTCCACACACACAAACAGCTATGCACACAAGTATAAATTAATAGACATAGTACGTGTTTATTGCAAAGTTTTGTAAACCCAGAAGATTGATTTACAGACAAGTTTACACCAACTGAAATAATGATATCAGTATTCCAGCATTGGTAAAATTATATCCTTATCCACTTAAATATTTCTCTTTGCCGGTAACTTTGCTAAGAGCTTTTGCTGTGACAGCAGATATGTCATCATCATCATCATCATCATCATCATCATCATCATCATCATCCTCATCGTCGTCGTCGTCGTCGTCGTCGTCACCTTTATCCTTGATCAATTTCAAGACATGAGTTTGCTTTATATATATATATATATATTAACTAACACATAGATGGATAACACAAAGCATAAGAACGGTCTCCTATATACTGTGTATACAGTGCAAAACATGTTTTACCAGGTTTTCTGCTTTTATATATTTTTAATTATTATCCATGGTCATTAGTGAACCTTACATATCTTTTTTTAA
The DNA here is from genome assembly GCA_004794655.1 of Marisa cornuarietis. Lineage (NCBI taxonomy): Eukaryota > Metazoa > Mollusca > Gastropoda > Architaenioglossa > Ampullariidae > Marisa > Marisa cornuarietis. Next base: position 133,162 of record SMMW01000065.1, on the reverse strand, counting down.
TTTCTCATCTTTTTATAACTTCTTTTAGATAAAGTATTGCAGTTTGTCAAAACAGCACAAAAAACTCCATCAGATGTAAATTGTTTCATAAAGTCAATAAAGCAGTAACAGTAATCTTTATTTATGACCAAGTGGTCAGAGGTTGTGTAAGGAAGCATCCTCCTTAGTTCACATAGGTGTGGTCGCCTCTCACCTTTTGCTTTTTGTCGCTTTCACCTGGAACATATAATTGTATTCCGAGAACATTTCATGAACCATATGTGAGAAACCATGATTTTTTGCATTGTGGTCACTTGGATGGGTATTCGTTTTGTATGTTTTATACACAACCAATTAATTTTTTTAAAAGGATGTGTTCCGCTGTTTACATGAGGGAGATAAAACAGGCACTACTTTTCAGAAGGAAATCACCGCATTTAGCATGGAAATATGCATCTAAATAACTTACCCACAATCCACAGGTCGAGGACTAAATAAATGTTTTAAGAACTATCAATACCTTCATACGGTTGTATTGTCGAAGCGTTCTGGTATCGTTGTACCTCTTCATACTGGGGTCTCTTTCCAACGTCTTCCATTTGTAAAGAATCATAGAACGAAGTCGCTCCTCCTGATTTAGACAATGTAATAAATTAATCCCACCATATCTTTTTTCCGTCACGAGTGTATCATGAAATCAGTCACTTCTTTCTCGCTAAGTATTCTCAAAATACTTTTTTAATATAGTAGAGAAGCAGAAAGACAAATAGTTAAAGCAATGATGTCCGAACCCGTAGGAATGGCAGCTAATGAGATAAGTGAGATTTAACGTGGCATGGGGAGTAAACTAGGCTCCTTTATTAAACACCCTGTAGACTGTATTAACTGTAAATTCCCTGACGTTTTGACAATTAGGAGTGTACAATGTTTCGAGCCAGTTGAGAAACATTGGATACCAGCCTACAAACATAATTTAATTCTAAGCATTGGTATGCAGTATAAATTACTGAATTTCATTGACAAGTAACACCAAAAATATGCATAAAAATGGTAGTTTTCTGTGAAATAAAGGTAACATAGGGTCTTTCTTAAATGAAAAATTTGTTGATTTCAATTTGCTTAACTAAAGTGATCTTGTTTAACGTATAAATAAATAAATTTTTAAACATTTAAAATGCTTACTTTTTATGTGTATTACCTTCTTTTGTTAGAGACGTGTTTGTTGTCACAGGAAACAAATCCTCATCTGATGGGTCGCCGCTAGAAGTACAAATATTCATATTTAGCAACACATTTGCCTAAAGTATGTCATCTCTATAATTAGCATAAGCTCTGCCATTGTCATTTGTATAAACATTTATAGATACATAAGATCTGCACGCCCACATAACTATTTAACATAGTTAAAGAAAAACCTTTTTCCAAAGACTTTACCCTTTCTACATTTCCTTAGTGATCGTAAATTATGCATCTACTGTGTGTTATCACATGTCTTTGTTTAATTTGCTGAATGTCCGATTAAAGAGCTGCATGGATAAAACGCCACATTAATCTTGATCTGAGATTAAATAATTTTCAGAGCAAATTGTATCTGCTCGCTAGCCCCGTATTTAATGTTTCAAACGTTTTAAAGCAAGAAATTTAATGGTACTAAACGGTTCTTAATCTATAAACATGAGGATTAAAATTTAACTTTAGAAAAATGTGAAATGTGGGAACAAGATACAGATTGAGCTTCACATTTATATTTTATTAACGTATTGCACTGGAGCATCAACGAGACACTAAAATCTTTTTATTATCTTAACTGCAAGAATGTACTTACCTCTGAATTTGCTGTGTAAGCCTTTGATTAGAAACATCTGGAAATAAAAAGTAATGTATCTAAATATGTCTAACAAAGTCTCTGTCTGTCTGTCTGTCTGTCTGTCTGTCTGTCTGTCTGTCTGTCTGTCTGTCTGTCTGTCTGTCTGTCTGTCTGTCTGTCTGTCTGTCTGTCTGTCTGTCTGTCTGTCTGTCTGCCTGCCCACTCATACCATTTTAGCCCTTTTGCGTTTCCTTGTATTCTTCTGCTTGCTCCTTAATGTATTTTAATCTACTACTCTACATTATTCTACATTAACATAATAATGAAAATAATTGTTAATACAGATAAAAAATACTAAAATGTTAAATCTCTACCAGCACATGGTAATGTCCACCCCCTTCGCCAGACCCAGATGACCACAACGACAAGTACAACAAGGAGGACTGAGAACAGCACAGCCAGCACGACGACAGCAACGACATTCTCGTCTGGCTTTGTTTGATGATCTTCTAACATAGCCTCTGTAAACCGAAATTGTAAAACACTTGAAGTTTACTAAATTTTGAGTTTTTATTACTTCATTCAAAATTATAACTTCTACTATAGCTTATCGTTCACATGGCATCACTTTTACTTTCTTAAGAGCATTTTCCAGAAGTAGGCATTTTTCGGTATATTTTCTTTATTTTTATTTATCTTCCTGGTGAATTTTTAAAGCATAAAGCAATTAACTACATCGGATAAAGCAAGTATCTCAAGAAAGGTCAGCTTTTAGTGATTAATGTCTCGGGAGATAATAATCTTGTAGAGTATGTAGACTTTTTCTCTTCTAAGTACACACAAACGTTCTCAGTTTCTGTGTTGTGCTACGTGAGATGAGGGACCTTGACAAATGCAGAAAATGTGCTTACGTTTGACAAAGAAACTGAAAGACAATTCTCCAAAACTGTTGCTGAAAACAATTTTGTAGAAGCCTTCGTCATTTTGTGTCACGTTGATAACGCTGATACTGCAGATGACTGCAGCTGGAGCCAAGAAGTTACTAGAACATTCGACGAAAATAATATTTTCTTTCACGGGATGTCCACCAGATGTCTCATTAGGTCCTAGGTATGTCAAAACCTTCAGCACAGGCGTGGGGTAGGCCGTCATTCGAACTCGGAGTTCTCCTGTGCCGTTTGTCACACTGACAGTGAGAGGCTGTCCATCACTAAACGTTTTCCTTGGAGCACCTGATGATATTTCGTTGTTTTTATATGTAACATTAGCTCTTAAAATTATTGAAATCAATCAATTACAGCTTTTTCTGCTATGAAAATATTTGCTTCATATAGAAGAAGAGACAAAACTTCACTGAAGCCTTAAAACCCTCTGCTACTGGTCAAAGACGTCTTCCATCTCATTCCTGAGATGATACAACTTCTGTTCAGATATAATCTGTTAACATGGCCCATGGTTAACATTCTAACGTAATAAATAATAAGATTTTAGTGATTGTAGCACTATTCACTATGCAGCACAAATTATTTCTCTTTTATAATTCCAGAGCCTTTAATACAGACATCCGCCCATCTTTTGCTCTTAATAAAACAAAGTTATTTTTATCTGCTAATAAAACTTACATGACACAAGTAAAATGCGGCTCTGGCTGTCTTGTCCAAGACTGTTGTTGACATCACATTTGTAGAATCCGGAGGCTTCACACGGAACATGATCGATGGTAAACACGACCTCCCTTGTCTGTTCATCAACAAAGATGTCGCCTGTAGGCAGACTCTGGTTTAGAAGCTGTTCGGGGTCTGCTGAATTTATGAGTCGAATGCTTGGAATTGGTCTACCGCTACAAAGACACTTCATGTCCACACGGGATCTCTCCGGAATATTCACAGCTATGGCGCTCATGTTGTTTATTCTAAAGGCAAGCACACTGGGTGAGTCTGCAAATTGTAAAAATGTGTGTATGGTCATTATAAGTAAGGTCGTGAAATTCGTTTAGTATTTAACTACAGACTTTCATAGTAGAATTATACAGTAACAAGGTTAGAGTTCATAGCAAAGTGAATAAAAAGTTGACTGTATCCAGAGGACGGAAAGTTAAGTAAAGCTTTAGCCTAACCCGCCCCTTCAACCTTCTTAATCTTTCACTCAAATGTCTGAGCGAGACTCAAATCGGAAATGTTCACTTCATATTTGAGTGGAATGATCACTAAGCAACAAAGCCTCTCATCTCTATACTTACAGCCAACAACAACAGTCAGTATGGCAGATGACATTAGAGGCAGGCGACTGTCCGTGTCTACTTGTTTAGTGATTACTGTACAGTTGTAGTCACCGTTGTGGACGGTGTGATTAGTAGACGCGATCACCAGCTCACCGGTGTTAGAATAAACGTCTTTGTGTGGATTCACCCACGTGAATAATGCAGGTGCTGGATTGCTGTCAGCTGTGCAATTGATATCAACCCTCTGTCCCTCAGCAACAATGCAATACGAGCGGACACTAGAGACCTCTGCACAGGAAATTCCATCTGATAAGTGTGTAAAGCTGATTATAGGCTCATCTATACAAAAACGAAAAGAAAAGATATTAGTCACAGCTGTACAACTATCTTTCTATAAATATCTTCGTCTAAAAAGATATTAGTACTCTGCTTTCATCTTAAAATCTGTGAAAGTACAATGCGATTGATTGAAAGACTGGCATTATTATTATTATTCATTTGCACCAAATATAATACAATGGTGCCTTGTTAGTATTACAAACGAGAAGATACTTACAGTAGACCTGTAGGGCAAAGCTCGCGTCATTAACTGGTTGTCGGTTCTCTGTATAAGAGTTGCTGACCCTGCACTTTATCGTTTTCCCGTTGTCTTCTCTCGACAGACTGTAGAAAGTCAAGTTACTACCTGAAGGGTGACCAGTAGCAGCACCAGGCCAGGTGTAAGTGGTTTCCGGTCGACCTGTCTGATTGCTCTTACAACACAATGTACCAGAGGTACCCGCCATGTAAGGATATAGAGCTCTACCTGTGGTTTCAGGGAGTGGAAAAATAATTGGAGCAGATGGTGGGGCTGGAACACAAGAAGACATAGGGCACTTTCATCTATGAACCTTAACTTTACTTAAGATATAACGTGTTGCATAGCAAGATATATTAGAACCCTTATATAATGTTTGTGCTATAATAATATCTAGAATCCTAAGACATAATTTCATAGACTAAATTATGTTCTTCAACGTCAACTTAGTTAATAGTATCTACATGACTCAAGAAGTTACAAGAACAGCTGTACCATTCATATCTATTTATTTCAGGAAGGTTATTTTCCTTAAGCACATAAATTATTCATTAAACTTAAAAGCATTATCCAACGGTGGTTATCATGTTACCAAACAGATATCAGTTACAGTTGTGGCAAGAAATAGCATTACCAGCTATGCTCAACATATTAGTCAGAAGTTGTGACATTGGTCACAGTCGCTGTTGGAGACTCTAGTAAATAAGACGCAAAGAACAATAATATTCTTGACCGGCTGACTAAGTGTGGGGAGCTTTCTCCCTAACCTGACTCGTCTTTTAACAATCATAGTAAAGATTATGTTGAAGTACACTTTTTCTCCCACCCTTACCCCTCTCCCCCGTCCCCGATGGCCTTGTGATTTTGTGTATATGTATTCATCGTAATTCATAGTTCCTTTACAACATCTGTTTCTGTTAAAATATTATTAAAAATAATTATCTCATTTCTTTTGTCATTACCTCCCTTTTCTTTACTGTCTAGTCAGTATTCATCTTATACATAACCTACAAATTAAAACACACACGTATGCACGCACGCACACACACACACACCATAAAAACACATGCCTATTCGATCACATGCGCCCATGAGTACAGACTGACGTTACTCACTATAAACAATGAGGCTCCACTCAGCTGTCTGTGTGTACCAAGTCGTGTTTATACCCACGGCTCTACAGGTACAGTTTCCATGATTGTCAGATGAGACAGAGTAGAACCTCAAGATGCTGCTGACCTCAGCTGTTCCTGTGCTGTCACTCGTGTTGGTCATGTGTGGACACGTAAATCTGATACTAGTGGCAGTCACTGGCTTGCCACCATGGACTGTGCACGTCATAGTGAAGTTGTCTCCCTGGTAGACTGGTTCACCGGGGTTGTGAGGTGGCTCCAAACTGATAACTGGGGGCTTGTCTGGTGGAGTTTTTAGATAGAAAACCCGATAGAAATTACTGAAATGACAAAAAGATTTTCTTTTCAAAGTAATCCCAACTGCAGGTGAATAGCACGTCATTCTAAAAACCTTCTTTCACTAATAATAACCTTACTAAAAAAACTCACAATTAAATCCAGTGCATTACATCACAGCTTATATACACGGAATGATTTTACTGTTGTGTTGTGTCAATAGCCTTTTCCTTGCGAAAGGAAAAAGGCTACAAGAGTGTCTCTCACAAAAAAGTAGCTGCCAGATTTGCGAACTGTTATACAGTCATAAAGTTTGCAACACACGAGGTCTTCTTACGCTCTAAGTTTAAAAATAGTTACGGCCGTACAAAGGCTTTGTAAAACAAAAATTAGAAAACCATGATGAGCGTCTATCATTGCGGGAATGTGTTTGGTACAGTCCTTATCACCTGACAACCACGCTTGGTGAGGTTCGTAGGCGGGAGGGCAATGAGAAAATCTGAGTGGATAAGCTTGCCACTGCTATTGTGTGGAAGGAAGGAATGTTACACGTGATGCACATTCAGCTAGGTTATAATGTTCATTTCTCACCAAAAATCGTTCTTTGCGTATCGATTCGCATTGTCTCTTGCCGAATGACTGCAAAATGTTTTAGCAGCATGTTTGCTTGCGAATGCAAATCTGATGAGTCCTGAGACAGTTCACAACAATAATAAAAGGTAATATGTAAGCCTAGGTTTATTGTTTAAATTTTCAGTTAAGAAAATAGAGTTAAACACAAACGCATAATTATTCCAATATTTTTGTTGATAAGTGGTTCACATTTATGGTGGAGAGGTAGAGGCGCAGTATTGGTTATAGTCAATATCTAAACAGTCCGTCGTGTAGCAGATCTGTGAAATGTAATTTGAAAACGTTGTATGCAAGCCATTCATTTTTCTCAGCAGAATAATTTATCACATAGGGTAAGATGTCAGATACCTTGTCAAGAAAAAACTTTGAAGGGGAAGGGACAGTGGATAAGGGAGAGTGAGAGCCTTAGCAAAATGTCTTTTTTTATACCCGGCCTTTACATTCACTGATGCATAGGGTGAACATAGGTGGACAAGGTAAAGATTTTTCTATTTATCCCCGGCAGTTTGTTCGTGAGTCGAGTGTAATATGCACATGGCCGTGGCACCTCACCAAAGAATGAATAACATTTATGTCAGAGTTTTAAATTACTGAATCACTAGATGCAATATGGCTCATTCACACAAATGCATATACAATATACACACATGTAGATATAACGGCAGAAAATAAGAGAAAATAGCTCACATGCTACGGTCAAGGTATATTGTACGGACTGCACGATTGTTTTGTTCCACAAGAGCTGACAGCTGTGTGTCTCAGGTTCCCTAGGCTGAACAGCTGAAAAACGCAGTTCTGCTGATGTAGTTGTATTCCACTGCAGTACACCAGGTGGACTGCCCAGGTCACTCACAGAACACGTGCAGTTGAGATCATCGCCTTCTGTTACATATTGTGGACAGTTGTGGGAAGGTTTACTGGAGGGTCGACCTGTCAAAGAAATCAACTCGAACCACAAATTCAAGTTTCTAAAGAAAACTGTAATAATGATAATGAAGATTTTTATAGCGCATATTCACACTCATAGAAAGCATGCTCTTAGCGCTTGAAACGAGGAAAAGACATGGATTAATGGATAGAACACGAGGGACGGAAGAATAAACAACAGTACTGAGGACAAACAAATAACAAAGATGGAAAACACAAAAAGGCACCAAGTAACAGGAACAGAGAATATAGTGATTCTACAGAGAAAGATGGGTAGAAAAGTAACAAGAGCGGAAGGGGAGGGTAAAAAGGACGAGCATTGTGTGGACTGTTGTTAGGAGCAATGCTCAAGGAAGAGATGTATGTATTTGTTCCGTATACACATTAATATATCATTGATTGATGTATGAGTTAAATGTGTTTTTTGTCAGGCATATTTACAGATGTATGTATATATATATAATTAATATGTAAGATGTGTGTCAAAAAGAGTGGGTGTTTTAACTACAGGTATTGACAATTTTCCACTAAATAGGCGCGTGTGGGTGTTTTAGTCAGCAAGATCAAAACTTCTGTACGTGTATGCTTGCGTGAGTGCGTACGTCCATACGTTGGTGTGTGTGTTTATTCCTCATTCCTTTTCTTTTTTTGTGGAATCTGTCACAGACACGATATTTTCGTTATTCTGATAAGTCGTTATTTAAGAAAGGCAAAGAAGGATTACAGACCTGTGATAATGTGTTATGCTGCAGTTACTATTTTTCGTATAAACAGAGTTACCTGCATGACGTACACACCAAAAAAATGATCTGTCATAAATAGTATGACTCAATCAATGTCAGGTTGAACCTGACACTTTACCTGACTTTGTTTCCACATAAACACTTACGTATTGTGTTATTTCCGTCGAAACTCGCACTGACTGTCACTTCCCCGGGAACAAGAGTCACACGGTAAGTGTACTGACCGACAGGCGGCAGGTAACTGGTCATGTTACACCATCTACTGACATTAGTCACAACTGTCATTGATGTGTTGGCGATCAGAATTTCTTCTCTTGTTGACTGAAAACCATGAAATATGTTTCTGAGAACATTTACAAGAAATTCCTGCCACAATAGCTGTTTGGGAATCACTCTATTTTAGCCGTATATGCAGTATGCAGGTGCTTTATCCCATTTCCAGCAAAAGATACGTGAAGAAAAGGACGATAAAGATCAGTTACTGGAAACCATGAACACTATTTTGTGGATGATAAATAAACTGATTTTGTGCAGCCAGACCATGTTATGTTTGCATGATGTTGTTTCTTTTAGTCCTTTGTAGACGCACAAATACGTTTGAGAATGATTCTATTGTAGTGGTCTTCTTATCTCAGAAAGAAACTTTTTTTTTACTGTACTGTCTACTACAAGTAGGTTACAGTTTCCATCGAATCATTTTAATAAATCAGTCATTCAATAATTTTTTCACATAACAAATTTTCATATGAGTGCTATTATTACTTAATGTAAGCATTAATATTCACCTCTTTAATCTGGATCCATTCACACCGGTATCTGTTCTGAGCTGAATAGACCCTTTCCGTGCTACACTGACCAAACACACTCCAGGTGTCGTTTCTGAACTGAATTGTACACGATATATTGTCACCTGCATCTTTAAATTAAGAAGAAATAATGTGTTTAGAAAGTCATACATTTAATCAGGAAAAAACAGATTTGTTGTTGGCGATGTTATCAGAAACAGAGATCTAAGTTAGTAATTCTCTTCAATGTTTACCTTTATTTTAGTCACCATTTCTCCTTCATTTTCCTTGGTTCTGTTTTCGCGAACCAATAGTTTATTACTCTTGTGTACTATATTAGAAAAAGCTAGCTTTATAAAGCGTACAACATATTCATCGAATTTAAAGCTTGGATCAAACATCTGAAGTGCCTTACATATATAATCCAGGCGGCAGCCTGCAGTTTCAGCTGGTAACATCTGACGAACAGCAGTGCATACCAGTCGACCTTTCTCGAATAACTTAGTATTTGAAGGATTAATTAAAGGATTAATCAGCATCACACTTGCGCCATCAGAAACTCTGCTTGGGATTAAAATGGGGTCGAGTGGTCTTTTACAAACAGGTTGACTTCCGTCTGTTGTTAACGGCGGACATTCACCAAGGTTAGCGCTAACACCTGTGTTAGGCTCCCAATGGTGCCACTGTACTGTGTCCTGTGCTAACAGGCCCGTACAGGTGAAGGTGTTATTTTGTTTATTCTTGTAAACTTCCCAGTAACTGTCACTCGTGCCACACACTGGTCTCAGGTTTCCTGAAGAAGAAATCAACAAATAATTGTTTGATTGTCTCTTATGCGGTAGAAAATTTTTTTCACGCTATTATCAAACACCTTGTATCAAAGACATTTTCATAAAATATCAGTTTTAGACTACCTTTAAAGAACCTATAAAATACTGCCATAGTTTTTTTTCGTGATACAATTATTATTATTATTAATAGTAGTAGTAGTAGTATGTTTGATAAAGGGTTTTGATGTCGCTCCTCTCTCCCTCTCGTTTATCATCTTTGAACATGCACTTCTATTGCCCCAAGGTCATACGTTTGCTGTTATTTTGTTTTCTTGTTGTAAGATTAGATTTCGGTTTTCTGGTAGTCTTTTTTCATAAAGCATTGAGCTCGACCCCACACAATGAAATGCACTACAAATTCTAACATTGATAGTACATTAACTCTCTGCTATTCTCTGATGAATGCTTTTCTAAGCATTTTTTGGAGCACATATGTTTTGGGGCTAGTAGTATTCATTATACATTCATGAGATTTGTTGCATTAAAGATCACTGAAAGAGAATGGATTGGAAAGGCTATTGTCTGGAAAACGAAACTCGATATTGGCCGTAAAGATACGAATACAAACTAAAGAAAGATGGCGTATTATAAGAAGAGGTAAGACCATTGTTACCACATTTCATTTCAAAGAACAATCGATCAGAAATCAGTTTGTTGACTTATTCAACAAAATGTATATTCTATTATTGTAAAAGATAATTTTTGCGAAGACATAACGTGTAGGCTGAAGCGCAGAGGTAAAATAGAACTCGATTAACATTATTCACTGAGATAAGAGTAGGAACATTTATTATGCTAAAGCCAAACAACGCAAAACAATAAAACACTTGCAGTTCTACATGGATTGTATTTCTATTGAGTAAAACAAAAGAGAGGAGGAACGTGTTTTAGTTTTGCACAATTCTCGCCACAACCACAATCATTTGGAGATTTCGCCTTTCCATCTACTGTAAACCTCAACAGACAACCTTTTAGACGGATGTTTTCTACAGTCAAGTCTCGTCATTTGTAGATAGTTTTATGTGCATGGTATGGGTATACAAAGAAAATCCGCCTGGATCTATCCGCCATAAGTTAACGTTGTTAAACAAAGTTCTTTAAGTGCGCGTAAACATTTCTACTCTTCGTGGCACCCTCCTGCTTTTCAGTTAAGACTCGTGGTGGGCGAAATGTTTGTTACGATGAATGGTATGAATGTACATTGACGTCTCATACACTTTGTACTACTCTCTTTATCTCTGGATGAGCATCAGTTTGAAAAAAAATGTATGTATTGGTTTACGTACTTTATCGTAATGTACTCTTGTATGTAAATCTTTTCTTATTTTCTATATAAATGCCTTGAAAAAAACTAAAAAAGTAAACAATCCGATTTCTCTATCTTATCAAACGTCGCTCGACAACAGCACTTAGACACCTGCTGTAAAATGGAAATAGTTTATACCATTCAGGGATGACATCATTACATAATTACAGAGAAGAATGCAAAGGTGAGTTTTTTTGTAAAACTTAACCTGCTGGATCAGGGACAAAACTGTGTAAGTACTATGGAGCATCAAGGATATCGAGTCTACCTCCATTTCCCTTCAACAATAATTTTATTCTGCCCTTCATAAGAGTCCGTTAAGATATTTCTGAATATTTATCAAAGTGACAACATAAGCCAGTTGTCAAACTGATAAAGAAATGGAACCCTGGTGCGACCTGCCAGCTGAGAGTATGTCTGCAGTGCGTTTCCTGAAAGCAGTCTTAACTGATCTCTTACACTCACAGTAATTGAATAGAAAAACAAGCTGCACAAGGTGGGCAAGTGTACAGTGATTAAAACACTTGTTTGTGACCATTGCAGTAAAAGGTTTTGGATTCAAATGTCGTATTGCGACACTCTTTGTGACAAGGTTTCCTCCTTCCCACTCTTTCCTGATAATGCAAAATCACCAACCAATCGAGTATGTTAGGATATTCAAATATGAAAGTTAAGTAGTACACACAAGAAGATTATCCATAATTTTAGCTGAAATAAGTAATGGCAGCGGTGTAATCGTTTCTTGTCGGTTGTGACAATGACCAACTTTATTTATCCCAGTGGGCAATTTGTGGTCGAGTCGTCATAATTTGAAACACTGTTAACGGATCCTACTTCTGTCACAGCTGAAAAGCATATCTTAAACAACAGAGATGAATTTTACTTTAGATATGAATTTAAGCACAGTAACATTCTATGCAAAATTACTAATAAGCTAAAATCAGCTATTGACAAAAAGACTTACCTAAACTTGATCTTAACAAGACGACTAACACAAAATGTATCACAAGTATAGTCTTCATTTGTTCTTGATTACTTGATCGTATTTGGATTCTAAATGACACATGAGAGTGCATGGAGATATGCCATCTAACTGCCGTGTATAACAAGTATGGAAGTCCTCACACGGCCTGTTCCACTACTGCTTAAGCCAAATGTGCAGGAGAGCAGTACACGAACATTTCGAAACACGGAAGTAATACATTGACCCAGTTTAACGATGGTTTCTCCTTTCCATTTGAACACGGCTTGTGCGCGATATGATAAGTCTGCACAAACTCATTAAACGTGCCTGTCTTTTTCAACAGGATCACATGAATCTTTTTTTTTACCGTGCGCTATTCCTCATTCTTACCCATAGAAATAAAAGTGTCGATCAAAATACATTTCATCTTATAAGAAAAAGTTTCACATTGTCACGGATGCGTCCGTTCCCTGATACTTAAAGTGTAATGTAATGACTTTTGATTCGTGTATGAATGAGAGGTAATGTGCAGCAAAAATGGTCTAGCGTTTATGTAAGGGAAATATGTCTATTTGTCAGCAGCATGTATATGCAAGGGAAATAGCTTACTAGTCTTAAGCACGGGAAAATAGTTTACTTATCAGTAGCATGATTAAGCGAGCAAGACGATGTATTGTACCCCCAAGGTGGTGAAAACTTCACTATAAAGTAGAAACGATAGTGAGATTGTTGGGTATTTGGAGAATTGACCGTCAAATGTGTGAGACATATGTGCTTCGTCTCTGTCACCAAATCAGGCCCTAGCCTCTTCTCAGACAGGTCTAGTAGAGTTAGGCCAGAATCATCACCACTGTCAAGGGCAGATAATATATATATATATATATATGGTCACTTTAATTAAAGTAGTTTCGGTACTGTGAAAAGGTCTGTTTGCTGACTGAGCTCTGGGGGGATAAGATGGTGCTCTTGTAAGTAGACCCTGAGCGTGTCAAAACTACTTTCTCTAAGATCTTAGAAAAGAGAGGTTGGAAACTGAACGGTGGTTGTTCAACACATTGATGGCAAGCATGGATTTCTTAAGAAGTGGCCTCACCAGGGCATTTTTAAACAAAGATGGAAAAACACCTGAGGACAAGCTGACATTTACAATATTTGTGATGGCAGGAAAGTAAATTATTCAGGCACTCAAGAAGAGGGCTTGTGGACATTGGGTCTAACTTGCAAATTGTTGGCTTGACTTTCAGAAGAACCGCCTGTACACTGGCCTCAGAGACTGGTTGAAAGTTGGTGAATACGGGGTGCGCAATACAGGCAGACGGGTTTAAGGGCAGCCATAGAGAAGTATATACTCGTATGGGTCCTGTTTATCCCGCAATGGACGTTTGCTATTTGTCCCTTCAAATATACGTTATTGTTGTGATTCAGTCAATATAAAAATGTCTTACTATAAATTTACTGAATTTTGAGTTTTATCTGCGGTTACCTTGGCCAGCGAGACCAATTAAATGATTGCCGAACGTTCCCCACCCCTGGTTTACAGCATGTGTTCTAAAAGAAGACTGTATTCAGTGCAATAAAGATGCAAATATCAGCATGTCCTCGTTCGTTTCATTTCCACCAAAAATTTACACATGCGATCCTTGCGCACGCTGAGAAGGTATGACAAGGTGGAAGGTACTGTAGACTTCGCGAAATTCCGAAACCGGCCTATAGACGACGCGGACGCCAGCTGCCGCTTTGGCAGTCAGTTTTAAAATTGGAGTTATCCACGCTAGGGTTGTCTTAGCAAATAGCAAATGACATTCTGTGTGTGTGTGTGTGTGTGTGTGTGTGTGTGTGTGTGTGTGTTTTTCGATCATGCTCTCTCTCTCTCCTACACTTTTTTTTCTTAAAATATTCGAGCGAGAATTTGATTATCCCGGCTACCACTTCTCAGGTGAAAAACACATTGACTCGAAATAGAAATTACCTGTTGTCAGTTACATGCAATACAATAACACTAATATCCAGTCGTGTTCACCTGCGGCGGCCACGACACCAGAACACAAAGATAAGCTTCGTGAATATCTATCGCATTACTATGATATTGCTCTAGCTGATGTATTGTTGATTAAAAAAATCCAAAAGGGCAGCCCTAACCCTTGCTTGTACCACCTCCCCGAGTGCTTACCTGAACATTGACAGTATTTACTAAAAGGTCTGTGGACGGGGAAGTTGAACATCTACATGTGTTCTTCAAAACCTGTCAGAACAGGTGACAACACTTCTATTCAATGTTATACATCATAGATTACTGCAGGCCGCCTATTTTATATGTTACATCCAAAATAAAACAGCTTAGCTGTGCCACAAGGAAGCTTAGATAAGCTCTAGTGAAGTCTTTATGACGCAAGTCATAAAAATAAATTGTTCTTCAGTTCATGAGTGTCGCTCGTTGACTTTCCTAAACCACACACACACACACACACACACACACACACACACACACACACACACACAGCATGTCTATTACTGTTTCCAGGATGAGTGATTGTTCTATAAGCACCTCTAACTCTCAAACATTTGTGCATTTTCCACCCTTAAAATCAACTTTTGAGTCTAAAAATAGTTGATGCGTCATCGCATGTTTCTTATTGATCTTTATTCAGCTAACAGGCCTTTTTATAATGCTGCTCGATAGACTGTCCACACCACCAAACCACCCACACAGGCACCGAATTATCTACATGCACGTTCACACAGACTACATCTACAACAATAAGCATTACTGTGAGAACACGCTGCGAATGGCAACTGCCTGTAAACAACAATAAAGGAACACAACAACGTGCCTAGATTATCGCCCTTTATCAGTTGACTCATTTAATGGGGCGTAAAATCAATGAAGAAAAACAGAGCCCAGACTTTGTTGCATGTCTGTTTCTCATGGAGACGCTTTATAGCGCCTGCACCACAACATGTGCTCCAAGATCACATGATGCACAACAAAATAAACCACGCACACCCCCACCCACTCAACACACACACACAGATGCACAGGTGACAACTTAGGTGAAAAATCCATATGACTTTGCATCCACATTTGATTCTCTATTGAGATACTGTTATAAGCAAGCCCAGTGTAGGGGCTGGGCCCCGTCGGCTCAGGAAACAGATGGGAGATTTAGAAGTCACAATAAACTGGCAATCATAACCCCATCCCTGTTTATTTTTGTCTGTTTTTATTGAGCATTCATTTTTTCCCCACACACCATCACATCACCAAAACCCACCATCCCCGACTTCCCGCTGCCCCGTAGGCGAAAACAGCAAAGAAAGTTCTTAGACAAACGCAGTAAAATATGCAACAAAATATAGCTCTAGAGAAGGAAGTTTTATATCGACTTTACAGGTTTCTATTAGTATTACTATAACGCCAGTGGCTTCTGGATAAGATAACAATACTCGACATACACTTAAAAATCTCTTATGTAGTCTGGACAAACGATGGAATGATAAAACGGGGCCGGTCATTCCGCCACAAGAGTATTTCACCACTACCATTTCGTCCCACACCAAAAGTCAATTCGTCACACGTACGTCCATTTCGTCCCAAGACAGATAGGTAAAATCGTCCCAAGCCTAAAACGCGAATCGATCACCAATGAAACAAGTAGCTATTAACGTCAAATATTACCAAATGAGCCATACGCTGCTCTAGCTTTGACAACTATGCGATCATTTCTAGTCTACCGCTGCATGAATTGCTTCTTTCTTTTTTTCCTGAGCAGTGAAATAATATATAATGATCACAAAATGGCCAGTGAAGTTTTATGGTGTACACGCCAGGGTCAATAGCATCGCGCAAGTCTTTTGAAAGGTGTCTGTAAAAATGTACTTTTACACATATTACTAAGTGTTAGGAACATGGGTTACCACCCCTCAATGTTTGGTGTAACGAGGTTGTCGTCCTTGAGTGTTTTTTGTCTTGGTAGGGATTGTCACCCCTGACCTTGATGTTTACATAAAGGGCGCTGATTAAGAATTGGAAGAGAAGGAGAAGTGAGAGTGTCGAGAATGGAAGAACTTGAAAGAGGTCAGAATTGTTTAAGTTGCCCTTCAATTGCGGAAGGAGAAGTTGAATATTTTCTAGGTACCAGTTAGTAAACAAGTAAGCATTGCCCTTACATAGATAAGGTTTTGCTGATATTTTCTGTGTGGCAAAAGATCTTGAAGGAAAAATCTATTTTGGAGTTTTGAAGTACGAGTCAAGGAGTATAGTGACGTAAGAGAAGGGAAAGATTCTGAAGTTATTTTTAACTGTGTGGAATACTATTAACTGTGTGGAATATTATTAACTGTGTGGAATACTATTAACTGCGTGGATTGTTATTGATAGGCTACTGTGTGGTTCCTTGCTTTGCGAAATACCCAGCTGCTGTGTGTTCTTCTGGGAAGATTTTATAACTGTCTAGATTATGCTTACCTACTGTGTGAATTATTCTTGACTTGAACACTCTTCTGCCGATAAGACTGTCGGAGTTGTTTCGTCGATTTATGCTGTCTGTGTGATCATCGCCAGTGAACAAGACTGTATAACTGCAGTGTCAAAGCCCGCAACAACAGCAAGTCGTATAGGACCCGTCAACAAAGAAGAGAGTGGAGTGTATGTCCCGTCATCGAGGAAAAGTGTGTATGTGAGAGAACTCGGAGAAAAAACAGACTTTTAATATAAACTGCTTGTTGACATTTGATCTTGAGTGGACTATTATGGGCTTTTTAATTGGAGAATGATATATGTGATGAACTTGTCTCATGTTAATTAGTAAAAGAATATATTGTTAGTTTACCTGCATATTAGAAACGTTTGAGCCCACGTACAGGTCTTAGTGATTTGAAGAACACGTGTGGGACACAGTTTGCAGGTGTGCTCTGTCTGTGGAGTCTCTGTGTGTGTGTGTCCCCAACACTAAGAAACAGGGGCCAGTTACACAACACATTTCTAATTTTAAACACTTTTAGGCCATAACTCTATTTAGATAATTATTTTAAAGTGCACACCATAATTTTAGAATTTTTAAAACTAAAACTGCTTTAAGTCAGATAAAGTTGTTTAAGTCGTACTTTCCGTCCTGCCAGTACAGTTTTTTTGTATATATATATATATATCATATAAGATTATTATAGAAATATTAACAGTAAAAGATGCATCACTCCTGACGTCAACACAGCAGCTTCACGTCTGTTTTGTTGACATGTTTTTCCGATGTTTGTAAACTTTTGTTTAACTTAGAGTCAAACAAAAGAAAACCATTGAATATGACACATCTGAGTATATTTTTATATCATTGCAAATATAGATATATCACATTGTTACTTTTCGTAACGGAGGATACCTGTCAACCAATCAGCAATGGTTTTTCCAATCTTATAATGTCGAACTTGTAAATGTTCTGCTGACTCATAATTCATGCCTCTAAGTTTCTGATAAAGAGATTAAGACTCTATTCTATTAATAAACTTTAAACAGCTTTTTTAAACTCTCGCCTTATTTCTCTTTATGACTTTTCAGATAAAGTATTTCAGTTTGCTAAGATTGCAAAAGAAAACTCCTTTTAATGTAATCGTTTCAAAAGGTTACAAAATCAGTAAGCATAATCTTTCTTTATGACGAAGTGGTCGGATGTGTCAGAGAATATCTGTCTTAGTTCACATAGGTGTGTTCGTCCCCCACTCTGCGTCTTGCGTCACTTTCAACTGGAACATATAATTACATTCCAAGAGTATGTTATAAACCAGTTAAGAGAAACACTGTGTCTATATCTTTGAATGCTTTCTTGCCTGTTTGTTTTGTTTTCGTGTTTTATGCAAAGTAAAAACACACTCATTGATATTCTTCTCTGCCAAAGGTTTACATTTTGTGTCGATTAAATAATTTTGAAACAATCACTTCCGTATGAGAGTCATGTTCTAATTTATAGCAAAATATAATTTTTTTAAGTATTTGCAATACCTTCATACGGTGATAATGTTGAAGTGTTCTGGTACCGTTGTACCTCCTCATAATGTGATCTCTTTCCCACGTCTTCCATTTGTAATGCATCATACAGCGAAGTCGCTCCTTCTAGGTCAAACAAAATAATAAATCTAAGTATTACATTTTAGTATGTTTTCTTTCACGAGCGCATCATAAAGTCTGTGGCTACTTTCTCAATGTGTATTTTCGAAGTACTGTTTTGAAATAGAGGTTAAGCGGATAGTCGAATGGTTAAAGGACTGGGGTTTACGCCCGGAAGCACACTGGCTAGATACAAGTATGATGCAGCGAACTTCATCTTGTCGCCCATGGAGAAGTGGAGGATATATAAAAGTGCAATCTCTAACATTTCTTTTTGTAATTTTGATTGCGCATGGAACAATAAGTAAGACTAATGTGGGAGAGGCAGTGGGCTTAAAAAAGCCTTTAAGCCTAAACTGATGGATATCTGCTTAAATTCTAGAAATTAAAATTGTATATTGTCGTAAAGCCATTAAATAACATGAAAGTAGATAGTATCATACAAATGTAATTCTAAGCATTTATATGTAGTATAAAATACCAAACTGACATTGACCAACAAAATATTCACTAAAAGTTTTAGATTTCTGTGAAACAAAGGCAATAGGTGGTTACGACAACGAACTGATTTAATGAAGGAAAGGATTTTTATTTTAAGCTTCTTAACTAAAGTTGGATGTATAACGTTTACAATTATAAAACGTTTAACAATTCTTACTTTTGTTTTTTATTACCTTCTTTGCTTAGGGACGTGTTTGTTGTCACAGAAAACAAATCCTCGCCTGATGTGTCACCTCTAAAAGTATGAGTAACCACTATAGCAAATGAGCACATCTGAACAAATTTTGTCATCCTTATAATTACCATAACCTCTATCACTGTGATTATTATAAAGATATGTAGATACATAAGATCTGCACTATGGAGATACAGACAAACAGCTTACATAAAAATACTGATTCTATTTCTTCAACTGCTTTATCTAATTTAACGAAAAGGTTTCCGAACTCCACAGAATTTACCATTTCCACATTGTAATAGTAAGTTTGGAATATGCTGTGCATGACCAGATATCGTTAATTGATTCGGCTTAGAATTATCCTATGTCTAATGTAAAGAGCTGCATTATATAAAACCCCAGAGTAGTAAGGATTTTTTTAAATCTGAGATTAAAGAATTCTCAGAGAAAATTGTATCAGCTCACTGACCTGAGATTTTGTGCTTTAAACGTTTTAAATCAATGAATTTAATGGCACTAAATGGTTCTGATCCTTAATCCTGAGTAGGACTAGAACTGAGCACAAGAAACAATTTAACAAATCTGAACAAGAGACAAATTAGGCTTCATTTTTAAAATTCGACATCGCAGAGACACTAACATCTTTCTGACTCTTTTATATGTAACTGCAAACGTATACTGACTTTCTCTGGTTTTGCTGTGTAAGCCTTTGATTTGAAACACCTGGAAGTGAAAAGTAATATATATATATATATATATGTAACAAAGTGTTATGTCATTTTTATCCTTTCTTTCTTTCATTCTCTACTCATGCTTTTCAGCCTTTTTGTGACCCCTGCATTCTTGTTTATTCTGTTCTTATTTTAACTTACTACAGACATTTCAAATTATTCTACTTTGGCATAGTAATGAAATGATTTTTCCTCCTTTTCTTTCTTTCTTTTTCTACCCATACTTTTGTACACATGTATTCGTCTGTCCGTTCTTTAAAATATTTCAAGTTACTACTAGAATTTTAAATTACTCTAATTTGACATAATAATAAAAATGATTTAATTAGGCAAATAAAATCATTAAGATGCTAACCACTACCAGCGCACGGTAACATCCATCCCCGTCGCCAGACCCAGATGACGACAACGACATTTACAATAAGGAGAGTTGAGAATAGCACGGCCAGCACGGCTACAGCAGCGATATTTTCGTTTGCCTTTGGTTGATGATTATCCTCTGAAATACCTTCTGTAAATAAACCATCAGATTCAGATGTAATAATACTGCCAATCATTGCCTAAAGATGGTGAGACTTTGGAGGTGGCCGTAACAAAATGCGTGCACATGTATGCATATTTTAAAACTCGTTCCTGTGAATTTGTTAACACACATATAGATATCTGTAGCAGACACACATAAAGGCGCACCAACGCACAAACGCATGCAATCACACATTTTCCATTAATAGACTTTATACTAACGATGTTTGAACTGTAAGGTTATTTTTATTAGGTAAGATTTGGAGCTACGTGTTTTTTTGCCACTAATGACAAAGGTATTCTCCTGGCTGATGAGGTTTTAGCACCGATTGCTGCTTTAAAAACCTTTAGTTTTCAATTCAATCCTTTATTCTTACACTGGATATTTGAGGTTTTATATAGTGAGGTATCTTTACCTAATTAGCTAACTAATTACTCTTCATCTCTTTGCTCGTAGATCTGTGTCCCGCCCTGTGTCTAATACATGTGAGTGATTATGTCACACCACTCGCTATTTTCGGTTCCTGCGCCACATTACTTTTTGGGACACTTAGCTGACTGAAGGTTCTTACTACAAACATTTTCTTAGCGGGACTACATCAAGTTCAAATAAATAAGACCGTACCCATGTATCAGCTTTTAACATTGTTGCTTAAAACTATAAGTATTGCTTAACATTTTGAATTAAATAGTAGAGACATGCTAATTATTTAAGTCATAAGTTAAAGAAGTTAAAGAATATGTGCTTGTCTTATTTCAGACATGTTTATTAGAATTTCAATTTTCGTATATCTTCTCCGGACCAGAAAATATTACACATAATATGAAGTGTGAGTCAAACTGCTTATTATCAATGCAACTCAGATATTAAAAGACAAAGGACCTTGACACTATACATAAATGCGCTTACGTTTGACAAAGAAAGTGAAAGGCAATTCTCCATAAGTGTTGCTGAAAATAATTCTGTAGAAGCCTTCCTCATGTTGTGTCACGTTGACAACTCTGATGCTACAGAATACCGTAGCTAGAGCCAAAAAGCTACCAGAACATTCCACGAAAATTATATTTTCTTTCCCGGGATTTCCACCAGCCGTCCCATTCAGGCCTAGAAATGTCAAAACCTTGACGACAGGTACGGGATATGCTGTCATTCGAACGGTGAGCTCTCCTCTGCCATTTGCCGTACTGACAGTTGGAGTCTGGCCATCACTAAAGGTTTCTCTTGGAGGACCTACAAATATTATAATATCTTTATACGTACTGCTAACCCTTAAAATTTATCAATTACAAACCCTTTCAGCTACTACTTGCTACTCGCCAAAATGTTTACCCCCCCATTTTGGGAGATGACAAAACTTCTGTTTAAAGATAGATTGTCTATAGGGCACGTGACTAGCGTTCGCACATAATAAGTGATAATAACTGTTGTTGAAATAAACAAATTCTGTCTCTCCTTTAAGAGCACACAGGATTTTATTAAAACAAGACCTAAAGCTTGTTCTTGGAAGAAAAAATAACAATAATTATAAACAGTTTTTTTAAAATTCTGATAAAACTTACATGACACTAGTAGCGTGCGAGTCTGACTATCCTGACCAAGACTGTTGTTGGCATCACAAATGTAAAATCCCGATGACTCACATGGAACGTGTTCGATGATAAATAGGACCTCCATTGTCTGTTCATCGACAGAAATGTCGCCTGTAGGGTGACTCTGGTTTAGAAACTTTTCGGGGTCTGCTGTATTTATTAGTCGAATGCTAGGAGTGGGTCTACCGCTACACAAACACTTCATGTACACACGTGATTTTTCCCGAATGTTCACCATCACAGTGTCCACGTTGTTTATTCTAAAGGCCAGCACACTTGGAGAGTCTGCAATACAAATAAATATGTTCTGCAAGTAATGAGATTAAAGATTGTATAGTCGTTATAATATTTTAATAAAATTCGTTTTAGGCTTGATTATATGCTTGCGCAGTAAAGCTAAATAGTAACACAGCCTAATTTCAGTAGCAAAGTGTTCGTAAACGGCTCACCCTGTCTAAAGCACAGCATGTTGAAGTGAAACCTAACCCAATCTATCAACCACCTTAACCTTTCAT
The DNA here is from genome assembly GCA_004794655.1 of Marisa cornuarietis. NCBI lineage: Eukaryota > Metazoa > Mollusca > Gastropoda > Architaenioglossa > Ampullariidae > Marisa > Marisa cornuarietis. Next base: position 110,847 of record SMMW01000065.1, on the reverse strand, counting down.
TATTAATCATATTCTCATTTCATTCACATTACAATACAATACAATACATCTTTATTGTCTATGTCTGGTCACAACAGAGATAGAAATTTTCCTTTGTTGCTGGGAGCTCCCACAGTTAACTGGAGAAAAGGATACATAATAAACTGAAAAGAAATTACGATCACACCTCATACACTCATACAGTTACACTCATGCTTAGCCCTCGCACACCTAAGACAGTTAGCAGATGCACATTCTCTTCCTCTCTTACACACACATACACACCCACAGACATTCAGGCTAGGTACACACATTACTGAGTGGATCGCAAATCGGAAACTCCAAAGTTGAGGGAATTAACCACTAATCTACAAAGTCTTTCAGCCCTATACTTACAGCCAACAAAAAGAGTCAGTGTGGCAGAAGATGTAAGAGGCAGGCGATTGTCCATCTCTACTTGTTTTGTGATCACTGTACAGATGTAATCACCATTGTGCATTGTGTGGCTAGCGGACGTGATCACAAGCTCACTGGTGTTAGAGTAAACATCTTTGCTTGGACTCAGCCACATAAATGTTGCAGGTACTGGGTTGCTATCAGCTGTACAGTTGATGTGAATCCTCTGTCCTTCGGCAACAGTACAATGTGTGTAGACTGATTTATTAGAGCCCTTTACACAGTTACCTTCATCGGAGACGTGTGTGAAGCTGACTATAGGTTCATCTATGCCAAACAGAACAGAATCAATTTTACAACTATCTTTTTATAGTTTGGGTTGACGATCTAGTAGTCTACCCCTAATAACATTTTTTATCTGAAAAAAACACAATACAACACATTAAAAGTTTAACGAGATTGTCTAAACAGGTACCTAAACATAGATTACAGAGATCTACAAAGCGGAAATGAATAAATGTTACATAGGGTGAGAAATATGTAGCATGTCTCCTGATTTGTGAAAGCACAGCATGACACATTTAACACATGCAAAAATTAATTATTGTCTACAGAATTTTCTTTAAGTTTTCCATCAAAAGCATCAACAGCCTCGTCCAGCACTAATCGTACGTTTCCTCCATGGCTTACGAGCACAGTTTTTCATAGCTCTTGATTCCGAGTTTGGCATTTATCTATGAATGACATGCAAGTATCTAGTTCTATTTTAATAGCAAAAATAAGTGAGAATTTATATAGTGCAATATCTCAGCCAAAGGTGGATTCATTGTGCTGAAACAAGATCACTAAATAATCACAAAGATGCAGAAGGAATAACAATGAAAAGATTCTGCATTCCAGAAGTAAAGGGCGATCACTGCAGATTTAACGGTAACGACTCCAGAGAGTTAGGGTTAGTGACATCAGGAGAATACTTAGAATATTGAGAAATCCGGAGAATATGAAAAATGTTATCATATTAAACTGCAAAAGGGTGATCGTCACCTCAGTTTATTTACTGCAACTCAAAGTCGCTGCCAAAGCGAATGAATCATGGCAGACTGAGATCCAGCCAACAGCTTCAAACATTCTGCACTTCAAAATAGCATTATATACAATCCAGCTGCAAGAGGAAGAAAATGCAGCAGAAGCACATGCAGACATGAAGGTCCAACACTTTTATACAAATCGAAGCACGTCCACAAAGCATAAACAAAATCAGAGTATTACGACTTATCAAAAGCAGCACTGATGAGCTCCCTGACATACGACACTTCGACTAATCGAGCGACTGAACCAGCCAGATGCTAACAACGTGCACACAGTAGAAAGACTGTTCACCGAACAAATATTTTCTTATTTACCTTTGTTTGGTAGGTACCACTATTGCGTTGAAAGCACCATCATGTCTGTGAACAACTCTCATTCCTACATTTGAGAACTCTGGAAAGTTTCTTTTTGTCATTCCAGAGAATCTTTCTAGAACTAAGTAGTTTACATTTTATTATACAAGTAAGTGTTAATATAAAAAACGATGTTAGTAATGTATATTGAATCGATTCTTTCCTCGCTTTCTCTCGGGAATTCTCACTCACATACCACTTAAAAACATAATACAAAAGTGCTACAGAGTTGCAAACCTTTCTTGGAGTTAACGGCATCATTGAGAGGCTCTATGAGTATAAGCTGTGACGATGAGAGATGAGAAAGAACGCGATTTTTTGAAAAAATCTCCTCTTTTAACTCGATCGGGGAGCCCGATGTGTAAAGTCTTGACCAGACTTAATGTGTAAATCTTCACCATGTTAGAAGAGTGTAATTTATTAACTTAGAAACCTTTTGAAGCGTGTCAGAGTTGGTTTTGTTATCAAACCTTTTTGAGTGGTAAAGTGTTTGACTGAATGCAATTTATAAACTGAGGAATGTTTGATTAATAGTAAAGTAAACGTAAGCTGATAATGGTGTGCCGGATGTCTTTGTGCTTCGAAAGAGAATCAGCCGGGAAAAGACTGATGTGTCTATATTCTGTTTATGCTGGCGCCAAGAACCTGACGAAGGAAGAGGACTTTCTTCAAATGTGACTGTAACAAAAAAATGTATCTTTAAGGGATGAGTGTGATTCAATGTTTCTCTATGTATGTTTGTAAAAAAAATCATTTGTCATTTTGTTTGCTGAGTAGTTTGCTATAGTAAAAGTTATTTCCTAAATTCAGATTCTTGTGTTTTCTAATCGTCCGAAAGTAATAATAGAATTGCACGTTACACACAGAATTTCAAGTGACAAGATACTCACAGTATACTTGAAGCACAAAAGTAGCATCATCAACTGGCTGCCTATTTTCGGTGTAGTTGTTGCTGGCCCTGCACTTCACTGTTCTACCGTTATTTTCCCTGGACAGGGTGTAGAATGTCAGGTTACTCCCTGAAGCGTCACCAGTATCGGAAACAGGCCAGGTGAAGGTAGCTTCTGGTTGACCTGACTGATTGCTCAGACAACCCAATGTACCAGAAGTGCCCACCATAAAAGGATACGCAGTTTTTCCTGTTTTCTCGCTGAGTGGGAAGATTATTGGAACAGAAGGGGGTGCTGAACACAAGAAAATATAAAGAATTTTCAAGGTGCTTAGACAAAAAACTGTTTCTTTGTTACAGAAGATACTGTACCACATTTGTTGAAGTGTATACATAACCAGTTTATCCCAACACGGTTATAATACATACTTTTTAAAAAAGAAAATACGAGCACAATCTTTAAATGTTTGTGTGTTTATTTTAAGATATTAAATTTATTTGACAAATCACCAACGTTATTAATCCCAGTAGACAATTATAACTAGGGAAGTGTGTTCAACAAATGTTACGAATAGAACAAAGAGAGAAAAAAAGAAACAGAACAAGTGCTAGTTACAGGATAAGTATAAGGCAACTAGTTCATCATAGGGAAAGACAAAAACATTCAATCTTACATATAAAGCTAATCACATCTAAAGCAATTCTTAAGACACCTGCAACATCCCACACCCATGTGCACCCATAACTGACAAATCATCTTTTGTGGAACAGCTGGGTTGTATTGGGTACCAACAATTTCAAGTACCCATTACTTCTGCATAGATTCCTAGCATAATAATTGCATGAGCTCAGTAAAACAAATTCTTTTGATAGGAAATATTCTAGAATAGACAAAATGCGTTTCTGACAATTTGCTGATCACAAAAAGAATCCAAATTCTTTTACTTGAAACCTTTTACCTTAAAAAAGATGTAGACGTTGTCATATGATAACTCGGATGGGTAGGTAACAATCGCCCCATTTAGAGTCTAGGGCAGCTTATTGACAAGCCTGAGGTCCCTTATGCAAGAAAGAGGGAGCACATGTCTAGCGTAGAGGTGTTATTTGGAGTAGAAGTAATAATAATAAATGGTCTGAGCTTTTATGGCGCGGTATCCCAGCCAAAGCCAGGCTCTCCGCGCATTACAAACATAAAAACACAAGACAAAGTTCCTGTGGTTCTCTCTGTAAAGTTAATAAAAATACCAGCTCGTTCTTCTGCCGGATGACATTCATAGATCAAGATGTCAATGAGATAGATCTACAGTCATTGGACTGGACCAGACTAGAGCAATATTCAAACGCGTCAATCAAATCGTCAGGAGAAGATCCAGATAATCACAAAAGTGAAGTGCGGAAGTAGTGCATGAAGTAGACGACCCTAAGTGGTTTCAGCAGCTAAGCGCGACCGACCGGCTGGCCGAGGCGCCAACGATGTCTGGGGAAAGAGAGACACCTCGGGGGCTCCCACACCTGTCTGCCAAAACCACGTAGGTAGGACAAGGGGAGGGAGGATTAGGCACCTGTCCATCTCCCACGTGTCGGTGGTCTGATGGTCAATAGGAGTAGATTTTCTCTTGTCGTTATTGGCTGTACTTGTTGTTGAGTGGATGATGAGTGAGTGACCAATGGCATCCCTCGTTGTATGTATCTGTACGAATGTGGAGAATAAAGTAGGGAGACGAGAACAGGGGAGACACTTTTTGGCAAGACGTCAGAGTGGACGGAGCAACTGTTTAGCAGCCAAAGCGACTTCAGCTTTCTAACGCCAGCTACACTTCTACCTCGAGACTGAGTCTTGAGCCACGAGGGCAAGACTCAGGAGGAAAGACCTTGGGTTAGAGAACATTGAGGAAAGGAGGCGAGTCAGTGACGACGGACTGTCAAGACTGCCTGCTGTCGCCGTGGAAATTAAAGGGCTACGTGACCAAGACTTGCACTACCTGTGAGAAGTAGACTTTAGACCCGCGGTTCTCAACCTGGGGGGCGCGCCCCCCAAGGGGGGCGCAAGCTGCTGAAAAGGGGGCCGCAAAGGCGGTCATTTTCTCATATCTCATATAGGTATTAGTGGCTAAGGGGGGCGCGCGGACGTACCTTTATTCGTCTGGGGGGGCGTCACAAGTAAAAGGTTGAGAAACGCTGCTTTAGACATTAAGGCCGCCATAAGTCGTCGTTTCTCAAGGACTGAGAACGCCTGTTGGTGGTGTTCATTTGGCGGCTGTATGTGGCATCACAATTGTTGAAGAGACCACATGTGTGTCCTGGAGTGGGACATAGCTCGAATCTGTGTCGCCGGGAGAGCAGTCGTCGCTCTCTGACGTGGTTGGCAGATCGAGCGAGGAGGACGACGGACTGTCAGACAATACTTCGAGGGAAGTCATCAGTGTGTCAAGACAGTCAGCAGGAGTATTGGTCTCCACCTAACCAACAGCATAGACTCACAAGAAACAGCTGTAACAGAGCTAAGTTGGTGCACTTGCGAGAGTGAATGGTAGTTTTAGGAGAGGTAACAGCACGAAGAGAACATCAATAAGTACGTTTTAGCATGGATAATACTGGGACCCCCCCTAGACGAGTCCATTCGATTGTATTCGTTGTTTATACGAGGTGTGATTGAAAAGTAAAGAGACTGATTTTTTATTTACCAAAGATTTAATTTTTTTCAAACATCAGTGTTATCCCCTTCAAAATAGTTCCCTTGGGCAGCTACACACCGATGGAGACGTTCCCACTTTTGGTAGAAGCGCTGGAAGTCTTCAACCGGTATGGTCTTCAGAATGTCCCTTAGACTCTTTTGGATGTTTTCTAAAGTCCCGAAATGACATCCTTTGAGGACATTTTTCAGTTTAGAAAAAAACAAAAAGTCACAGGGGCTGAGGTCAGGTGAATAGGGAGGTTGGGGAACCACATGAATGACTCCCCCCCCCCCGAGGATCATTACCTTGTCGTGGTCGTGGGGCTTGTGTGTGTCGATGACCCTGAGAGCTATACCGGGCAGGGCCACCCAAGCCGGGCAGGTCAAAGGGTAGATGCCAGACAAAACATGATCTCTGGTCCTCCAGGTTGGGGGTTGGGCACAGAGCTAACAACTCTGTCCCGTAAAAAACACTACTGTTACGGAAACAGCGACAGAGAAAGATACCACTATTGTGTGCGATGGGCTCCCAGAGGTATCGAAAGATCCTTGTATGACTGCTAGTAGTGAAAGCCGAAAGGAAGTTACTGGCACGAAGATGGAAGTCTTGAGCGCCAAATGCAAGACCAGAATAGGTTTCTGGAATGTGCGTACCATGTACGAAACTGGTAAGCTGGCACAAATTACGGTCGAGATGGGGCGTTACAACTTACACATCCTAGGAGTAAGCGAAAGCAGATGGACAGGTTCTGGAAGAGTAAAGACCCAGACCAGAGAGACAGTGCTGTACTCTGGCAGAGAAGACAACTAACACCATGAAGGAGTAGCCATCATCCTGAGGAAAGGAACAGAGAAGTGCCTGAGAGAGTGGAAACCGATCAACAGCAGACTGATTACAGCCAGAGTGAAGGGGAGACATGGCAACATGACCTTGATCCAGTGCTACGCACCAACCAACGATAGCGATGATCAGGCGAAGGACACCTTTTACGACCAATTGCAAACAGAAGTAAGTGCAGCACCCCGCCATGACCTGTTAATTATGATGGGCGACATGAATGCCAAAGTTGGGAACGACAACACCCATGTAGAGAGAGTCATGGGCAGACATGGTTGTGGCTGCATGAATCAGAACGGAGAGAGACTAGCGGAGCTATGCACTACGTACAACCTGGTGATTGGAGGAACACTATTCCCTCACCGTAACGTCCACAAGCTAACATGGTGCTCATCCAATGGTAGGGACAGTAACCAGATCGACCACCTAATGATCGACGGCATCTGGAGACGTTCTCTACTCGACGTCAGGGTGAGAAGAGGAGGAGATGTTGAGAGTGACCATCACCTTGTTGTAGCAAACATAAAAATGAAACTGCGAAATACATGACGCAAATCAGCAGCACACAGACGCTTTGATGTGGAAAGATTGCAGGACCCAAAACTAAAAAAATGCCTTCATTCTTCAAGTGAAAAACAGATTTCAGGTACTTGCAGACATGACAGACATCTGCGAGGTAGACACAGAAAGAATAAACCAGAGATGGGACCTTGTAAGAACAGAGTACCAGAAAAGCAGCGAGACTAGTCTTGGACTAAAAGAAACTAAGAAGAAAGAGTGGATAACACCAGAGACGTGGAAAGCAATACAGGAAAGAAGAGACATTAAGAAGAAGGTGGCTAGCACCAGATCTGAAAGACTGCAAGAGAAGTTCAAACTACAGTACAGAGAAATGAACCAGAAAGTGAAGCGTTCGGCAAGAACAGACAAGCGTGCCTACTTGAACAACCTGGCAAGTGAGGCCGAAGAAGCAGCAAGAAAAGGAGAACAAGGAAAGCTGTACAAGACCACCAAAGCGATTAGCGGCACGTTCCACAGCACCAACGATGCCCCAGTCAAGGACAAGGAAGGGAAGCTACTAACGACAGAGAGAGAACAAGAAGCACGCTGGGCCGAACACTTCAAAGAGGTTCTGAACAGACCACCACCTTCCGAAGAAGCCGACATACAAGAAGCCACTGAGGACCTAGACGTCAACATCGCCCCACCAGAGAAGCAGGAAATCATCACAGCAATCAAGTCCTTGAAGAACAGAAAGGCACCAGGCCAAGACAATCTGAACGCTGAACTGTTCAAAAAAGACCCAGAACTGGCAGCCAACATCCTGCAACCCCTATTTACAGCAGTATGGGAAGGGAAACAAGTCCCAAGTGACTGGACCAGAGGAGTGATCGTCAAAATCCCAAAGAAAGGACCCCTTAGCGACTGCAACAACTGGCGAGGAATAACTCTCCTGTCCGTCTCGAGCAAGATCATGACAAAGATCATCATTCGACGAATCTCAGAGGCAACGGACGCACAACTTAGAGAAGAACAGGCTGGTTTTCGTAGAGGAAGAGGATGCACTACGCAACATCATTGAACAGTGTACAGAGTGGCAGAGACAGCTCTACATTAATTTCGTGGATTTCCAGAAGGCATTTGACAGCATCCACAGAGAAAGCCTTTGGCGCATCTTGAGAGCGTACGGAATACCAATGGAAATTGTGCTGCTGATCAAAAGCTTCTATACGAACTTTTCATGCTGCGTTGGTAACAGTGACATCTGCTTTGAGGTCGGGACTGGAGTGATACAAGGCTGCGTGATGTCTTCCCTACTCTTTAACCTTGTCATTGACTGGGTAATGCGCCACACAACGGAAGATGAACCAAGGGGCATAAGATGGACACTCTCCAAGACCTAGACTTTGCCGACGACCTGGCCTTGCTGTCACACACCCATCGACATATGCAGGAGAAGACGACTCGCCTGAACACCTTTGCGAAGCAGGTCGGACTGCACATCAGACGGACAAAGACAGAAGTGATGACTCTGAACACCACCGATCAACATAGAGGGAGAAGACCTGCCGATGGTTGAAAATTTCACATACTTGGGCAGCGTGGTCAAACAGGATGGAGGAGCAGACCGTGACATCCAGAGCAGACTGAGCAAAGCCAGAGGCATCTTCTGTAGCCTAAACAACATCTGGAAGTCAACCCAGTACAGCATCCATACCAAGCTGAGACTCTACCAGAGCCTTGTCCTGTCCACTCTTCTGTACGGCTCGGAGTTCTGGCGAATGATTGACAGCGACCTCAACAAACTGTCAGTCTTCCACACCAGAAGCCTGAGAAGAATCCTGGGCATCTTCTGGCCAAGGACAATCTCCAACGAGGAGCTACTTGCCCAGTGTGGGCAAGAGAGTATGACCACCATCCTGATGAAGCAACGATGGCGCTGGATTGGCCATGTCATCAGAGGCAAGAGCAACTCCATCACAAAAACTGCCTTACACTGGACTCCAGAGGGAAAACGCAAGCGTGGCCGGCCCAAGAACACCTGGCGGCGAACTGTGGAGGTAGAACTGAAGACCCTAAATCACAGCTGGGGCACTGTGGCGAGGCTGGCCCAGGACAGACAAAAGTGGAGGACCTTTGTCGCTGCCCTACGTGCCGACAGGCATAATGGGCAGTAAGTAATGAATGCCTTTTGAGGTCAAAACTTCCGTGACGGAGAGGGAAGTGTGACATGGGGCGTTGTCACGATGGAGCATTCATTTGTCTGTAATGTCTGGTCTCACGCCAATGACCCTTTTTTCTGAGACCTTGCGCATGTGCGAATGTTCAGTCAAAATTTGATTAACGGTAAATCTGTTCAAATTTATTTGTTCACTCAACATTCTTAATGTTAAACGACTGTCTGATCTCACAAGAGATTTCACAGGTTCGATGTTTTCGTCGGTTTTCAAAGTTGAAGGCCTCCCAGAACGGTGTTCATCTTCATCGTGTTCTCTGCCTTTCAAAAATGATTTGTGCCAGGGAAAAACTTGAGCTCGGGATAAAGAATAATCCCCATAGGCCTGTTTTAAATTTTCAAACGTCCCACTTGTCGATTCTCCAAGCTTAACACAAAATGTAATGGCACAACGTTGCTCCGAATGGCGCTGGTCCAGTTTGCGTGACGCACAACCACAACACAACGTCACTAACAGCAGTCACAACAATCATGTAGTTAAACGGAAGGAGTGTAAACTCACACTGACCTATGGGAGGCGACTGATACACCTGCAAGCGATGTAACAACAGCGCAGCCTTACCACATCGCATGCAGTGTTGCTAGTCTCATTACTTTTCTATCACACCTCGTATGTTTGGTGTTAAATAAATCTTTCCATTATTGTTATACGTGAAATCACACGTCGTTTGGTTTTGTAGTCGGGGAACGGAAGGGGTGGGGGCTCGTGAGCCAAGTAGTGAACTGAGTGGTCGACGTGTGATTATCGTGTACATTTCCCCCCTGCAAGTATACGTTGACGTGGGCAGCTAGAGTTGACGTAACTATTGTCCACGTGTCCGGTTCCCCGGGGCCAATATTTACGTTCTGGCTGAGAAACCAAAAGTGCTGCGACAGACATTATTGTTCAAATTGGTCCTATCAAGGACAGATATACTGCCGAAATGAGGATACAAAACAGAAAGATAAAAGACCTTCAATGAATAACTGATAAAAACGGCTAAAGGTGATTATGCTGACCGAAAAAAACTTGTCAGCTTGTGACCACCTTTAACAATATGTTCACTGTTTAAATTTCTTTTAAACTGTGATTAGAAAACAGTGCCTAGGTACCTAAAAAAGCAACAATCTCAACATTTATCATGCATCGCACTCGGAAAAATAGCACCATCTTTATTTATTCAATTAAATGCTCATCTCATTTGTCCTAGGTACATTTCATTCCAGACAGTTTTTGTTACATTTATTCATTATATTATGTCTTATATTTTATATTATTGATTGTGGCTATATTCACATGCTGCTGCTTTTTAACCGCTACAAACTTTCCTGCTTGAAGATATTACTTTAACGTATTATTACAAATATTTACGTCTTTATACACTCGATCCCAGCCATGGTTTCTGCGCTCCCGGTCTTCCCTACACCATGCTAAGAGTCATAGACCCTTTGGTGATAACGATAAGAGGAGCTCCCTTGGTCCGGCAGTCTCTGCTATGCCCGTTAGTCGGCTCGATCGCTTCTCGCTTGTCATCACGACTTTGCCGAGTGTCCACAACGGGTCCCTTTTGCGTCTCTAAACACCTGATACTCAAACTGTAGGAGAGGTGGGTCATACCACGGCTGAACAGCCAACTCTACTGTGCTGTTTAGCCCACATCGCTGCGTCCTCCGCCCAAGACTAAACTGAATAAACTAAGGATAACGCCTAAGCCTGTCTGTGTCACACACATGGAATAACAACCAATAATTAAACGTAGTTCTTTATTATTTATTAGCGGGACATCCGGATAAATGGGAGCGTCGAGCTTGATGGTGATCAGAATGATTCAGATTTATTGTTTGTAAGAATGGTTGTAAATACAAAGGGTAATCAATGCCAGGGGATGGAAAAAGAATGTTGTGGAATCCCCTAAGCCATGGGAGGGCAAAGTGCGGCCCGCAGACGTTTTTGGACCGGCCCGTCTGCCAAAATTTTAAATGCACTTGTTTTCATTGTTTATTCAGCCTAGGTTGATTGGATTGAAATTTAATTGATCAAGTACAACAGCGTTAGAAATCTGCAGTCCGTAACATTCTAACACAGACAAAATGCAAAGATAACAAACAGCACGGCTGACATATCTGATAAAGTATTATGGGTGGATGATTTAGAAAGAGAGCTAGTTTTAAAGTTTTATTGTGAGCGAATTCAAACAGCTTCACTTTGCGCAATAAATTCGGTAAGTGAACATCATTATGTACCCATTTCTTGTTTATTCCATTATCATTCAGTTTGTTTGTGTAGTGACCAGGCCTAATGTTTTGTTGTTGTGGTTTTTTAATTTTGCCGGCCCGCCGCATGGCTTAGAATTTTGCTCCCCCTGCCCTAAATTCACTACGATTTTTACATCTTATGTACGCAGCTATTAATATCAGACTCTAATCAGTTTTAGTTTTTACAAAACGGTTTGGGTGCATAGCAGCTAATATGCCCTTCCGTGAACATAAAGACTGCTTTGTGTCTTATTTTTAAAAGAATCGACCGTTCTTTTTATACAAATTAATCAACATTGCATGTAGCTACTAATGTCATTGCTAAGTAGGTAGAAGTATTGCAAATGAAAAACATTTCTGTTACTTTCATTAACGTATTTATGAAATCTAATGTGTACTTCTATCTACAAATGACAATTGTCTTTTAAAAATATAAACCATTACCTTTTATACGATATTCCCATTAAATAAGCATTACATGTATGTAGTAATATATGTTTGTAAAAATCCCAACAATGTGTGCATCTGTATTATTTTTAGACACACGTCCTTAAACATAACCTCCTAAATCTAAACACATAAATGCTTCCAAACATGTTTACACGCTTTCTATACTCACTATAAACAATGAGGGTCCACACAGCTGTCTGAGTGTACCAAGTCGTGTTTTTCCACACGGCACTACAGGTACAGTTCCCCTGGTTGTCAGATGAGACAGAGAAAAACCTCAGGCCACTGCTGACTCCAGTTGTTCCTATGGTGTCGCCCGTGTCCATCATCTGTGGACAAGTGAAGGTGACACGAGTTGCATTTACTGGCCTACCACCATGGACAGTGCAGATCAGAGTGAGGTTATCTCCCTTATATACTGGTTGACTGGGGTTGAGAGATGACACTGTACTGATCACTGGTGCTTTGTTTGGTGGATCTGTCAAAATAAACTTTTCATTAGAAAGAGATAAACTTGTTTATCTGTTAACGTTTCTTTCACCTTCTTAATGAAAGAAACAAGAAAACTAATGATAAAGGGTGTAGTATGTTCTAATTCATAATGTTCAAAATACCTATTACATATTTAATCACGTAATCCTTTCCCCACATGCACACACATACAAAGAGAAATATATACATACATGGACAAACACATGGGCATAAGCTTGCATTGTTATACCCAGCCGCTTATCTTAAATATAACATAAATAAAACAGTGAAAGTGTTAAAATGCTAAGAAACATTTATGTCTAATACTTTTAATAACAAACAAAAATAATTAAATTTAACTATTCAGCAACTTACAATTCAGTTCGACTGTGTGGCTTACTGTCCTTGTTACTTGTGATAATGGGTTGCTTACAGTACATTGTACAAAATAGCTGGTGTCATTTAAGGAAGGATGAGCAGTGCAAATAGGAGACTTGGGGTTACCACCAGGGCAGCCGGTCCAGGTGTAGTTCACATAAGGGCTGACCACTGATTCCTTACATATTAAACTGATACTTTGAACTTGTGATGGGTTGATATCAAACACATCTGGTCCAGTAATGGTGACTGCATCTGGGCCATCTAGCAACACAAATTGTTATTGAAACTGGGTTAAAAGCAAAGAAACCAAATTATTCTTTCGACGAATAAAAATTTGTTTTATAAAGGCTAACTCTATAACTGAATGACGAAACAATCCACATTTTGCATGGGTTTTTTAATCAGATAAGCCTTCCATACTGGTGGTGAGCGATAAGTTTGCACACTATTCTTGGGAAAAACCTCTTTGCATTACAGTTTACACAATGCACTTTACACCAGACAACTCCTTTAAATAGCTTCTCACTCATACTGCCGCAAAGACTAGCACAAACGTCTTTTGCTAACACACACACACACACATACACACACACACACACACACACACACACACACACACGTGCCGTATAATGCATTGACTGTGAATGAGAAGTCACCAATTTATCAGAAGACACTTTTAAAATCAGGGCTGACATTACGACAGTGAGCACTATTATGTGACAGTCTGACAACAATCGCTGTGACTACGATATGTTCCATTATTTTTGACACGATTACTGTTGCCAGCCTACTAATACGAACTGTTGTCAGGCAGCCTAATGGAAAATCTGCATATCTTACATGCAATATGAAGTGTAAAGGTGGGGGCCATATCATCAGTGTCTTGTGTGGCCCAGTCCAGTACACATTTGATAGAAGTTCCATTATCAGTTCTGGTCAGGTTCTTCTTTTCAAAATACAAGTATCCACTACCAAAATCACTTGCATTAAGTTTCTGACCACCATAATATCCAATTAGTCGTCCTCTGGGTAATCCAAGGTCTAATGCTGTACAGGTACAGAGCAAGTCCCCACTCTCCCTCACAAATGGAAATGTAGACATTGAGCAGTTGATGCTGGGGGGATGCAGAGGCCTTGCTTTAAAGAAAGTAATAAACAGTTTAATACAATTGCTAGTGAACACTGACTTTAAAAAGCGTGGTTCAGCTAGGGGATGTACGTTGCCACATGCAAATAATAATAATATATATATAATAATAATAATAATAAACTTTTATTTAAAGGGTGCTTTATTTTACCTGTTAATTAGGATGTACTCATCGCCGCATGCTGGCAACTACTTAGAGGTACAGGTAATGCTGAGTACCAGAAAAGGACCCTAGATGGGTGTATGCACTAGTATGAATGCATGGACATGATAAGCTAAGCCAATCAGAGGTGCTAGCCCCGTCTGGCATTCCATACACCCCAAATCTCAATCAAATCAGGCTTTATACTTTGAAACCTATAACCATTCAAAGATAAGTGGGGACATTCCCAGAGTTAAAACCCACTAAAGCAACAAAATACAACAAAAATATGTAAACATCATCACACATCAATTGATGAAGTGATGGCTAGAGAGCAAGACTCTCATCACAGCAGTCTTCTATAAATTCAGTGCGCCAGTAACTATTTTTAACTGTTAGTATAATGAATAACTCACCAATAGTAATAGTCCCAACATTCCTGTTTGTTTCACCAGGGAATACAACTATACTAAAGTTGTAAATGCCACTCTCCATAGGCAGCGGCACAGAATAGGAACAGGAACCATATGCATATGGTGGGCTGGTGTTATCGAGGGTAGGGCTGTATGCAACGTTGGCTACTTCTATTCCTGATGCACTCTACATAAAAACAGTTTATCAAAATGAATTATACTTCCCGAAACCACTAGCTGTTAATGTGCTATTTGTAGTTAAAGGGGGATAAAGAAAACCTAAAGGGACTACAGAATTTTTCAAATACTTATTTCTTTCGTAAGCACTTTCAGAAGGAGGCTTAAGGATAACAGGTTTACCAAGCAGCCATATCTGTAGTGACTTATTTAGTTCAAATGTTTTAGATATATCAGTTTGATATCAAAACATCAGCCTAATCCCACTTCATTGATTTTCTTGAGGTGTGTAATAAATGAGGTAAATAGTGTGCATATAAGGATCTCACCGTTCACTGTCTGTAATTATCTAATTGTTCATTCATCATTTACTGGTCTGTGTAGAGAGTGCAATCTATCTGTGTCATGATGATGTGCGTTACAATTTTTAATAAATTTGTTGCTGAGTTTCGATACCTCATTAGTCATAAAGCAAGAAACTCATTGCTTTGTTACCTGCGTCTCACATGCAGATATGTGTAAAAACTGCTCCGTTGTAAGCAGAATGAGACATGAAACCTACTGAAACAGCAGTTTCTAAAGCCGAGCTTGTACATAATAAGGTTTAAACTTTGGAGAACACACTTCATAGTTCCATTTTGTGTCAATATTTACCCTGTGCATATATTTACTTTAAGGGACTGCAAATGTCTCAGGCCATAGATCCAACTATTTTTATTGTGTGTTTATGCAGTTCTATGTGTGATTGTGAATGAGTGTGCAAGCATGGACATGTCAACAGAAACATTTCATGCATTAGCCAAGTACCAGATTCTATTCACGATTACTTACATCTTGGTTTTGCCAGAGATGACAGGCATAGTGGTTTAAAGTTGAGAACACTTTTGTGATGTTGCACTTGCCTGTGAAACTCCAGACTGAGCCATTTTGAAGTGTTTGAATGCTGCACGATGAAACCTCTGCTCCGTCTACGGCAAAACATTCACATTTACATATAATAACCATCAAGCGTACTATAATTGCATGAATTAAATGAAAAATTCTTGTGACTAAATGTTGAATCTAGTATAGGCTATGTTTAGTGCATAAGAAGATTTTACTGCAAACAAGCAAGGTTAAACCCAAGTTTAACGTACACATTGATGTACATTTTCCAAGCTTAAATGGCCAATCTGACATTTAAGATTTTGATTCCTATACAATATATATTATCTTTCCATTTTATATTCTGAGATGTGATATGTAATTAAAGAAAAAAAATAACTATTCATTAATTTTGTACTCCGAAACGGAAGAGGTAGGGTCAATCTGTTTATGTTCCATTCTGGTTTTTGTGATATTAAGAATAGCGAGACGGCTCTTACAATTTCTAAAGCATTCATGCATCTCACATGCTGAGTTTATCCTGTAGGTTAAGGTCAGAGGTTTGAAAGCACCTGAAATCCAAATTCTTTATGCATATTACTTTTCACAGATCATTTTTGGCGCTCTTTAATTCTTTGCTATCACCTCGCTTGTCATTTTGCCGTAGCTCATAGCTTCGTTTGAAGAAAATCATAAGCCGACTCTTGTTGCGGGATCAAGACTTCATTGGAGAAGCTGCATTGAAGAGGTCCTCACAGCTAGATTGTGATGTAGACGTGATGACATCAGTCTCCTCAAGATCGTCAGTACAATGAGATGTCAGTGTTATCAAGGAGGTACAGTCAAAGCAATCTTCTAGCCTGAAGTTCTTTTTAAAAGAAAACAGAAGCTCTGATGTTTTCAAAGAGGAAAGCAAGAGTTCATTCTGTACTGTCTGTCTCTGCTCGAGTAGGCATTGCCGATGTTCTTTTCATAATTTCACTACGTAGCTTAGGTTACATAAAAGCTTCTGACATATCTCTTGATAATCGTGTTTATAACATCTGTCGTGCTGTGTATTATAAACTTTGGAAGATCAGCTCCGTTCGCCATACTCTGTTCATCCCAGCCACCAAAAATCTCATCTGGTCATTTGTTCTGTGTAAACTAGGCTACTGAAACTCTTCTTGCTGGCTGTTTACAGTTCCTCATTGTAAAGCTGCATTTACCGTCTCGTTTTCCGGATTTGTAAATCTGAAAATGTCACACTACTTCTTCACTCTCCTCATTGGCTACCAGTTAAAGATAGAACAGACTACAAGCTCTCTATGATATCGACTCTTTGATGGTTCCTCCCCCCGCTACTATACTGAAATCTTCTCTTTCCACACCCCTGCCCAAAACCTTCGCTCCTCATCCGACTCGCGCATTCTTTCCCTCCCTCCCACAAAGACACATACGGACAACGGACGTTCTCTCTATATGTGCTGCTAAACAGTGAAGCTCTCTTCCACATCACATTCATCACTCTCATATTCAAACGCTCAAAACATTTTTGTTCCCTTAGTACTATCTCTAAATTACTATCATAAATACTTGTTGCAATATTGTCTGTCATGTGCACCATTATGCAACTAATCCATTTTTTCACATTCCCTATATCCCTTTATACATTTATTCCGTCTACTCTTGTACTTCATCTTTATTTTATTCAGTGTGCCTGTACGTATCTCACCGTTCATTGTGTGTTGCCTAATATTCAAATGTTCCTTTCATCATCACTGGTCAGCGTAAAGAGTGTGGCCTATCTTGGTCGTGATGCTTCGCGATACAAGTGCACAAACTATTATTATTATTATTAGATGCTCCAGCGTCTGACAGACGAAAGGAAAATGATACAGTAACAATAGTAGTCAGCTTTATCCCTGATTTTGGTGTCCAATTGATGCTAAAACTTAGGGATCTTTGTTCAAACTTGAAGTTATTCATTATAATTATCAAGAAAATCCTAGATAGTGTTATCATTTGCTTTGGGATGAATGCATATGCCAACTATACGAAGGGAGCTAACCTCTCTTAAAGATCGATTAGATTACAGCTGATTTTTTGTTTCAGGTCACTTGAATAGTTAACAGAACACTGTAAGATCGGCATCACCAAACGTTACTGAGAAAATGCATGCTACCAACTTCACTCCACACAGTTTACACGAGCAGTTGTCGCGATGCAATAAACGTTCGGAGAGTTGACATGACGAACCAGGAAGCTTCGTATTTGGGTTTACGTAGAAGATAACGATGTATTAAAATCACCATGAAATTTTTGCCCAGATCTTGCCATCTCGTTAACCTTCTCAGAAAAGTTTTCCAATTGCTTGCCTAAGCAAGTCTCCTGGCTGAAATGCTACAGTGATCAAATGAGAGTAAGTAAAAGTGAGTGTGTGCTTGGGAACAAATACTTACAAATTATGTCAATACTGCAACTACTGACTGGTCCGTGATCTACTGTCTTGACATCTTGACAAGTAAAACTGGCCACACCTAGTGAGGTCCTGTCAACCTTCAAGATCGTTGCCAGAGAGACAGTGTAGTTGGGCCGAGAGAATACAACAAGGCCATTTGCACCTGAGCAGCGTGGTAAGTTGGAAAGAAGACAAGAGCCTGGGTTGTTATTAGTCTGGTTTGAGATCGTCCAAGTCAGCTGCCACTGGACATTATAATCAGAGCGGATGTTTTCACAAATTATTTCATAGTTCTCTGTTTCTTCTTGTATTGCTAGGGGCATATCAGGTCCACATCCCCTGAAATTTAAAGCTGAAATGAGAAGTAAAATGCTCAGTGAAATGTGTAAATCGTGCATCTTTAACTGTTTAACGGTATAAATTCGAAATGCATAAAAAGCTTTTGTCAAGTTTAAGTGACTGTAGCGTGCACTGACAAGAAAAATAATGGAAATAAAGTTCGCTTAAATATATTATTATTGTAATTTAAAGAACAAAACTGCTGTGCAATGCTAGCTGGGTTTTTCTGTCCTGTGTGTATTGGTGGGGGGGGGGTTGGTGGTTCGTACACGAGCTTCATCGATTATTGCAACCTTCATCATCAGATAAACTACATAATGTCAATCAAGTTAAGGGGTTCTCTAGAATACTTCTTCATGATAAATATTAAATTGGTAAACTCTGTAAAGATTTCTCATATCTCATTCTTGATTTACGTCCTCCTGTATCTACGTGGTATCTTACTCATACTGGATCTTTCCTCTACGCTTGCTGTAGTCTACCACCAATTGCTAAAGGGCTCGTTCTAAAAGTGTGCTTGCACGGGGCGGCGTTTCTACATGCAGTCAAATGCTATTATGATTCAAAGTCTTACGGAGTGCAAACGCAGCATATAGGTGTAGTCTAGTTCGTATCTGTTGCACTGAACCATCTATCTGATGGCAAGTAATTAAAGTATTTATAAACCAATTTCATAGCTATATTCTTATATATATTTATAAATAAGGCAAAATGGCATATTTCTGACTGTTTATAACGTAAGATCAATGTCTAGGTCAGATCATTTTTCTCTTCCTGTCCTCCTTCACGCAAACACCAGAACATTAATTCCAAAAAAACACATGAGTACATTTAGATTAAAAATTACACATTAATTAATAATTACAGCTCTCAATACATGTCTCAACATTACAACATTCATCCCATACAGTTCTAGTCATAGACTTTATTATTACTATATTTATGACTTTTTATCACATACACAGAGGACCGTATTCTAAACCCCTTAAGTTTTCACGATTCTGACTAGTTTGAAAAGCCACGTGGTTGTCTTATCGCTTCCATTCACGTTCTATCGGAGAAATTCATTCCCTACCACACCACCACCTATAACCAAGAGAAAATGATCCCACTGCTTTGGGGTCAATCGTGGGAAAAACAAAGCCTATGGTAGTAAACTCTACGAAACTTATGAAGCTAACACTGGATCAGCGGACGAAGACTTTCCGCGACAAAGGTACCAGCCATGGGTCAGCGCCCACTAAGAGATTAGTTTATCCCAGAGACGGGACTATGGATATTCGCGCAAAAGAAACATCATGCTGGATTAGTCAACGACAACCGCGCACACAGGCTCTAGGCGGGCAAGAGCAAAAAATGGTACCAAGCAGATCTTAATTTGAAAGAAGGAACATCAATTATTAGACGGAACGTCCGAACATTAGTGAAACAACTCACACATGAGCTAAATGGTACGGGTGGGGACATCTTTCATGAACAGCTAAACAAGTTTGTAAAGCCAGGACCGAAATAATGACATCCAAGTTTTAATTCGTGACTGGAACGCTAAGACGCATAAGAACAATCGACAGGAAGGTAGGTAAAACCAACGAAACCAACCACAGGAGCATGAGACTGCTCGAGTTTGCGCTAGAGTCATCAATTCACAGCTCACTACCCACAAAAAAATCGAGGAGAGCAACTTGGCACTCTCCAGATTGATTTGTCAATAACTAATTCCACTTCAACCTCCTGCCTGGACACCTCAAATCCAACATCGACAAAGCCATGACGATGATATTTGTATGCACTGACATAGGCAGCGACCGTGACCTTGTCTGAAGCTGAAGGTGAAGGTGATGCATCCCCTAAATTCAATTTGATTTGGAGAAGCTGCAAGATTCAAAGGTTTCCAAAATCTTTTACAGCCGAAGCTTGGGCGCCTGGTAGTGTAGTGGTTAAAACACTCGTTGGTTACCACTGCAGTCAGAGATACTGGGTTCATATCTCGTCTCAAGACACTCTCTGTATGTGCCCCCTGTTCACAGGCTTAGACGACCGGAATTTTCTCCTGTTTTCTCCCCCCTCACTCTTCCCCCGCAGTGAAAAATCATCTCAATGTGAAAGCACTTCCCGAATAAATCAGCAGTCCAACCAAGGCTGAAGTTAGAGATAAATTTGTCGTATTGAACTTGGTAAACCTTGCTGTAGAGTTAATCGCTGGTGCTACTGTCAACATCCGAGAAAGTGCTAGGGAGTCAAAGCAAGATGAAATAACTTTGGGTCAAGAACGACACCTTAGATCTCCTGACAAAAGAATGAAAGGAAAAGCAAATCTGGAGCAGCTTCCAAATACAAAGAAGTAAATTGCCTCTTAGAAAAGGGATGAAGGAAGCTAGAGAGAATTCAATCAAGCGTTAATGCTGGTCCATAGAGAAGGGAATGACAGCAAAAAAGCCACCCAAGCAAGTTCACGCAGAATGCAGCCTCACATTAACACCACCACTGAAGAACTGGTAGAAGAAGTAGCAGAAGAAAATGTTTCAGACTAGGTACAAGCGCAGTCTTGAGCTATTATATTCTGATACAGAAATATCATCGATATCAGTGGAACTATATTACAGCATCATTGACTTTAAATACCGAGTCTGGCACTTTGCATTTGGACTTGTTAAGTCTTGAAAGTGGTGTATAAGAGTTGAACTACTGAATAACCAAATGGAAGTTTTCTTTCAGACAGTGGACGTCCGACAATGGTGTCCTCCATCACCAGTTCTGTTCAACATCTAGTAACATGAGAACATCCCTTTACATAAAATATTAACAAAGGCTATAAAAACAGGAACTGACTACATCCAGTTCATTTACGCTGGCACAGTCCCTCTCGCCGTTACTACAAATCTATACACATCCATAGTGCTACTTAACTGTCAAGCAGTATGGCCTCCTAAATTATGATAGTAATCATCACCTTTACAAGGAGAATCATTAAGTACTCAGTTCAATCTTCCAATCGGGTATTTTTCTACGTGTGACACCTGTTCACATGGATGGCTTTGGAGAATTTCTCCGGATAATGTGTTTTTCTGTATCTTGATCGCTATTGTTACCATTGTGAGAAAGGACTACAAGGCAAAAACGCTTTCTAGTCAAGTAAACCAACCGGTCTACATATCAGGCTCTCAAAAGGTTACTCGAAAACACAGATTTACATTCACGGATCTAGCTTTCAACATCAATGTTTACAAGTAATACACTGGAAACATGACAAAAAAGACTTACCCAAGCCTTTCGTCACCAGTGTGAAGAGCCAACAAATATTTACCACCACATGCACCATAGTCCGTCTACGAACTGTGTTAACTTATACTGGGTGACACATGTGCCTGTCACTCGAACACACGGCACCCAGTAAACACAGATCTTTTAATCGTAACCGGGAAGTAAATTGTACTGACCCACATACCCGATTGTGCAGTTTGTGTGCCTCTCTTAACCTAAATTGCTCTCCTGTGTAGCTTATCCTACATTTCCGTTTCTAATGTGCCCTTAGCACTCAAATCAGAATATATAAATTTGTATTTTCTACTTGTAAATAAAGTTATGGTTTCAAAACAGAGCCCAGTGCAGTAGGCCTTATATGGATACACAAAAAGGAATGTGACCTCAACTCCAAATGCTTAGGCTCTTTGTCTTTTTTTGTTTTATCATAAGCGGGTACGCTAGTTATTAAAACGGGCGTTCGTGCGCACTTTTCCTCTCTGACAAATGTGTGTATGTTACTTTGTTTTCAAGCTTTGCCTCGCGTATTCAGGACTAATGTAGTCAAGTTATGTTTAATTATGTTATGGTAACCCGTCAGCCGTGTCCTTGTCAAACTCAAGGGTTCAGGTGTATAGCACGTCACTATGCACAGGCTAAATGACCAACGAGAAGCAGTCACTTAAAGACCAACCCGATCATCAGAGTTAGAAACAGATTCTGGTAGGCAGAGGTAATTTAAACATATTCTGTAAATTTTATCGCCCGAAAAAGCGGTTTATTTATTATCCAATGTTAATATCGGTTTGCACCTATAGTCAGCAAGTCCTGTAAAATCTCACTCCCGAGCGCGAATATCTTGCGACGTGACGGCAGGTGAAGTATCCAGCAGTGAGCTACTTAGGAAGACAATGTTTTGGGTATTTGACCCTATCGTAGTCTAGAGCGTGAAAATAATAATTTATAACATGCTGGTGGTATTAAAGAGGGGAAAAAGTGTGTTCACCCATGTGAAGGTTTCACCATGTGAAGGGTTGGGTTTTTGATGGATAGAACGTGGTGTAGAGGTAGACAGCCCACCCGCTGGTGGTATCAAAGTGGTTCCATAGTGTTCTTACCCATGTTAAAATGGCAAAGGGTTGGGATATTGATGGGTAGGAATTGGTATATTGGTCGGTAGCCCACATGCTGGTGGTATTGAAGTGGTGCTGTGAGGTGCTCTCCCACGTGGATGTGGTGGAAAGTATGATATTTTTGTGGGTATGTGATGGGCAGCCCACTGAGGGCCCATTTTAATGCTTAACGGACAGTCATGTGTTTACCAAAAATGTTTCTCCTGATTTTATAGACAAGAATCCACAAAAAAGTGTGTTAGGAGGTCAAAGTAGTAATAAGAAACAAAGCCCAATAAGAACCTGAAGCAAAGTGTAGTAAGTTTTTATTGAATATGAGCTGGACATGGAGAACACGTTTGCGTGTCTGGAGTAGAAGTTGTGTGTAAGAATTTAAAGTTGCTGGATGCGCAAACGGGGATGCGAGTATATATATATATATAGTTATATATGTAAAACATATAAATCTTTATTTATAATATACTTACGACTGATAAAATGATTCGCAAAGAACTATACAATAAGCAGGAAAACGTTTCTGCGTCGGATCGGTTCCACGATGAACACTTGTTATCATGCACAGATATGAAAGAAAAATGTTGCCAGACGTAGCTACAGGCCTGCTCTAAACATGCTGTATCAAGGTTTGACATGCAAGCATTTGCATTCAGATTCGTTTTATATAAAGGATATAAAGGAAGTATTTGTTGTTCCTATGAACACAAAGCTATCTTAGAAGCCCATGTATGCACTACGTTTTATGTAAGTAAAAGGTCAAAGTGTCATTCGCGTGTCTCTTGTCCTAATGGTGTATGCGAGGTTTCTTCATGTAGTAGCGGGAGATAAGACCTCGTGTACATTAGCCTGAGAAACGATCAACGTAGGGTGGCAATGAACACAACTGGTTTCTGGACTTTGTAACAAAACATTAAACGAGTTTTTCAAAACTTAAATATAACTGATTTCACTCACATTGTGATTTGCACAGGCTTAAGCACGCAGACACACACACACAGACTTCTGTATCACCTCCACACACACTAAAACGTATGAACACGAGTATAAATAATAGAAATTTCACGTGTTTATTGCAAAGTTTTGTAAACTCAGAAGATTGATTTTAAGACAATCATCATCATCATCATCATTGCCTTTATCATTGATCAATTTAAGACATGAGTTTGCTTCATATCTATACATAAACTAACGCATAGATGCAGAACACAAAGCGTAAGAACGGTCTCTTATATAATATGTATACAGTGCAAAACATGTTTTACCAGGTTTTCTGCTTTCATATGTTTTAAAATATTATCCGTATTCATTATTGAACTTTAAATATATTTTTCAAACTTCTCATCTTTCCATAACTACTTTTAGATAAAGTATTGCAGTTTGCCAAAACAGCACTAAAAACTCCATCAGATTAATCGTTTCATAAAGTCGATAAAGGCGTAGCGGTAATCTTTCTTCAAGTGGTCGGAGGCTGTGTAAGGGATCATCTTTCTTAGTTCACATAGGTGTGTTCGTTTCTCACATTTTTCTTTGTGTCGCTTTCAACTGGAACGTATAATTGTATTCCGAGAACATTTCATGAACCATCTATGAGAAACCATGCTTTTTTTTACATTGTGGTCAATTGATTGAGTATTCGTTTTGTATATTTTATGCACAACCAAATAAATTTGTTAAAGATTGTTCCGTTGTTTACACGAGGGAGACAAAAGAGGCACTACTTTTCAGAAGGAAACGTCGACTTTTAACATGGACATATTCATCTACATAATTTAACCACACTCCACACGCGGTAGACTAAATAGATATTAAGAGAATTAGCAATACCTCCAGACGGTGGTATTGTTGATGGGTTCTGGTATTGTTGTACCTCTTCATACTGGGATCTCTTTCCCACGTCTTCCATTTGTAAAGAATCATACAGCGAAGTCACTCCTCCTGAGTCAGAGAGTGTAATAAGTTAATCCCGTCACAAATTAGTCACTTCTTTCTTAGTAAGTAATCTCAAAATAACCAACTAATAAGTGCTATTAAACGTGACATGGGGAGTAAACTAGGCTCCTTATTAAACATCCTGTAGGCATATATTAACTGTGTATTCCCTACGTTGTTGACAATGAGGAGTATACATTGTTTTGAGTTAATTATGAAACATTGGATAGCATCCTACAGACATTCTCAGCATTGGTATGTAGTATAAATTACTGAATGTCATTGACAGGTAACAGCAAGAAATGCATAAAAATGGTACATTTCTGTGAAATAAAGGCAACATTGGGTCCTGAGAACGAATTTCATAAAAGAAAAATGTTGATTAAAAAATGCTTAAATAAAGTGATCTTGTTTAATGTATAAATATATTTTAAAACATTTAAAATGCTTACTTTTTATGTGTATTACCTTCTTTTGTTAGAGAGTTGTTTGTTGTCACAGGAGACAAATCCTCACCTGGTGGGTCACCACTAGAAGTACAAATATCCTCATTTAGCAAATGAAAATTTTTGTATTTATAAACATATTTACCCAAAGTTTGTCATCTCTATAATTACCATAAGCTCGATCATTGTCATTTCCATAAATATATATAGATACATAAGATCTGCATGGTCACAGAACTGTTTAACATAGTTAAATGAACACTTTTTCAAAGACTTTACCCCCGCGGTTCTCAACCTGGGGGGCGCGCCCCCCAAGGGGGGCGCAAGCTGCTGAAAAGGGGGCCGCAAAGGCGGTCATTTTCTCATATCTCATATAGGTATTAGTGGCTATGGGGGGCGCGCGGACGTACCTTTATTCGTCTGGGGGGGCGTCACAAGTAAAAGGTTGAGAAACGCTGCTTTACCCTTTCTACATTTCCTTAGTGATAAGAAGTTAGGCATCTACAATGTGGTATCACTTTTTTTGCTTAATTGAGCTTAGGGTTATTTAATGTACGATTAAAGACCTGCATTGATAAAACGTCAGAGCAATCAGTAATCTTGATCTGAGATTAAAGAATTTTCAGAGCAAATCGTATCTGCTCGCTAGCCCGAGATATAATTTTCCCAATGATTTAACTCACTGGAGTCGTGCCCCTTCGGCACAGACCGTTCTCTCTGGACGCATGAATTTTTATCATTTTCAAAAAGTTGTAAAAAAATAAACATGTAGGATACAGCTGTAGATTTTGTTTTTATAGATACATAAATATTAGTAGAATTTAAATGCATTACCTGAATTTGAATGAACAAAGAAATTTAATGGTACAAAATGGTTCATAATATATAAACCTGCGAACTAAAATTTAGCTTTCGAAAAATGTGAAACATGTCGGAACTAGATACAGATTGAGCTTCACTTTATATTTTATTACCGTGTTGCAATGGGGCATCAGAGAAACACTAAAATCTATCATCTTAAGTGCAAGCATATACTTACCTCTGGTTTTGTTGTGTAATCCTTTGATTAGAAACATCTGGAAATAAAAAGTAATGTATCTAAATCTATCTAACAAAGTCTTTCTTTCTTTACTTCGTTCTTTCTTTTCTACTCATACAATTTTAGCCCTTTTGCATCCCCTTGTATTCTTATGTATGTTCCTTAATGTAATTTAATCTACTACTGTCATTTCAAATTAATCTTAATTTTAAAAAATAATAAAAATGATTGATAAATAAAGATAAAAAAATACTAAAATGTTAAATTACTACCATAACATGGTAACGTCCATCCCCTTCGCCAGACCCAGATGACCACAACGACAAGTAAAACAAGGAGCACTGAGAACAGCACAGCCAGCACGGCGACAGCAACGACATTCCCGTCTGGCTTAGTTTGATCATCATCGTCTAAAATAACTTCTGTAAACATACCATTATTCTCATACGAAGGATTGGTTGCAATCATTGCCTGAAAGTAATGAGATTTTGAACATGACTGTAAGAAAATCCAGGCATATATTTAAACTTACTCCTGTGAATATGCGTTAGCATACATGGAAATCGTTGGAACGCTATGTCTAGTTTCAATTCGGATAATGCATATACAAGCAATCGGTAGTTCTACCGAAATTTTAAAACACTTGAAGTTTATTATACTTTGAGTTTTTATTACTTCATTCAAAAACATAACTTCTACTATAGTTTATCGTTCACATGGCATCATTTTTACTTTCTTTAGAGCATTTTCCAAAAGCAGGCATTTTCTGAAGATGAATGTCTCTGGAAATTACTAATCTTTAGACGCATTTATCTTCTAAGTACACACAAATGTTATCAGTTTCTGTGTTGTGCTACATGAGATGAGGGACCTTGACACTATGCAGAAAATGTGCTTACGTTTGACAAAGAAAGTGAAGGACAATTCTCCAAAGCTGTTGCTGAAAACAATTCTGTAGAAGCCTTCCTCCTTTTGTGTCACGTTGATAACGCTGATACTGCAGATGACTGCAGCAGGAGCCATGAAGCTACTAGAATATTCGACTAAAATAATATTTTCTTTCACGGGATGTCCACTGGATGTCTCATTTACTTCTAGATATGTCAAAAACCTCATCACAGGCGTGGGGTAGGCCGTCATTCGAACTCGGAGCTCTCCTCTGCCGTTCGTCGCACTGAGAATGAGAGGCTGTCCATCACTAAATGTGTTCCTTGGAGCACCTGATGATATTTCGTTGTTTTTGTGTGTAACATTAGCTCTTAAAATTATTCAAATAAATCACTTACAGCTTTTTCTGCTATGAAAATATTTGCCTTATATAGAATAAGAGACAAAACGCCACTGAAACCCTACGCTACTGGACAAGACATCTCCTTCTCATAACTGAGATGATACAACTTCTGTTCAGATATAATATGTTTACATGGCCCATGGTTACATTCTAACATCATAAATAATAAGATTTTAGTGATTGTAGCACTATTCACTATGCAGTTCTTCCTCGTCTATAATTCCATAGCCTTTAATACAGACATCCGCCCATTTTTTGAGCTGGATAATACAAAGTTTTATTATATGCTAATAAAACTTACATGACACAAGTAAAATGCGGCTCTGGCTGTCTTGTCCAAAACTGTTGTTGGCATCGCATCTGTAGAATCCCGAGGCTTCACACGGAACTTGATCAATGGTAAATAGGAGCTCGCGTGTCTGTTCATCGACAAAGATGTCGCCTGTAGGCAGACTCTGGTTTAGAAACTGTTCGGGGTCTGCTGCATTTATGAGTCTAATGCTTGGAATTGGTCTACTGCTACAAAGACACTTCATGTCCACACGGGATTTGTCCGGAATATTCACAGACATGGCTTCCATGTTGTTTATGCTAAAGGCAAGCACACTCGGTGAGTCTGCAAGACATGAACAGATATACTGCCAGTCATGTAATTGTAAAACTGTGGGTATGGTCATTATAGGTAGGGTCATGAAATTCGTCTATTATTTAACTATAGACTTTCATAGTAGAACTAAATGGTTTCATGGTTAGTATTCATAGCAAAGTGAACAGAAACGGATGACTCTACCCAGAGCACGGAAGGTTGAAGTAAAGTCTAACCCTACCTTTAACCTTCTTAATCTTTCACTCAAATGTCTCAGCGAGACTCAAATCAGAAACTTTAACTCTGAATTTAAGTGAAATAATCCCTAAACAACAAAGCCCCTCAGCTCTATACTTACAGCCAACAACAACAGTCAGTATGGCAGATGACATTAGAGGCAGGCGACTGTCCGTGTCTACTTGTTTTGTGATTACTGTACAGTTGTAGTCACCGTTGTGGACGGTGTGATTAGTTGAAGGGATCACCAGCTCACTGGCGTTAGAGTAAACGTATTTGCTTGGATTCCTCCAGTGGAATGAGACGGGCCCTGGATTGCTGTCAGCTGTACATTTGATATGAACCTTCTGTCCCTCAGCAACAATGCAATGCGTCTGGACACTAGAGACTTCTGCACATCTAATTCCATCTGAGAAGGGTTTAAAGCTGATTAGAGGCTCATCTAAACAGAAACGAAAAGAAAAGAAACTAGTCAAACAAATGTACAGCTACCTTTTTACAAATGCCTTGGTGTAAACAAATTAATACTCCCCTATCATCTTTTCCATCCGTGGAAGTACAAAGCGATTGATACTGACAATATAGTCTGAAGGATAAAACATCGTGTGTATTCCTATACCTGGTTTTAGCTATTTTAATTAAACAAAACAAGAACAAAAACACTATCTCTGTCATTCTCTTTGTAACCTCTGAATAATAAATACGATATTACAAGCGTCAATGAAGTACCTTTTGTCACATTGTTATTGATTTGTGAGATAAGTCTTTTACTTTCCCCACCACCTTTGCAATACTCATCACAATTGACACATCAGTTCGAGAACGGGTATGAAGAATTGCCCAGTGGCTACTAGGGTGCATGCTGCCTTACAATCACTTAAAGAAAATATCGTATTCTAATTTAATAGCTATTTTGGGTAGTCACATATCTTGTTATTGACGATTTTTGTTCCTGTCTCTGAGAACTCTTGGAAGCTCCTCTGTGTCATTAACATAAATTATGTAGTTTCTGTATTATTTGTAACAACGTTCACTTTACTCTGGAAGTCGTTACACCATCTTACAGCTGTAATTTCGTTCATCCTTCCCAGTATTTTTTGCGACGCGGGTCCTACACTTGTGGAGATGAACTAAGGCGCTCACAGTCGCCAAACGAATACCACTTTGCTGGTTCGCCTACCGACTACGGTACACTGGATTGCTAGTAAAACACCCAGGTGTTCTCTTCTGCTGCAAGGTTAGGAGACTTCTTCACCGTTCCTTGGCGTTAAACTCTTCACCTAGCCTCCTTTGCTTTTAAAAGTATGCATTAGCTATAAATGAAAGATTATCTAGTCAATTTACAGATTGTTAGAATTTTCCATTTCCCACAATCGAACAGGTAAGTGTTATGAGAAAGGGATGAGGGTAATATAATATGAGTCTTGTGTGGGTTTTCCCCTCGCCTCTTCATTTACGCTCGCACTCACACACCAAATACAACGGTACCTTCTCAATATTATAAACGAGAATATACTTACAGTAAACCTGTAGGACAAAAGTAGCGTCATTAACTGGCTGTCGGTTGTTTGTGTAAGAGTTGTTGGCCCTGCACTTTAGTGTTTTCCCGTTATCCTCTCTCGACAGACTGTAGAACGTCAAGTTACTCCTTGAAGGGAGACCAGAAGCAGCAACAGGCCAGGAGTAGGTAGCTTCCGGTCGACCTGTCTGATTGCTCTGACAACCCAGAGTACCAGAGGAACCCGCCATGAAAGGATATAAAGCGCCACCTGTTGTGTCAGGGATTTGAAAAATAATTGGAGCAGACGGCGGGGCTGAAACACATGGAGACAACATAGGGAACATTCATGTATGAATCTTAACTTCTTTGTAAAAAAAAAGATTGCCACACTCATAGGAAACATCTACCACCAACAGTCAAGCGATGTAAGCTGGTCTTCTTTGGCCATGTGACCCTTGTTGAAGACCATCCGTCAAAGCACCTTGAACGGTAGTTGACGCTGAATCCGCTATGCCACAATAAAACTCGCGTTTGTTTTTTTCTGTTTTGTAAGGTAAAATATTTTGTTGCTCCTTGAACTCCTTTACTAAATGGAGTGACAGTTCACTCTTGCCTCTTTAAAAACTTTCAAAACTTGCAATACCCCAAATATTTAAGGCTAAGTGCTGCGTTGTTTACTTCGTTGATGTATTTCAACACTCCCTATCCTGTTTAAATGTTACTCATCATAGTACTATCTTACAGCACAAAACACGCAATCTTTTGCAAAAGCAAACAATGAACGACTGAACTAGTTTACAGGTGAAACCCTAAACATGCTAAGCCTGCAACGCGGTAACAACATTGGTAAACGGCGGTCAGAGGATGTTGAAATAAAAACATTAGTAATAATAAGCGCATGTTACCGCTCAATTTTTTCTAAATCCTAAATTATTTTGTGAGTAATTTTGTTTCCATTGTAAAAGTTTTGTTATTTTGAGTCCACATAACACACACATACACACACACAAGTTAGTGCTATTTTTATTTTTGTGTGTGCATATACAGGCTGTCCTCTAAATATGACACTGGGAGGACTTCAGATGAAAGAACCTGTATATAACTGCCCCCTAAAAAGCACGCTGGTCGATAACGGGTTTTAAAGGCGCTTGTCGTCATTGCTATCTAACGACGCAGACATGTGTTGAAATGTTACGTACCTCTGATTTATAACACACAGTCGTATTTGATAATTAAATCATGGCCCCGTTAATAAATAAAAAAGAGAGAAAACAAGTACACACATTTTGGCAAAACAGCGGTCCTAAGACCTCCGCTGATCATACTTTGCTCACCTCTGGACTAGATGCACAAGTTTCGGGGACTTCAGGAAATTGGAAAGTAATTTTAAAGTCTTGTAAAATCCGTTTACCATGAAATGTGCGCCATTTAGTCTGCGACGTGAGCTTACCGATTTACAGTGTAACATAATGTTGAAGGATTCAGTCTCCAAAACGTTGTCCAGTTCTTCAAATCGATAAGTAATCATATGTTTCAGAATCGCCACATCGGCAACTCAGTCAGAGACGTGAGAGAATTCAAACGGCTTCATTTTCACATACAATTCGGTAAATGAACACTATTGTGTAAGTAATATCTCATCACATTTTACTAGGTTTTTTGTGTAGTCAGTTGGCGTGGGTTTCTTGGCATCTTACGAGCCCAACGCATTTTTGAGACCAGTCCACAGAAAGAAAACTTTGCCCATCTTTGAGCTAGCCCCTATTTTACTAGAAATTAGCACAGTAGTGTACAGAATAATACATATAGGCATGCAAAACAGATACAAACATTACTCACTGTAGACATTCATATTCCAGGTGACTGAATCATTATACAGATCAAACTTTCTCCACTTAGCATTGCAAGTACAACGGCCATGGTTGTAAGAAGAGACTGGAAGAAAAGTCAAGCTGCTTGTCATGCTGGATGAGTTCAAGCTGCTGTCAACCATGTCAATCTTGTTGGGGCAGGTAAACGTAATAACAGTCGCATTGACAGGTTTTCCCCCATTGACTGTACACCTCAATGTTATGTTGTCCCCTTCATAGACAGGCTGGGTGTCGGGAAAATCGGGATTTGCAGTAATTACCGGCAATGAAGTTGGAGGATCTGCAGAAAACACAAGTAAATTTAAGCATCTATCAGAAGATTACTTATACAGCGCCATATCCCAAGACCGACGGGTGAGCTCACTGAGCTTTAACACATCAAAAGTATTCTAGAGAATAATCATTAACAGAGATTCATCACAGTCCAAAAACACCGACAGTCAGCAAAAACACAGCCGCGATTGGCTAACAAGTCATGGCAAGGCGGAGTCTACATAGGGTGTTGTATAATGTGAAGAACACAAGACAATTGAAGATGAAAGTCCAAATGGTGTCGGAGACAAGTACACAGCACATGGGCTGCACATATCGATGATTGTTAAATGTGTTACAAAATACGCTCTTTACACAAGGAGATGCAAAACCTAAGGCTGGAAAATGTAGCAAGTGTCCGGAGATGGCATAAATACAATCTCTAACGGTAGGCGGCGAAATAAAATTGCAGATGAACAGATGGCAGAAAAAAATCGATAACAATTCATGAGCAAAGATACGAAAAAGGATAAGAAAAAAACACCAAAAGGTATACCATGGGAAACGCCAATATAGTGTTAGCTTACTACATGTCATTCTTTCGTGCGATCAAGTTTTTCTTCGACAAATGTATTTATTTACACCTTTTTGGTCTAATTTCCATTGTTTTTCTTCTAGTACCGATAGATACCACGCAACACTATAAATCTTCACCTGCATTATCAGCTGTCATTCTACTTCAGGAGGACCAAAGACATGTAGAAGACTAAAAGTATTTAACAACCTATGTCTTATTAATTTAAAAAGTCACAATGAAGATTTAATTAATTTATGAAGAAAAAAGTTTTCCTTGAACAAGCATTTGTATTTTTATAAGATGGAAATGAAAGAGGAAATATGTTGTTAGACAATTGTTATCGAGCTGTTATCGAATTGTTATTTCTTCAAAGCTAAGTATTTCAAGTTTATCCGTTTTTACAGTTTGAGAAAAAAATGTAATACAATTTAGACCTTATTTATAATTTTGAAGTGCGCTCACAGTTAAGTGTGATTGTCACGCTACTTGAATTTGTTCTCTTTGTGAAAGGGTTCCTGGCCTGACATTCAAGCTGAAGTCCGTCATCGCCTGGAGGCTTGGGAGTGAACACACACAGCGGACTGTTACATATTACACTCTGGTCACGTGATCTGACCCAGGTGACGTTGACAGGTGGGTTGTACCCAGACACTGAGCAGTTCAGGCGTATTTCCTGTGATCCATTTGTTTCAAACGGTTGAGGGCTGAGTACTACAGCTTCCACATTATTTGGTCCATCTGCAAGTGCAAAACAGTCATCATAAAGAGGTAATTTGATAAAATTAATCACGTCTTTTGGCAATGAAAGTCTTATGGCTGAAAAAGGAGAGGTGAAAATGCCCCTCCTAATCCCCGATTTACTTATTTTTGCAGCGATTTTACACATCAGGCAATCCTACAGATTAATAACGATCTGCTGGGAGCCCTACTCAAAGACTATCGACCTAAAAGGCAAAGCTCGGTGAACATGGCAGTCGATATTGCAATGTGACAATAAGTACTGGTGCAGTTTCGGTAGGGAAGCATCTTCTCTCACCTGACTACAGTGCCTTGAAAAAAATAAAATCTAGTACACTGCCATATAGAGAATCTTTCTTGTGGCGTTATAGATTAATATCGACTCTTGTGTTCACGCGCGAACTTGAAGGCGATCCTCGTCGAAATTTTCTTACTGACGGAGTTTAAAATGGATTCCGTATCGAACGAATAAAGGAGGTGCGCACATAGCACAATAAAAACCACGCAACTGCGGCTAGAAGGTAACTAGAAGAATAGCAACTGAGGTTAAAGATTAACATTTGCATTATAGCCAACTCGGGTACTATATATTTGTCACAAACCTGTTTTTTTTAAACTGAGAAAGGGATGGGAAATGGGGAAGGAGGGGGGAAGGTGTGGAAGGTTAGTGATCGGCGTGTGTGTCAGCGTGCGAGTCCTGGGATGGCTGACAGTTTAATTAAGTGTTGTTGAGAAGATGGGATGGAAAGAATGAGAAGAGTGTTTTGGTGTACTTTGATTTTATTCGTATGCTGGTTCTCCTTGACGGGAGCGGGGAAACTTGACGGTCTCCTCGGGCGTTGAGAAAGTCTTGACCAGACTTTATGTACCAAGTCCTGACCAGACTTGTGTTTATTTAGCAAGTCTTGACCAGACTTGAGTAAAATTTGACATTTAAACCTGTTGAGGTGAGTGTATGTCTATGTTACTTACTGTCTTTAAATGGTGGAGTTGGAGAGAGTGATTAATATAATTTTTGTATGAGATAAATAGATGAATGTATGTTATTGTTGTGGGGGAGGGAAATATTTAGATATTGATATATTGTGGGTTAAATATGGTTATTTTCTGTCTAGGTTAATTATTTCTTTTATTTAATTTTTTTATTTGTTCATCTGGACAATCAACTGTGCATTCGTTGGCTGTCGGGACTGGGAGGTGCCTGATTCGGAAGAGACATCACCAGGACCGGAGACTGTGATGTGTGATTTGTGTTGGGTTTTTCTTTTCTTTTCTGAAGACTGTGTTTGGGAGGACTGCGCCTTCAGGAGTGGAGGACTGCACCTTCGTGAGTGAAGGGAATATTGAGTTTGAAGGAACTAAGGGTGAACATTGAATTTTTGACTGTGTTTAGGTGCTGTTTTGAATTTAGATTTGTTTGTGTTAGTTAATTATTAATTCTGCTTTTCAATTATATTTGTCTTTAAATTCAAATTGTGGTTGTTGTTTTAATAGTTACTGACTCGTCTGAAAGGCACTGTAGAGTGCAGGTGACAATATTTGTTACAACAAAACTTGCCATCACTAGCAAGACACCAGCTAAACCAAATTATGACGTGACAGCATTCATTTTATTCATGACGGTAGTGGACAAAATGATTCAGCTATAATTACATAGCTATTCTGTACTTTATCAGACTATTCAAGATGCCTGTCGTATTCAAAACAGCTATTTTTTGCGAAAATATGCATGCAGTCCGCGTATATGACAATTCTTATTCACCTGGTTGATTTCAAGGCTGCAGGGCTAGAGTGGAAATTCGAGAGCGACTTTTCGATACTCGGTTACCCATCGGTTCCAAATGAGGGCCTAGCTAATATAATCGTGTCTCATGCTACCCGGCGTATTGCCAAAAGAAACGGCTACATAAGGGGCCTTGTCGTGTATTGAAGACTTCCTTTTAGCTTTCAAATTGTACGAAAAATGTAAGGAAGCTCTATATTTCTTGACAGGACTTCTTCCTATGAGATTCAATATGTGTTTGGTAAACGTAGTTTGTCCCCCGCATGTAGCATTTTACACTTCTACTGTTCTTCAGTGGGACTGCTGCTGCTGCTTCTCTGACGGTTTTTCACATGTGTATTCTGCTATGAAATATAAACTGGTGTAGTAGTCTGCATTTGTGAATACCATTCATTCCATACAGCTATATGCATGTCATACTGCTTTAAGTATTGTCCTTTTATAAATTTAGCTATCAGGTATGCGGCAAGAGATATTATTATTATTATTATTATTATTATTATTATTGTCACTTTGCTAAAATAAAGTCTTATTTTATTTTGATTTGACTTTTGATTATCAAGGGACATGAAGGATCATTATAAAACCTGATGGAATGATTATTTTCTCGCTTACGGATCTAGTTCTTACAAGTATACTTGAGATTGTACTCAAATAGTTTACTCATTACAGAAGAAAAGAGTATGGTAAGCAGTAAATGAGTCTATGCTCACATGCAACATTTACGATGTATTCCACAGATTTCACAAAGGTGTTGTTCCACAATAGCTGACAGATGTGTGTCCCAGTCTGAACGACTGCAAGACTTAACTGCGTTGAATTAGTAAAATTCCATCGTAGTATACCAGGTGGGCTGCCCAGATCACTGACAAAACACGTGCAGTTGAGACTGCCATCTTTAGCTACATATTCTGGACAGTTGTGGTAAGGCTGACTGGCGGGAAAACCTGTCAATGTGTAATAAACAAAAAAATTAATCGTTTTATATTGTATACGTTGTTTGATAAACTTACATTATACACACACACACACACACACACACACACACACACACACACACACACACACACACGTCCATGTATGATTCGGCGATCACAGATGCATGTTGAAGTTATAATAATGTCATGTGAGAGAGAAAGACGAATCGGAAAGCTTTTAACAGGAGTGAGTGTTATACAATTAGTACATACATGCGCGCATTCACACACTCACACAAGGAATATTATGCAATGAAGAAATAAAGTATAGTGAAATAGGATGTGTTTACCAGCTCATAGAGAAGAACAAAAGATGTATCTCAGAAGTCAGGAAGTGAAAGATGTTAGTACCGTATTAAGCATCTAGGCAGTTTTACTACGGTGTACTAGGGTAGCTTGTGTAACACTCTGGTGTTGGCTTATTTAAGAACATTAGGAATGTGAGACGTCGCAAGGTTCAAGGACTAAATTCAGTATAAAAGATGAAGAAGAGTAAAGTAGAAGAAAGGCAGAGTATCCTTACAAAGTCTATTCAAGTTATTCTATTTTTATGTTGTCGCTGCACTTAGTCTAATGATAAATGTCCTCAGTAGGGGTATTAGCTGGAGAATATTTAAGGCCTTTGATACAGATAAGCCAGGGTGCCAGCTGCATCTTCTGGAATATATGGGAATTCAGTCACCAGTGACCTGTACGTTACCGTAGGATCTCTCCCTGTTGCCATCGTGTAAGATAATGGTGGGCGTTACTTGTGGGAATGGGTCGCATTACAGTTTTCACAAGGGTCTTTTTCTTGTCAAAGCTGATGTTGATGTCCTTCTGACCCAAGTTTAACAATTTGACCAGCTATCTTGTTCTCTGGGAGTATGTAATAGGCTGGTATCTATTAAATAAGATGTAAAATAAAAAATGTGTTCAGCTACATTCTAAAGAATAGTCAAAAGATGGATCGCAAAGATCTTTAGTTGAGATTTAGCTAAAAATGTTATTTATAAGTGAAAGAGTGGGTATGAATTACTTACGTATTTCGTTATTGCTGATAAAAGTTGCATTGATTTTCACTTCGCCGGGAACAACATTCACACGGTATGTGTAACTACCGATGGACGGCAGGTGACTTGTAAAGTTACACGATCCGTTGACGTAGTTTTCATAAAGAGGCACAACTGACATTGAAACGTTTGCGATAAGGACTGATTCTCTTGGCGACTGCAAACCACAAAAGTATAGAATGGACACGAGAAATCTAATTTCTGATGATCATCTTTATTTATTTATTATTATTATTATTATTATTATTATTATTATTATTATTATTATTATTATTAGTCGATTCACTGACCTTTTTGTCTGATGCACCGAAATCCAGCCAAAATGAGGCTCATCACGCTTTTAAAAGACTGTTTCTATGAAATCTCCCATGCATCAACTCTCACATTTCTTTCTCTGTTACACTCATACTCTCCCCGTTACCTCCTGACAAAGAAACACACACACACACACACACACACACACACACACAAAGGAGGCCAGTAAATGATCTTTAAAATTCATAGTCCAGCAACCCAGAAAGACCAGACTAGTGGAATAAAACTAAGGAAGAAAGCTCAGAAACAAATTAAGTTTCTAGTTCTTTTTTATACAGATTAAACAGGAGGGAATTCTACAGCCATGAAAAAGAGGAAGAATGGGAATGCTGGCCAAAACATTTACTGCGTATCTTTGGGATATATAGCATACAAAATGATTAAAGGCATTACGTTGTCAAAGAGCAAGAAAAAGAATTTTTTAAAGAGATAGAAAATTTCATGACAGATCAGCGAGAGTTTGAATAAGAAAGCGCCTTCACAGGCCGCCAGCAAAATGACTCCAGTAAAGATAAAAGACATGCTTCCTAGCTATCATCACAAGTCTGACAGCCGAATTTGTGAAATTTCCATTAAGTAAATCAGGAAGTTAAGGGGATTCTATGTATTCAAATTATAAATTTTGCAATACTGTGCCCCAGCAGTGACAAGGGCAGTAAAAGTGGCTGGACATGCGTTTGCTGCCAACTTTGCCTTTCCGTGTGATTGACAAGTCATCGTGGTCTCGTGAGAACTTTTGAACACGTGGGGAAGAATCCAGAAACTTCGCAAGCTGATTTTCGTCACTAGACCCACAGGTTGTGAGCCGTTGCTGCTGTTTTCTATCCCTGTCATAAGAGTTCATTGGTCAGGTCGTAACTTTTCAGCCTACAGTGACAGCTTTTGCAAGAGAAAATCTGCTACAGTAAGAAACCGTTGAAGTATGCAAACAAGAATTTCAGAAATGAACCTTGAGAAACCGAAAGTTGAGCCAGATGACGAAAACATCTTCAGACTCACTGGCTGCCTATTTGTTTTGCTGTATCAAATGCTACGAGACACATTGTGCTTCATTTAATACTAGCACAAAGCGTACTTCATCTGTAATGACCCATAAAGTCGCAGAATGTCCGATTTGGGGTCTGTAGTGTATTCTGGTTTTATGTATTATGTGAACATGTGTTTGATCTTCGTTTAGTTTTAGCTTAGTATGGGTCATCCACAGCTTGGTTTTTGAAATGCAATACAGTTTTGAAGGCTCCCGATAACAATGTGTGTCTGAGTGAAAGAACAGCTGTCAAATGATGACATGATATCTAAAATCTGCGAAAGATTGATCAAAAGCAGAGTGAGCTTGAATCCGAGCACAGAGTGGCTTGGTATACATCATAAAAAGATAGGACCTCGTACTGAGATTTGAGTAACGCCAGAGCGAAGGGGGACTGGTGCGCACACGTGGCCATCTACTATGACTGAGCCCTGTCATAGAGATATGACTGAAATCAATCACGTCAGGGGACCAGGTATATCATAAAGACTATTAAACCAATTAATGAGGATAGTGTGATTAATTGTGTCATATGAAGCAAAAAAATCTAATATAATTTAAGTGTGTGTTAAGATAGAACAGTAGCTGCTTGAAAATTCCTTCCTGGAGGACCTTGGCTAGAAATGGTACATTTAAGTATAGTGTAGGCTTTTTAAATAGAGGTTTCACCAAAGCGGTTTCGAATATGCTAGAGAATAAACTTTCATTTATTATCTGTGTGACGTCAGGGGTATGTTCAGACAGTATCAGTAACAGGGCGTGAGCTGGGTCTAGTGGAAAAATTAAAGGTTTTGACTGTAGTATGACGGCTTAGTTTCTGAAATCGGATAAAAAGAACTAAAGTAACTGCTTATACATGACCGTGAAACAGGCTAGCAAGACCTGGGGTTCCATAGGCAATTTATCGAGTTTAGAACAAGACAAAGGCTTCATTCAAACTATAATATTTGACTATAAAAAGGTCGAAAACCAAAATATACTGTGCAGAAATTCCCCCGACAGTAAGTCCTGTGAACATGTGAGCCTACCAATGAGATGTACATCGGAGCCGAAATTCAAACCCACGATACTTAATTCTCACTTTTGTGGGAACAGGCTCTGTTCCACCTATGCACAAGACTCATTATTTTTTTTTTACTTCTGTTTTTCCTTAAGGAAATCATTAGTAAAGGTTAAAGCGTTTCAAAAACATAGAAGAAATCCCATGTCTAATCTTTGGCTAAATCAGGGCTGAGGAACGTCCTCCCCGCGGTCCGTATAATCCCACGAAATCATAGGGTCCGACCCGGCTCGGCCAAGGCAACCGCAGGCGGAATTCAGTATATCTAGGAGATGATTGTCATAGCAACATTACATGAAAAATGATAATAAGTTAATTTTTAGGGACAGGCAAGGAACATCGTTTTCGGGATAAACAGGACACAGACGAGTACATGAAGGGACAAACACGCATGCATTTCGTCGGTTGTCTGTGTCGCGTACCATGGCATGAATAAAGACAACGATAATTACCGTTTTGTATATCGTCTGCACAATGAAACAAACTGTGGATGACAGTTCAAATTCGTGTGTAGTCACGTTTTGCTGGCAGTGTACAGAATGAACATGGAATAAATGAACTTTAACGACACGTAAACAGATTTTAAAAGTAGATCGTCTGCACAATAAAACAAGCTGTTAAAGACGATACACGTGTATGGCGATCAGGTTTCGCTGGCAGTGCAGAGAGTGGACAAGGACTAAATAAGCGTTGTTTAATTTCTTTACTACGAGCAAAACCTGATCATCATGTTATTTTGTGTCCACAGCTTGTTTTATGGTGCAGACGATATACTTTTTAAAGCTGTTTTTAAAATGATGATATACAGAGTGGTAATGAACGGTGTCTTTATGCGCATGCGCAGACCACGTTATTGGACACTGGGAAGCGACTTTTGCGGTCCGCCTGTCTATATTCTGTTAAATCAAAAGAAGTCAGCGACAGACAGCCTGGGAGTGCAAAAATGTTAACACACTGTGGCTAAACTACGGGTGTACCAAATATAGCAGACTAGATTTTAAGTAAATAATTTTGTAAGGTCCGCGAATGGTTATAAATATTCAAATGTCCCTTGGCAGATAACAAAATTACCACACCCCTGGGCCACATGGAGACAGTCTTCCATCAAACTTGTTTCTCCAATGATCTGGTAGTCTGCATGATCAGTTATGAATATTTCCTAATTACCACGAGTAGCTAATAACGATTACCTGTTTGGTTTGGAACCACTCACATCTGTACCTCTTCTTCCATGATTGGGATTTTTTGATGACACACATACCAAACGTAGTCCATGTGTCGTTTCTGAATTGAACGTCGCATGATATTTTTTCATCTGAATCTGGAAAAAGAATTTGAAATGTTACCGATAAACACAAAACTCGAGAGTAAATTCATTAAGAAGAGTGTAAAACGATGAATACTGCATATTTGATTATGGACTAAGGTAAAATAATTTTAAATAATATTAATTCTCATTTTACTACTCGAGAGTAAATTCATTAAGAAGAGTGTAAAACGATGAATACTGCATATTTGATTATGGACTACGGTAAAATAATTTTAAATAATATTAATTCTCATTTTACTTACTATCTTTTCAACAGAATTATGACATATTCTTTCAAAAACCTACAAACTATAGTTAAAGAAAAGTGTTTGATGTTACGAAACAGAAAAAGGGAAATTACATATTAACATAGGTGTATAATTGTAATAAATGTTACTGGCATGCGTTCATTTCGATATGTCATAAAACTTTTTACAGTCAAACGCTAACACTTTTAAAACTCATAATCTTATTAATTTAAGATTTTATGTTGAAAATTCATAGCCACTTAATTGACCTTGTTACAATAGAAAATATATCAAAAGTGTTATCTGTATCATGCAAAGTAAATATTGTTTTATAGTAAAACTATTTTAATTTATATCTTACATATGTAGTCCAAGCGACAACCAGCAACAACTGGAATGTCAGTGAGTGACACTTGTGAAGAGCAGGACAGTCTTTCTTTCATAAACACAGCGGGAAATGCTGCGGTTGTGTTCACGACCAATACACTTGTATCATAAGAAATTCTGCTTGGTTTAAATGCCTCACTTCGCCTATCACAAACAGGCTGACTTCCACCGGCTGGAAAAGATGGGCATGAACCAAGAAAAAGAGTTCCTCCATTAAAAGATGGGTCAGTCTGGTACCACGACACTGTATCCTGTGCTGCCAGCCCCGTGCAGATAAAGGTAATGTCCTGTTTCCCTTCTTGCACTTCCCAGTATTCATCTGCCGTGTCACACAACGATTTTATAGAACCTTGTGAACAGAAATAATGATTTGCTATATATCGATATTTAAAGGTTAATAAACATTTTATCTTATAACTACTATATTACGACAGCAACTGCTTGGAACAGCTGCTGCTGTACTTATTCCATTTATTTAGCTTCTAAAGAGTTTTCTAATGCAATTTTTGCTCACTACGTCCCCCACCTGGGAGTGGGTAAGTTGCGAGCCTACTACCTATGTCGGATGTGGTACCCGTTTCTCATGCTCCCTCCACAAAATCGGACCCTGATCCCCGTTATCCGTAGTCAACACGGTAGGCTTACTTACGTACTATCGACATTCGATAAATATGATATTTGAATGATGCGTTGACGATTCCAGGCCATACGATCCACACAAAGTTATCCAGAGTAACCAAAAGGAACGGGACCAACACCTCGACTTATCGGCTGGTTTTGAAATAATAAAGCTGCCTGAATTCTATAGCCATAGAAGGCATTCTATTGTTTTAAAAGGAATTTAAAGCTTAAAAATACATTCTATAATTATTCAGTGAATTGAATAGATAACGAATGCATTATATAATTATAAAATTAAGTGTCTAGCTAGAGAGAAAGATATAACATTTCTTCTCCTGGAGCCCCCTAATCAGGACCCTACTTTCGCGCCCATTTACTTTGTAAGCTGTTTAGCATTCGGACAGTGCGAGACTGACAACTACAGAGTTTCGGGTGCCATAGTCATTTTACAACAGGGTAAATATCTGATCAACACCCACTTTCCCTTTTAACTCATAGTCATAAATTGTTCACAGATCTGATCAAAAATTTGAATTGTTTAAGCTACTGAAGTTAAAGTTTTTCAGTTTTTCTTTGTGTTTTGCAGATTTGTTGTTCTCTTTTAATGTACACCATGAGCATCACTGTAAATTGCATTCCTTAAGTGCACATATACCACGATATTCACAATATTTATCCAAGTGAATGCATAGATAACTACTCGCACTAGTATTTGTTGAGTTTACATTTCAATTGCATGTGTCCTTGCTTCCATGACTCAATAAAAGGCATTAAAGGTGTAGTGGGGTGAATTTGGTTTTAATGTCTGGTCGCTTTCTACATTGCAATCATCATCTTATAAAGAAAGACATCAACACCACAGATATCCAGATTGAGCCTAGATACATTTATGTGTTAAGGCTACAACCAATGACAGAAATAAAAACATATATTACTAGCGCTTATCTGTGGACAAATGAGCCATCAAAACTTGTGATGGAGTCATTCAAAGTAGTCATCTCAAGCTTTCTGGACAAAATAGCAGTAAGAAAAGAGATAATCCATAAATTTGTTGTGTACAGTTAACATCATGGCTAATTCAATGTACTTTATGTTTAAAGAACGTTTAATATTATGATTAAGCCACCTTTTTACTACCTTTCTATCACGTTTAGGAGAAGAATGTATTGAAAAAAAATGTTTCATGCAGAAATTCATTAGTGATGAGGAGGTAAATCTTTTGCAAAATTCTGTAAAATTAGTGAATGCATCGCTCCGAAATACATTTGTTTCAGTAATTTTTTTCGAAAAAAGTATCTACAAATTGTTGAAAAGCTGGTTTTCTTAATTTTGTGCGTGTTCTTCTTTCAAATAAACTTGGCAACAAGTTCGTTTATGTTTGGAATAGGTTTCTGTATCGTGGAGATTCTCGGGATGGACTGCAAGTG
Source organism: Marisa cornuarietis (assembly GCA_004794655.1). NCBI lineage: Eukaryota > Metazoa > Mollusca > Gastropoda > Architaenioglossa > Ampullariidae > Marisa > Marisa cornuarietis. Next base: position 67,790 of record SMMW01000065.1, on the reverse strand, counting down.
TACATTGGTGTGACGAATGAAGATGGTAAGTTTTGCCGTGTCAGTCGTATCGTACTTTCATCAACTACAGTATGCAACAGAGTCTTTTCTTTATTCGCTTCGTACAGAATGGAGTAGATATATAAAAAGATAAAATTTAAATATATTTTAAGTGACAGCAAAAGATGAACAAGTAGCAGTGATGTATAATATAGCGGGAAAGGGGGTAGCTTTATAGTGTGAAAAGAAAGTGCGCTTCTGCTTGATTATGCGACTTGCAGTGTAGGTGGCAGTTTTCATTTGCTTGATTGGTGTCTGTTGCGAAAACAAATCTTCATCCAGAGATGGTTGACAGATAAAAACAAATTGTTTTGCAATTGCACTAAGACGTCATAGCAGACGAGTCTCCGGCAAGATGTCTGAACTATCTATTGCGTAAATACACACAAAAACGTGAGGCCATGTTTCGAGGGCACTGGTTGGTTATCTTAGACCTTCTTGTCCCATATGCAAATAAGCCAGCCTCGTTCCCTACAGAAATCTTTCGGTAGTTAGAGAAATCATTCTGTACGCAGAGACGTGAATTGTATAGCAAGGTCAGAGCAATGAATGAAACCCTTCGAAGAGTTGAGGGATCGGTGCGGTGTTACTTTTATGGGACAGTCGACGAACTGTTTTCCATCCCATCGGCGTAGGGCTTCAGATGCTTATTGATTGGCGTGCTGGACAAGTATTGTCCAAAGCGTAAACGTTTAATGGAAGAGAAATTGAAAGATATGTTCTTAAAACCTTTTGCGATAGCAAACAGGGAGAGGAACGTGAGCAGCTGGGGGCATGAAAACGGCGCCAGGCCCCCTCAACAGACACTTTTATGCTATCATCCTCACTGTCCGAAGACTCATCCTCTCGTATGCGTTTCGCAAGTTTGATTTTTTTTTTTTTGGTGCCATAATTAAATAATTATATTTGGTTCCTTCTGCACTTCACCCACCACAGAGTCCAGCAAGGGGATGGCACCGAGCGGTACTACTTAAAGTATTTTCAGCAGGGTCGCACCAGGGATACATAGTAAAATACTCTGGCCTACAGAGTGTCAAGACCAGATTGACCCCGACAGCAGCCTTCTAGCAAAGCTAGGGCACTGCATCATCAGCTGATTGATTGGTGTGTGCCACACCACCCTCCCGTCTAGTATTTAAGATTCAAAATTCTTTATTGTCACCCTCTAAGGGGTACTGAGAAATTAGAACTATATCTATACATATTAACACACATTCCTTTCATTATATATAACGTGCGACCGTTCAACCGAGAGGATGTATGACAAGGAATAACCGTAAAGGGTCTCCTTATAGCTAGTCATTTTGCTAGTATAAAATTACTTTTTTGTAAACTATTATATTATTTGGAAAAATCTTGTATTATTTCTCATTCTGAAAACTGAAAAGTCTATCATAAGCAATGGTAGTTATGCTTTAAAGATGAATATAAGCACAGAGTTCTTCTTAAACAATGATTATAAGTTAGCAAAATCCAGCTATTGACAGTAATGACTTACCTGAACTTGACGTTAGTGAGACCACTATTATAAAATGCATCACAAGTGCAGTCTCCATTTCTTCTGGATAACTTGATTAGATACGGATTTTAAACAACTTGTGAGAGTAAACAGAAGTAAACAGCCAAACTGCTAACACAAGTGTGGGTGTCCTTACCCGACTTTTGCCACAATCGCTAAAGCATTGTACAGAAGAGCAGTACACGAACCTCTGGCTACACGGAAGGAATGTGTTGACCTTGCTTTAACTTTTGCTGGTGTTTTCCCTGGCTATTTAAAAAACGGACGGTAAATTTAGGGCACATGTATGGTTGCCAGTTTAACAAAAGTGTACCGCGATCGTTTCGTGCTGTTTTTGGACGTTTTAGCACGGATAATACTGAGACCCCCCCTCCTAGACGAGTTCTTTTGACTTTATGTATATTTTTTGTGTCTTTTATTTATTTTTTATCATACGTTAAATCACACGTCGTTGTCTTGTGTTCGGGGAACAGTAAGGGTGGGGGGCTCGTGAGCCGCGTAGTGATAACTGAGAGATCGATGTGTGATTACTGTGTGTATGGTTCCCCTTCAAGTTTATGTTGACTTGGGCAGCGAGAGTTAAGCCTAACCATCGCCACCCCGCCTGGTTCCCCGGGGCCAGTATTCACGTTCTGGCTTAAAACCAGGAATACTGCTACAGACAACAATATTGATATATTTTGTGATTTAGTCTTCGCATTAAAATCTCACAAGAGACACCTGTTATAATGCTTAACACAGCACTAGCTCCCTCTCACTAAATGCACCAACGTTCGTTTTCAATAAGCGAGCCTTTATGAGGTATATAAACCACTGCAAACAGCATTTCCCCTGCTCAGATACGTGATGTGAAACCTGTGTCACAAGCTTATCTAATGTTTATGCATTTTCGCGAGCTTTTAAAATAGCTGCTTATACGACTTAGTGACCTGACAGGTGTGTTTTCAAACGAGGAAGTAAATTGAGGTGTGTTGATACTGGCAAACAGCCATGACCTACATTAACACCCATAGGATCATATAATAGCAAGTGTTTGGTTGTTGAATAAATAAATGTGTTCAAATTTTATCTTAAACGTCTTCTTTATGAGTAGTAAAAGATAAATGATAATGAAATGACATTGCAATAACATTTTTTTTAATCTGTAGTGTGAAGATTCTGGGCATTCGCTATTACCATTAGCGTTTAAAAGAATCTTCAAGCAGGGACTTTTGTACACCTCTGAAATGTTTATGTTTTTCTGCTTCATCCATAGTCCACTTAGGCCAAGATCTTGCAGGGCTGTCTGAACAGTATTATATAACTCGACAAGGATAATTCTTTCGTGTAACTTTAGAAACATTTTACACGAAACACTTGATAGTTTATTACTGTTACTGCATTGATCAATTTAAACCAAACACTGAGCATTCTAATTTTAATAAGAAGACTAACAGGTAAGTGGCCACACTCTCCAAGCGTTATACAAGATAGGGTCGACTTTCTTACTTTGAGAATCATTATATAGCATCTTAACACAAATATGACTAATTCCTGATGCCCATATTTCACAACTGCAAGTACTGGAAGAACAATTCTGTCAAACAAGTCAATAAGTATAAAGCGGGATATAGTGGTAACTGTGCTTACATTTTCTTAAAAAGAGCAAACATAAATCTTGAAGCTCTGTCATATAAATCATTTTGAGCACTAAGAAATTTGTTATTATGATTTAGTTTCAGGCTAAGATAGAAAATATAATCTACTATTTAAAGTTTATCACCGTTATATATAATGTTAGTTTCTTATTTTACCTCTCAAATCTGCAACTATTTTAATTTTTGTCTGGGTTAATTATCAAGTTTCATTTGTCATTTCGATTTCCACTTGTAAAGAATTATTTTTGCACCTCCGTCAGTAGAAAAACTCGTCTATTTGTCATGCAGATGATGCAGGAGCTCTCGTATCAAAGAAGGTGACAACGTCCACCTTTACAGGTCTACGCTGGTATTTGCATAGGTTATTTCCCTTGCATCTTGGCAATCCATACATTATAGTAAGCACAGTAGCACAGTGGTAGAGCACTTATGTGTCACCACAAAGAGCATAACTCATTGTAGCTTGAAGTGGATTAACCTCAACTTGTACCACTTGCAGATGTCCTTCACCTTGCTTCAAGTGTGACGTGGATTTTGAAAGGAATTCTCTCTTTCGATCCTGGCTATCGAGTTTGGTTGTGTGGCGCGATGAGAATGTCACAAAGCTACTAACAGAGGTTTACAGTGAATGCACGGCTCGAAACACTTCAACTGGGACATTTACAACTCTGTCTATAACATACAGTGCTGTTGACTGCACGAGACTGGCTATCTGTGCAATAAACCCTGCCTGGCATCATTCCAAACTTCTGCAATGCTACACAAGACACTCGTGGAAGCATGAAGTGGGGGGTGGGGGGAGAAGCAATTGGGCCCTGGGTCAAGTTGGTGTTCACGATAGCTCATCGGTACTGCACTTTGCCGCACAGGTAGGTAACTAGATGTACAGCGGTGACCTGAACAAGTACAAAAAGGAAGAAGGAGGAAGGCGGCCATTTTGACGCAGCCTTTGATTCCTCTAAATCTACCATCTGTTCCCTGAGCCGGTTGGCCCTAATCCAGACGCTGCGATTGCTTATGAAAGTATCTGCATGTAGCATCAAATATATATATATATATATATCGATTTTGCACCTCACAATCCCACGTGTGCATCTGTGTGTGTGTGTGTGTGTGTGTGTGAGTGTGTGTGTGTGTGTGTGTGTGTGTGTGTGTGTGTGTGTTTTGTACATCATGACAATGTTGTGGTGCAGGCGCTATCCAACGTCTCCATGAGAAACAGACAATAAAGTCTGGGGTCTGTTTTCCTGAGAATTGAGTGAGCTGAGTCAACTAACAACCCGGGATATTCTAGGCAGGTTGTTGTGTTCCTTTACTATTGTTTACAGGCAGCTGCCATTCGCAGCGTTTTCTCACATTAGGGTATATTGTTGTAGATGTAGTCTGTGCAAACGTGCATGTAGATAATTCGGTGTCTGTGTGGGTGGGTTGGTGGTGTGGAAGGCTGCCAAGCACCATAATGACAAAGCTCGTTAGCTGAATAAAGATCAATAAGGAACCTGCAATGATGCATCAACTTTTTTTTTAGACAGGGAAGTTGATTTTAAAGATGGGAAATGCACAAGTGTTTCAGAGCTAGAGGCGCTTATAGAACAATCACTCATGCTGGCAACAGTGATAGGCTGTTTGTGTGTGTGTGTGTGTGTGTGTGTGTGTGTGTGTGTGATTATGCGTGAGACACCACATTTCTGTAGTTACTAAGGCTGATATAAGAAGATTATATTATTTACTCTGTTTAAAGCTCTCGAGAAATACTCCATCCGTTTGCTGCTTCCATCCTGTAATTTCATGTGATTAAAGCGTACACCACACACACACACACACACACACACACACACACACACACACACACACACACACACACACACGCACGCACGCACGCACGCACATTTGCCACTTATCAGAAAGCCAACCGGCCGTCCTTGAACGCTTAACAGCAACTTTGTCCATCAGATTGGCTCTAGGGTATAAATCCGACGAGTAATCGTTTTATGAGAAATTTGTGACCACAATGATACCTAACGATATTTCTTTGCTCTCTGAACTGCTGGTCCATAAAATGTTTTTAAGAAAACTTATCTAATTTTTATGAGCGGACGACGACTTCAGAAGCCACATAAACAAGACCAGGCATGCCTTCAACAGCCTTCGCCCCATCTGGAAATCCCGAGCATTATCCTTCTGCAGTAAGACCCGCATCTTCAACACCAATGTGAAGGCAGCCCTCTGTACGGCTCTGAAACCTGGAGAGTGACAAACACCACCAACAACAAGCTTTACCAACAGATGTCTTCGCCATATTTTGGGAATAAGATGGCCTGAAAAGATGTCCAATATCAGCCTGTGGGAAAGAACTAACCAGAATGCCACTAGTCAAGACATCAAAGAGCGCAAGTGGGGCACCCTGCACAAACCAGCTGACACCATTGCCCGGCAGGCACTTGACTGGAACCCTCACGGAGGAGGAGAGTTGAGACGCCAAAGCAAACCTGGAGAAGATCAGTAGAGGGAGAGGCAAAGGATGCAGGAACCACATGGGCCCAACTGATGGCGGTGCTGCCCAAAACCGAGTCCGCTAACGAGGTGTTGCGGCCCTATGCTCTTCAAGGAGTAACAAGGAATAAATTAAACTAATTAATTGTAAAAACAAATTGCCGACCAGTATAAAAATTATTTATCCTCTTGCTACACTTACAATCTGCTATCCCATAGGCACCAAGACTTCAAGATAAGACCGAAACCCTTAGTAAGACTGCCAGCATGATAGGGCTCAGAGTCAACACTCGAAAAACACAAGTCCTAAGGAACAACATCACAAACAATAACCCTATCACAATCAGCGGGAGTCCACTAGTGGACGTAAAAGAATTTGTGTACCTAGTCAGCAAGGTGACAGCAGATGGTGACTGTGAACAGGAGTTCAACACCAGGATCAGCAAAGCCAACCAAGCTTTTGCAATGCTTAAGCACATCTGGAGATCCACTGGCCTCAGCAGCAATACAAAGATCAGGATCTTCAAGAGCAACGTTCTCAGTGTCTTTCTATATGGGTCAGAGTGCTGGAAGACCACAGCCTCCATCGATAAAAAACTAGAAGTGTTTCAAACCAAGTGTCTGCGGCGCATAAAAAAGATCTTCTGGCCCAACACCATCTCAAATGAAGAACTGCGCAAACAGATGGGGGTGTGCACCCTAGCAGAAGCAATCCAACTGCGGCGCTGGCGATGGCTAGGTCACGTGTGCCGCATGCCTCCAGACTCAATCCCCAGAACAGCCCTACGATGGACACCATAGGGAAAGAGGAACAGAGGGAGGCTCAAAGAGATATAGAGGCGATCCATCGAAAAGGACCTCAAGAACAGAGGCCTACCACTCGAAACAGCCCCCAGAACAGCAGCAGACAGAACCAGATGGAGATCCCTAGCTGTTGCCTCACGCGCCAGACGGCAGAATAAGGACTGATGATGATGATGACACTTACAATCCAAGTGCTTATAAATTCCACTTTTTATCAATAGGGTAGCTATAAGAAAGGGGAAATTCTAGCTCAAACAGAGAACAAGAGAGTTCAAACTAGAGAGGTTGTGTCCTCACAGTCGGTAGATGGACCTGTAGGAGGTAGGGAGGAAAGTTAATGTCACTGGGAAAGGGGGGATTCCGACAACCGTAACTCAAGAAGGTGACGATCGGATGACCTCTGGTGATTTACCAGCATCACCGTACAATAACACGTTCGGGTGGCAAGTCATTTTCTTTTCTTCCAGTCTCCGACCTTCTTTTGCTCTTCGCCCAAGCAAATATAGGTCAGAAGATAATCACTATCCACCATACGTCCCCCAAAGCCACCTTAGAATCTTTGTTATCGTGCGCTAGTTGTACTCAAGGAAGCTGTCACATATGCTGCTGTATATAGAGTTTTGTGGTAGCTGCGACATTTATTTTTCGAATAATCACATGCTTATATTTGAATGTCGTTTTTAAGGAGCTTTGTGTTTCACAATGAAGAAGGGGGGAGGAGGAAAAGTTTACATACGTGCTATGACACAAATTTTAGCTTAGTTTGTCAAGGTTTTTATTGAACTGCTCTTTTTCTTGACACAGGCAATCCAGATACAAGAAGATTTTGTTGGCCCTGTTTTGGTTTAGAGGCCAGTGACTGTAATGACAGCAACATCCACCCATGGGGCCAAATGCATTGTTGCTGCCCACCTGAGGGGAAGGGGGTGATTTTTGAATAACTCAACGGGATGAGATTTCATGGGAAATAAATGGTCGGGGTTTGGAACAATCGGAGGTAAAGACCAACATCTTTAAAAGATATTTAGACGAGTCAGCAGCCAAGTCGCCGCTGCTTATTGCTCCTTCCCATTTGTTCGGAGTCCTTGGACGAAAGAAAGTTGTGACGGTTGGACCTTAGAGGAAGCTGTATACACTAAGTTCAACATCTTTTCACACCGCAATCTCCTGCCTGTCGCACGCTGTCTTCTAGACTCGAAAAGCCGAGATATGCCGCACTTTGTTTATTTGATAAGTACAGTAGTTCTGTATTTATATTTCTATGATTTTCTGTTTATTGGCAAATAGCATTTGACAAAGCAGGAACATCAGTGTCGATGAGAGCGACAAGCAAGCATCTCAAATTGACTTACATTTATGAAGTTTGTGAGAAAAACTCATAAATATACCATTACAAAGTCCTTAGTCAGCAGGTAGAATGACAATATTGGTACTGCATAACTTTGATTCTATGTATTATTAGAATTCAGATAAAATATGCGAAGCATGTATATTATGTCATTGTCACAAAACTCTACTTAAATATTAAAATTAATAACAGTTACTGCTGGCTAATCAGTTTTTAAAACATTTGCTTTGTCTTCTAAAAGTGAGCAATTATTTTAACGGATAGTGACTGATGGGTGATTAAAGTCGACCGACTTTGCTTCCTAAAAAGTTGAATGTCTTCAAAAATTCTGCTTTTAAGAGTCTGAAGGAGTTCAGTTCAGTTAACATATGTTTTTGCGTGTCACAGCATGTGTGTGGTCATGCGCGTGCCCGTTTTGCTAAAAGAATAAATGAATTAAATATAAGAAGGGAATTTTGATTAGTACTTCACGTTTTCCTCGTTTTTTATGTAATTTAATAAAAAAAAAAAAGATGACTGCATGGTATGCTCTGTTGTTCGTAGCAGCAAACACTTATAAAATTTAATGAGGGTATTAACGACACTCGATGAAGACTTGTTTAGGCATTGATGTTCGGTTCTTTCTCTTCAGCCTATAACATTGATGTATAAGCATGAACCACTTTATATTTATATATTTATACACAGGACATTGTCTTGCTCGGCAGTGAGCTTAGTGCACTTAAAAAAAGCGCAGCACTAACAAAAGGGATGTGTCGGGATGGAGGGAAGACAGCAGAGTTACTCGCGAGAGAGACAGATCTTAAGGCCAGTTTTGAAAACTTCAAAGGTGTTTATTGTATGACATTTCACATTGATTCTTAGAATCTTTTGCACGTCGCCAGTTACCGTCACACAAGCAGACCGTTCTGTCAGCATTCTGGTCAGAGTACAGAACGTGTTGCGGTCAACGAGGTGCCAAGATCAGCTAAGCAGCTTAGGATGGAGTACTGGAAGTGGAGTCTCGGCCCACAAGAACAATCGATTTTAACTGTATTAACTTTTTACGAGTTGTAAGCCCAGCAAAGCACCACTGCTGTAATTGAAAGGCAATGGATACAAAAGGTATTGTAGGGACTTGAGTGGACAGTGTTGTATGTGTGATGCCCGACACTTTTCCTTGTACTGTATATTCCTCACTCCGTCATCTTTCCTCATTTACTAACCACTCATATGTAAACAACTCTATGTTCAAGTAGTGATGTAGATCCTGGTGCACTTGTCCTGATGTTTGTAGTCTATATTACGTTACAGAATCAAATGTAGATATTGACAATCGAATTCTAAACATATTATTATATACTGGGGGAAATAATTTACGATTACAATTAAAAGGGGCTCGGAGTATCGTCTGTACCGGGGCCCGAACTGGCTCTCGGCGGCCCTGCACACACAAACACACACAGAAATGAAAGGGAACAAATTTATTAATAATATTAAATAAGAATAAATACTAACAAAGTATGTATATGTTCAAGCCTGGCATGAGTCCATACAGGTATACAGAACAAAATGAGTTTCAAGAGAATAGAGAGAACAGTCATATCCTTTTTGCCTGCAAATACACAAACATAAATGAAAAGGTACAAGTAGTAAACTAACTCTTTGACTAGCAATCAAACAAGCAAAGTCAAGCCAGAAAGAGATACAGTATGACAATCAAGTGAAAGACCCAAAACATGTGTTCCTTTTCCATTAGCTTGAAACAGCAATGAAAAATATTATTGGGTTAAATTTGCCTTCGTGCAACTTTTAAGAAAGATGTATCTAAAATCAGTTTAAATCCCTGGCAGGGGGACAAACTTAACCTACAACACTTTTTAAGTAGTTGTAGTCATGCTGAACATTTCTTTTGCATATCTTCTCTACTTGTGAGGTGAACTGCTGCCTTTGCATTTTTTCCTGATAAGTTCAGACATCACAAAACTAGTTTATCTAAACATTTATTTTAAGACTTTCAACTGGTTACAAGTCAGCTTTCAACACAAAATAGTAATCTGCAATGTTCAAAGAAACAAACCAAGCACATAAACCAGCAATTAAAATTGGTCCATGATGCTGTACCATTTTATTAAACAACAAATGGGTAAATTTGAGATTTACTAGTCATGTATCAATCAGAGCCGGCACTAGGGGAGGAGGGCGAGCAGGGCGACTGCCCAAGGCCCTGTGCCTGATGGGGGCCCCGCGCTAGCAAGAGCAAGTTCAGGAATGCAATGCGCCTCTCGTGTTGCGGTATGTAAACTATTGTTATAAATCTGAGATGGTTATTCATTCTTCGGAGAACATCAGCACTTTTTATTGACCTGCTCGGCGTATATTGTGCCAGCTTCTAAAGGCTCCGCAATTCCATTTGCCCAAGGCCCAGCATCCCCATTGCGCCGGCTCTGCATCAATCACCTCGAAACTTTTCAGAAATTCAGAAAATGTAAACGAAAGTTATTTTTATAGGTAAATGTACATTGATGATATTTTCAGAAATAAAAACAGGATAAAATCTGAAAATAGTGAAATATGCTACAAAAGATAATGAAACACCCCTACCTGATGTTGTAGTGGTTGATGGTGTTGATGTACTAGCCTAGACAAACAAGATCAACAGCTCAGGATTATTAGTTAACCTTAAACATATAATCCCAAATAAGCCAAAATCAACATAATTTGACTATGTGATTTCACCTCAAGAGCAATTTCGAGAGCTTTAAACACAAAGAGTAAAGCACCATTATTACTAGCAAGCAATTGAAACTGGTCCATGATGCTTTAGCATTTACATAAATAACAGATGAGCAAATGAAAGATTTACTTGTCATGTATCAAACATTCCGAAACTGTTCAGATATTCAGAAAATGTAAACACAAGTTATTTGTTGAGGTAGATGTACATCGATGACATTAATAAAAGCTGGATATCATCTGAAAACAATGTAATATGCTCCAAAACGAGATAAAGCACCCCCTAGCTGTTGTTGTAGTGATTGCTGGTGTTGCTGGAGTAGAGCTTTTTGCTGTAAGAGAAATCGTTATCAGACAATTCTGCCAGTTATAGAAACAAAAGATGAAAAACAGATTATGCAAAAATCATGTACATAGAAAAATGTGCAAATTTGCACCTGTTTACACATACCCCATTAGGCAGTTGTTAGGGTTGTGTACAGTTTCTTACATAAATTTCAAATATGATTTACTGACTTTTGTGTTGTCCTATTATTGGGTTATTAATTTAGCACATTAATCAAATTTTCCTTTTGAATTATTTTCTTTTCATCATTAGCTACAATTTATTTATATCTATCAAGTAAAAGAGACTTTACAGCAAGTCAGTGTTCATTTAGTTGAGCCAATTAAGATGCCATTAAAGAACTATCATGTCAAAGTATTTGTAAAAAGAATTCTTTTTGAATACAGTAGATCTTTATAGTGGTTTAGAGTACTCGAGTAAAACATTATCAAAATAACTTCACGTCCAGCGTTCTAGCTCTTTGAGATCACTTTAAGTGCATAATTAAAATATGCAGTGATGTGCATGTGTGTGTGTGTGTGTGTGTGTGTGTGTGTGTGTGTGTGAATTCAATAAGTGGACTGTTACAGATTCTATGTTTAACATGTACACATACATACCAATAAAGATATTTGCACAGTTTTCGCTGGTCTTCCTAGTTGGAATCGTTAAAGGTGATGCACAGATGTCACATGTAATATTTCCTCCTTGGTAACCAGCATTTGCAATGAAATTGTATTGGTATGTATACATATCACCAATTTGATGTGCACAAAAGCACGCTCCTTTTGTTAAGTTTTGTGCACAAGATGAGGGTGGAGGAGGATAAGCAGCCGAACACAAAGTTAATGAACCAAAAGTAAGTGTCATTTTAAAATCAAGCCTTTTAGGTGGAATGAAACAACCAGCATTTGAAATACTGGTTCTGTTGATTTCACAAGTGATATTAATGACTTCCCCGACCATGAATGGTTGTGCAGGACAATTTGTAGTAACATCTTGCAAAGCCCCTCCTTTCTCTGCAAAAAATATTTTATTGTAATGCTTAAGCATTAGTATTAAAAAACAGATGAGCAAATGCAAGATTAACTTGACATATATCAAACATTCCGAAGCTGCCTAGTTATCTAGAAAACATTATTAAAAGAAAATGTAAACAATAGTTTTTCCTTTGGGATATAAACAAGGAAGATTCATTCATTAATAAAAGCAGAATATCAATAAAATCAGTGTAATATACTACAAAAAGTAGTGAACCACTCCCTACCTGTTGTTGTACTGGTTTTTGGTGTTGTGGTAGTAGTGCGTGCTGCTGCAAAAAAAGTCTTTATTAGAGGTCATTGCCAATTATAGAATCAGAAACAAAGAACAAGTTAAACAGGCATTCTTCAAACAACTACATGTACAAATATCATATTTTAGCTAAAACCCGTTCGACAGTAACAATTGTTGTGTACATATTTTTCAAAACTATTAAATGAGATCTACTGATTTGTGTGTTTTCCTATTATTTGTTTGTATGGGGTTGTTTTTTTTTCTTGTTTGATGCATTAATCATGTTTTCCTTTTCCCTTTTGCTTCCCTTTAATAACTACAATTTAATGATATCTTCCAAGTAACGGAGACTCTACAGGTTTTCGGTGTTGTGTACTTGATCCTATTATGATGCATATAAAGAAATATCATCACAAGGTATCTGCACAGAGAACTCCTTTAAAAACAATTAGTTCCTTAGACTGGTCACGAGTTCTTGAATAATAGAATTTTTAAATAACTCTATGTCCAGCTTTCTGGTTTTGCAATCACTTTTAATGGATAATGGTCTATGCCATGTCTTGTGTGCATGTATAAATGTGTGTGTGTGTGTGTGTGTGTGTGTGTGTGTGTGTTCAAATAAGTGAACTGTCAGAGATTCTGTATATGACATTTACACATACATACCAATAAAGAAATTTGCACAGTTTTCGCTGGTCTTCCTAGTTGGAATCGTTAAAGGTGATGCACAGATGTCACATGTAATATTTCCTCCTTGGTAACCAGCATTTGCAATGAAATTGTATTGGTATGTATACATATCACCAATTTGATGTGCACAAAAGCATGCTCCTTTTGTTAAGTTTTGTGCACAAGATGAGGGTGGAGGAGGATAAGCAGCCGAACACAAAGTTAATGAACCAAAAGTAAGTGTCATTTTAAAATCAAGCCTTTTAGGTGGAATGAAACAACCAGCATTTGAAATACTGGTTCTGTTGATTTCGCAAATGATGTTGATGACTTCTCCATCCACAAAAGGCTTTGCAGGACAATTTGTAGTAATAGCTTCTGAATTTCCTCCTTTCCCTGCAAAAGAAAGTTATGCTGAATGTCATTAAAACTGTAAGTTTTAAAGTTACACTTTTGAGAATCATCAGATAGAAAACAAATGTAACTGATTCATCATCGTGGTCAAGGCTATGCCTCGTTTTATGACAATTGAAAGTAGCAGTGACGAGATATATTTTACAGCTGTCGGCTGCTCCTTGCTTACACAAACAAGATCAACAGCTCAGGATTATTTGTTAACCTTAAACATATGGTCCAAAATAAGCTAAAATCAACAAAATGTGCCTATGTGATTTCACCTCAAGAGCAATTTTCAAGGCTTCAAACATAAACAGGAATGAACTTGTATTACTAGCAAGCAGGTGTTTGTTATACAACTCCCATCTTTGGAAAGGATGGATCCCAAGTAATAAAGTTGTTCACCACTTTGAGCTGTACTTCGCTAGATTGTAATGTTGTAATTTTAAAAGGGACATAAAATCGCCCATATTTAAGGTCTAGTGTGGCTTGTCGGCAAGCCAGAGACCACTTATGTAAGAAACGTGGGCGTGTATACCACCTTGGAGTTGTTATACGGGATAGACAGCCCTGAGTAGGTAGAACAAGCCAAGAGTGACCAGCTGCCTAGCACAGGTGTTAATGACAGGCGGACAGAGAGTAACATTTGTGGGTTCTTCCACATCTGTCTGTGGAAGGACCTAGTAACATACCACGGGGGAAGGATTAGTCACCTGTCCACCCCGCCACTTGTCGGCAGAGCAGAGGGTCAATAGGGGTGGTGTCTTTCTCTTGTCCGTGCAGCCTATTTGTTGACTGGATGAAGTATGCCAGGTGAATGGTTAATCAATGACATCCCTTGCTGTATGCAGCTGTGCGGATGTACGAAGTTAAGAAGGGAAATGAGAACATTGCAAGAGACTTTTAAGCACGACGTTACTGTCGACGGAACAGCTGCTCAGACGTGGAAACGACTTCAGCTTTCTCCAACTCTAACTTCAACTATTCTTAGACAACAAGGCATAAGCCAAAGGGGAAAGACTCCGGAGAAAGGATGCTTTGGTTAGAGACCCTTGACGCAAAAGGCGAGTCAATGACAAGGAACTGGGAGGACTGCCTGCTGCCACCTTGGAAATCAAAGGAGTACGCGACCAGAACTTACACTACCTGTAAGAGGTAGATGTCGACGCCAAGGCCGACAGAAGTCGTCGTTCTCAAGAGGGAAAAGAACGTCTGCTGTTTACCCGCACTCGAGAGCACCAGGGATGGAAGTTACTTTGGATCGAGGTGTTCTTCGTTAGGCGGTTGTACGTGGCATTACTCATCCCGGTGTGTACCACTGCCTGCTGTACAACAGTATTGTCGGGTGAGCAAGCAGTCTTCAAAGAAGCCACGTGTCTGTCCCTACACAATGAGAGTGCTCGAAGCAGTTTCGTCGCTCTCTGACGTGGATGGCGGATCGTGCGGTAAAGTGACTACGGACACTTCCTCACCTCACCACAAGAGTGCACTTGCAGGAGAGACTGGCAGTACGAGAGTTGTTGTAATCTCTGAGAGCTAAATTGGTGTGCAAATGGTGATCTTACGGGAATTAACAGCAATGTAACATAGAAAGTACGAATAACTCGAAAAGCACTGGAAGACCCTCTAGATGAGCCACATGTTGTATTTATGTATTTGCATGTTTTTTATGTTACATAAATGTTTATTTTTGTACTTTAAAGTCACACGTCTTTACATCTTGGGTTCGGAGAGAACAGGAATGGGGGCTCGTGAGCCGTGTAGTGGAAATTGTGAAAGACCGACGTGTGATTATTGTACAAACTGTTTTCCTGCAAGAATATGTTGGTGTTGTTGCAAGTAAGAGAAAAATCCTGTCACCCACGGGCCCAGTGTTCAAGGTTGATGTATAACAGAAATCTGTTTGACCTGTTGGTGTTAATCATGACTCTGCTCTTTGTCAGTGCTAGCTCTCGTCCCCTGCGCTTGTGCTGTCTGTTGTCTCTCTGTGAAGTCTTGCCGTTTTGGACACTAAAATATTGTTTAAGCCACCCAAATAAGAAGAGATCATTGCCTTGTAATTTTTTGGATAAATACCATGGAATACTTATTCATGAAAGTCTCTCTCTTTTCTTGTTTAATATGAAGCTAATTTTAGTACAGAATGAGTTGACTTTTGATTGCATGTTTGTTAAAACAACCACTCTAGAATAATAAACTCCACAAAATAGTAATCGATCATAAATTAAAGCAGATTAAAATAATACTTAAAATGTAATGTAAGAGAGTGAAACTAGAAACATCAATTATTGTTGCTAACAGCAGCTACTTTCACTTTCAGCCTATAATATCACTTTCTGAATTTTTCACCTACCTGCTAATATTTCCATCAGAGAAATCAGCAACAGGATCTGTTTAAAGCGATGTATCCAAATTGATGGTTGGCCACCTGATCCCATTGTGCATGAAATATGGGACAGAGTCTCCTCACAGGCTCGTCTCTAAAATGTAATAAATAAAAATGCGTTTTAAAAAAACAGTTTTTTTTATATCGTAACTTTAATACGCACAAGATGCTGATCCATATTAATGATCCAACGGAAATTCGCGAAAAGAAGCAACATGACATAACAAATGTACTTAGACTGTTATGCATTGTGTAGTTACTCTTTTGTAACAGCTTTTGACAAGTGGAAAACTATCTTTAGCCTTTTAAGTTTCCAGAGAAAATGTTCTCCTCTTTTGAAACATTACACATCCCCGATGTTCTAAACACTGCTCACTAAACAGAATGAATATCCCGCAAACATTTAGTAGCCTAACTTACAGGAAAATTGCACAAGTGAAAGAAAGCTACCTAGTGCAAATAAAGGTAAGTGGTGATAATAATATGATGAGACCTTTTCTTTTGTGTTTCTTGTCACTATGTACTGTGGGGAAAACTTAACTTTGTAGTCACAACGCTTTATACTAAAACAAGGAGTGTCTAAACATTTCACTAACCTCTTATTTCACGTTTCATCCCATTTTCACGAGTGGTCCCTTTTTTACTAGAACCAACCACTTTAGTGCTTTCAAGTCTAGTTAGAGTGTGAATGGGAGCCATACAGGCGGTAGCTCTTGGCCAAAATAATAAGTTCAGGTGATTCATGCTACGTCGAGTACGTTACACACGTCAGTTATCTTCCTGTTAGGAACAAGGATCAATAATCTAACACATTCGCTCTTTTACCCAGTACAGACACACCACAAGCAGAAAGTAGTGGATAACACAAAAAAACTTAAAAACACGAAATAAGTAAACTACTATTCGAGGTATGGTAAATGTCGAACGCCTGGTGAAAGATGGTATGAAGACCGAACAAAGGCCTTATTCTTCTTGTATGTCTGAATTTAACTCAAGTTCTTAAATATTATTTTCAAAGCCTTTCCCTACTTTTAACTTAAACGACCTCACGACGTTTATTATACTCTTACGCGTATCTTTGGAGTCATGGAATCGAAAGTAGTATTCCATATTTTGAAATAGGTGGCGCGGGGGCATCAGATTTCATGTTCATGTTACTAATGACTAAGGGGAGTGTTAATTAAACACCGACCACAAAGGGTGGGTCTCAGAGTTCCACTGGCAGGTACTGTAGGGTCCGGCTCGTCTGAAAGGGTAGATTTGCCAATGAATGTAATGATTCTGTCAGACGAGCAGACTTTCAACACCGGTACCCCTCAGGGATGTGTGTTTTCCTTCATCCTACTCTCTGTATATACAAATGAGATTTCCATTAATAATGCTACTCTAAAACTTGTAAAGTATACAGATGACATGGCGCTTGAGGCCTGCCTCAAAGATGAGTAGTCCCTGTCACAGTACCTGGCCTGCGTAGGGGAACTGGAGGACTTGTTTGACCGCAGCTTTCTGGAGCTTAACGTTGAAAAAACAGAGGAGAAGGCCTTTGGGAGAGCACAAGATGGAAGAGATGACAGTACTCCACTCTCCCCACCAATTCAAAGCAAGGGACAGCAGGTGCAGAGGGCTGATAGTTTTAAGTACCTTTGTACAGTGATAGACGGAAGGCTCTCCTTTAGTGATCACGCGCACTAAGTGTTCAAAAAGGTATACAGAAAGGTTTGCGAAAGGGACATTTATTTGTGAAACATAAGACTGAAAGAACCGGGACATAATAAGGATGTGGAGTTTATCTCCCTTCCCTTCTCTTTCGGGGTTTTTTCCCAATAGGACATCTGGCATGCATTGACACCTTACTCTATCCTTACTATGGCCGCCTACGTGATGCATTGATAGGTTAATTTTGCTGAGATAAAGGAATGGGTTGCATACAACTTCTAGGCAAGTGCTACTGTACGGTAATGTAGGGCACATTTTATCTTCTTGTATGACCAGACCAGAGTGACAACACGTACCAGCTGTCAAACTGATACAGAAATGGAACCCAGGTGCGACCGTTTAGCTGAGAGAATTTCTGCAGCTCACTTAACTGATCACTTACATTCACAGTACATTTCAAGAAAACAAGTTTCTCAAGCTAAGAGAGTGTGCCAGAATATTCAATGTTATCAAGGCAAAGAAGTCAATGCACATAGTCTAATCCTGATTCTAGCGAACAAAAATGGCGGCAATTTCTTGTCTTTAAAGCTCGAGTCATCTTTATTGCTTAGTAATTAAACTATTAGCAGGTCATTTTTTGGTAAAAATGTTCTTTTTCTTTTCCTAGAAGTTTGAAACAATGTAATTTTCCTACTTCTGCCAAACTAAGAACAACAACGATGAATGTAATCACGGACGTATTGACTATGAATTATGGACTAGCAAAATCCAACTATTGACAAGAAGAACTTACCCAAACTTCACCTTAGTGAGACGACTAACATAAAATATATCACAAGTGTAGTCTTAATTTCTTCCTGACTACTTCAATTTGGATTCTAAACAACGCATAAAAGTAACTGAGAGCAAGTAGCTGCCACAGGTGTGGACGACCTTTTCCTCAACCCGCACAGCACCGCACTGCACAAACAGTTTGCAACAAGGAAGTAAACTCTGACCCGCTTTTTAATGGCGTCGTTATCTCCGGTCTATCTACCGTAAATTTCGGTCTATTGAACGCACCTGTTTATTTGCCGCACCCATTAATCTGTTTTTAAATCTCTACTTTTTTCACAAGTAAGCCGCACAAATTTATAAACCGCAAATATATAAAACTTGAAAGTTGCATCGTAATCATTTCGTCTCGTTTTTCCGGCATGATGAGGGGGTGTGCTTCAGCAACTGATCTGAGTGCTTCAACTGCATGCGGCTTTGATTTGAAAATGTGAACAACCTAAGTAGTTAACATTTTAACATGGAGCTCATCAAAGAATTATTCGGAATCTGAAAAATTCGGAAAAATTTGAAGACAAGCCACATCTTTGTTTAATCCGAAGGGTTTAAAGCTGGGGACAAAAGTCGCGGCTTTTAGTTCGAAATTTACGGTAATAAAAATAGCCTGTAAATTTAGGCGGTGTACTCAATGTTATCAACCACTGACTTTGTACTATGCACGAATGTCACAATCACAGAACACCAAAAACCTTTACTTAAGCAGTCAAGCATTCAAGTAATTCAATATTTTAAACAGTTAATTTATTCAAGCGTAAAAACATAAAATGGTGATGGTGTTTGGCCAAAAGGTGTTAAGAATGCGCATGAGGCATCTGTTTTGGAAGACGTACTTACTGAGTTAGACAAGTAATATTAGAAGCAAGTAGCACTCCACCAGACTGTCCTTCGTTACTTTTTGATTTAGTTGCTTCAAACCAAACCCCTAACAATATTTAAATCAAACTACAGAAGAAACTGATTCTGTAATGCTCGTTTCATTTAGGGGTCATCATCTTTTTAACTAGTCAGTTTCCTCAGATCTTTTCCTGTGCTCAGAAATAAATTGCACAGTGTTGACCTCACGGGTATGTTTTCAAATCGGGAAGTAAACTGAGGTTAGATGTTATTGGTCATGCACTATATTTCATAACTTAGGGTCATAGTAATTCTTACACGTTCAGATATTTAATGAAAATGTGTAATACTATGCGTTCTCTCATCATAGTGTTATCAAAGAGTAATCAAAATAAATGACCCATCAACTTTAAAGGTTTTTTCTTTCAGTCTTTAGATGGTAAGTGCCTGTAACTATTGTGTCAATAGCATTCCAATTTCAAGAAACTGCCCTCATATGTCTTTTTTATTCTGTACTTTGTTCGTAGTTATTTTATTCTCACAAACAGCGGTGATTTTTAACAAGCAGTCTGGGGCCAGTTGCACAACACATTTTAAATTTTAAACACATTCAGGCCTTTAATCTATTTAGATAACTAGTTGAAAAAGCACACCACAATTTTAGAATTTTTAAAACTAAAACTGCTTTAAGTAAGATAAAGTTGTTTGAGTCTAACTTCCCGTCCTGTCAGTTCAAGTTTTTGTATGTTTTTGTGCAATCGATCAAAATGGCAGAGAAGAAATTTTGCTTCTTATTACAGTTTTAAGGTTTAGAAACATGTTGTGCAACCAGCGCCTGTGAGGTATAAAGCTGTGGTCTTTGAGACACAACGGTGTCCTCAGTGCATCGAAATGAAACTCAACTCTAATTGAGCACAGTTCAAATCTCTTTATGTCATTAGTGCATACCGGAACATGTAGTCACAGATTCAGTCATATTCGTTATTATCATTGCATTAATACACACAAAGGCAAAATGCAGGGAATAAAAGGAGAAACACGTTGAAGATGATGAATGTCATAAAAAATTATAATAATATATATCTATATATATCTACAAAATAAAATTTCAACGATAACAGGTAATATCTTCCAGTGATTTCTGCTCTCCAACTCTTCTCATTGTGATTTTACATTTAAGCTTTTCATTAATCAGCAGTTGCTGTTTATCGTCGTGGTCATCATTATCTGTGTAAGGCTATGGTAATGTAATTTTACGCACCCAAGCACATACACGCATACCTAGTCTCACGAAAACGCATCAATGCCCGCTTGTGCCCACTCTTCCACACACACACACACACACTCACACACACGCTCGCGCGCGCACGCACACTCTCTAAAAGCTAAGCAAAGCAAAGAAAATTGATAAGGGTACAACTTCTTATTAAAGATTTTTCTCTAAGTTTCTGTTTTGTTCATTTGTCTCCTTAATCTCCATAAAGTATTCAAGCATAATGAATGCAGTATACTTGATATTGTTTCTTGACAAATCAGTTAGATATGAAAAAAGAATCCCGTCATAGTTCACATTGCTGGGTTCATCTGTCGCTGTGCACCTACTGGAACAAAAACTTTATTCATGTGATTTAAACAAAACAAAAAAAAAAATAAAAAACACTTCTTGTTCATTTACTTATATATTTAGTTATAACACTGTTTCAGCGGCGCGTTTAAGACATTTAAAAGCAGTGCTTATTATGAAGCACGCCTGCTAATTAAAATGATTTAGAATTTATTAAGTGACTAGTTAAACGTGTTACTTGCAGAGAATAAATCATACCAACCACAGCCTTGTCCAGTAATAAAAAACTTGTTAAGAACTTGTAGCCTGAATACGTTCGTGTGATATCGCCGAGGCGTTCTGGTATCCCTGTAACTCTTCATAGTCTGACCTCTTCCCTACATCCTGCACTTGCAATGCTTCATACAGCGGAGATGCTATTTGTTGGGGACATAATATAATCCATGACTTAATTCTTGAATTCCTACATCGTGTAGTATTGGCTATATAAATGCTTAAGACAGAGATTATTATGTTTGTTGATATGAAGATCTATAATCTAAACATGTTTTTGTATATAATGCTAAACTCATTTAAAGTTATAGCTTTATTTCTTATGTTCACAAGCCCTTACTCAGCACCAAGAAGAAAAGAAAACGAAGTATTGAATTCGCTGCAATTCTTAGCTCGTACTTTTCAGTCTTTAATACAATGTTATTAGTCCAAAAGGGCAATTACAGATCCAATATCCAATATTCTGATCTAATATCTCCATTCCGAGAATACAGTAATGCATTGTTTATGGTTTAGATGTGTGTTTTTTTCTCTGGGAAAAAGTAAACATATGTACCACCTTTTTTCCTATCCATTTTACTCCATAATCATGCGATAATTTTGCCAGGCATAATTATTCAGCGCTATAAAAAACCATCTTTTTGATGATGATGAGGAGGAGGAGGATAGATGATGATTTATGATGATTGATGGTTGTTGTTGTTGTTGATGATGATGATGATGATGATGATGATGATGATGATGATGATGATGATGATGATGATGATGATGATGATGATGATGATGATGATGATGATGATACTTTTGCACGGTACTAATCCTGATGTGTTCTGGTATCGCTGTAGTTCTTCATACTGTGATCTGTTCCCGACGTCTTCCAGTTGTAGTCTTTCATAAGGTGAGGTCCCTCGTCCGACAACAAAAATAAGTGGAATTCAATGATAGTCACCGTTTTTTATACTGTTTATTTGTGAATGTATCACCAAGGCGTTGACTTGTTTCACTGAACGTTTTCTCGAAGTTTTTTTTAAAAAAAGGTGTCAACACCATTACAAATATATTGAGACAAGACATTTTTCCTTTCTGTATATATATATATATAATTGTCTACCAGCTCAGCTTAGGTAGCATTCAAATAATTGTTAATATTAGAAAAATTACTTCTCTTCGGTCGCAGTTTTTTGAAGTCAAAATAAATGACACTGTTGTTTATTTCCATGTTACAATTCAAACTTTAGAGACATTTGTATTCTTCGTGATTTTGTTGTAACATTCTTTTAAAGTGAATCTTTAGATATATGGGTTATTTCTGACAAATCGCACACATCTTGAAATTACGTTTCCTTAGTTCTTTAAGATGCAATTAAAAGGGAAAGGTATCAGTTATTACTGAAAAACCCTACATTGATATACAGTTGTTTCGTTACATTGCTTAATTCCTTGTGTTTCATAGATATGCCAGTTGTGAGAGTGTATTTCTTGATCTGACTGTAGTGGATAACAATATTGGTCAGGTCGACTTTGGAGATTAACTGTATACCACATAAAAGTGTACTGTTTATTTATTTTTTGTGGGGGGGGGGTGTTCACGAACATTTTTTAGCTTGGAATGCCTACCTGATCATTTATAATAATAAAATATATCTATACACCAAGTGATATAGTACACACATATACATAGGTAGCTACAGACACAGATGTAGATGGCGGATTTAGGGTGTAAATAAAAGGACATGTTCACTTTCCACAGCGAAGTAAAAAAGATTGTCAAAAGTTTTTACCTACCATCAGCAGTATTCTGTTGATTTATGCTTGAATGATCTTTACTTCTGTAGAATTAATAGCAAAGTACGAGTAAGTCTTACTTTCTATAATAAATAGCGACATATTTATAGAGAAGCTCAATGCATCTAGTTTCTTTTTGTATGTTTCTAAAAGGTTTTAAAATACTGGATGTACTTTGTATTAAAAATCCTATTTTGAGCTTGAAAATAGCGTTTTTGCAAACTGTGTCATTAACAAGCAGCAATTATTGATCAAATTATTATGCAAATACTATACTTGCCTTGATATCTGGTGTCCACCCTTTCCTATAAAATGTTGGAAATTTGTCAGTGTTTAGACTAGCAACATTTGAGAAAATACAAATTTCTAAGAAGCCTATTAGGAACCATTTTTATTTTCTTTTTCATCGTTCTGAGTTTATAATCTGTTGTGTATAATAAACTGCTCCATCTACATATAGACTTATAAATGTCCTAATGATATTCTTTTTATTAATATTGAATGCTATATAAAATATTATCTATAAATGGATACATTTGTAAGAAAAGGGTAATTTTCCGTATTAACAATTATTTTCAATAGGTGCTTCTTTATGAAAAAGCCATATTCCTTAGTCGCATGTTTTCTTCAGTTTGTTTGACACATACGAAAAAAAAATAATTGCAGTAAAGACTTCGAAACCAAGAAAGCATTCTAAAGTATTTATAACAATGATTAACAATTATTTTTAAATTGTTACTAACCGTCAGCAGTCCTATTTTGATTTCTTTGTAGATGATGATCACTCGTGCTGAAAAAATAGCAAAATATTGTGTTACTTTCTGTGATAATAACAGCATTACATTCAGAATATAACTTAGATTTTTCCACTTTAAAACAGTCCTAAGTTGTTCAAATTAACTTAAAATATTTAATATTGCAGATATTTTCAAAGCATTTCGAGGGTGCTTTTAAAGTTATGTTTTCCTAAATAGTGTATATAACCATTATTTATAAAAATATAATACTTGCCTTGACTTTGACTGGCTACCATTTCCTGTAAAAATTTAACACATAAAAAATTCAAAAGAAATTCTTTGTGTCTAACAGCCTTACGTTTAAGGTCTATAAAACACAGTCTTAATCAATTTACTAATTTTAATTTCTTAGATAATTAACAATATAATGTACACACAAATCAATAAACAAAATGACTATTGCCTTCTTGATTCTTCAAAAAACCTATTTTCTTCCAGCTTTGTCTGTTATTGTCCACCATAATATTCTATTTGTGTAGCATTACATCAGTTTCTGTTTTTGAACGCCATGTATTTAAATATAAAAGTAATAACTTACTTCTGTGCCGCTGCAATAGAAATACTGTAACAGTTATGATGACAACCAAAATCAACGCAGCAAAGATTCCGCCAATTATTGCTGGAATGTTAGGCTCTTGGTCTTGACTGTTTCCTTGACTCGTTTGATCTGAAACTTTAACAACAAAATAGAATGATAAAGATTAATACCTCTTACATACGATAAAACTCCCCTTATAATTAAATAAATTACTATCGCGCATTAAACTATGCTATTATTCTGGCGTGGTATTCGCAAAGTGCTTTTAAAAAGAAAATAAACTGTTTACCCGTGTTCAAGTAACACAAATAAATGTAATTACCTATTAGAGAGAAGGTGAACGGGAGATCTCCAACATTGTTGCTGAAAACAATTCTGTAAAAACCTTCCTCGCTCTTTGTCATGTTGATAATGCTTATATTGCAGGTGGCTGCAGCTGGAGCAAAAGAGCTTGTAGAACATTGCACATAAATAGTATTTTCCTTCACTGGTTCTCCATCAGAACTCTCGTTGTGGCCAAGAAATCTTAATTTCTTAACCATCGGCGTGGGGTATGCAGTCATCTTAACAGTAAGCTCTCCTTTGTCGCTTGTAATATTGACATTGCTGTCACCAAATGTTCCTCTGGGTGCACCTGCCATTATATATTGTTATTTTAAATAATATTAAACGCTAGTTTGGGAGTCTTTCTACTCGAGTATATAAACAAATAACTTTTAAAAATCAGTTCCATTTAAACCTCTGCTATTCACTGCCTTAGTCGAAGTCAACGTTTCATATCGCCTCATTATGTATTACTAGCTTAACTATTTTATAAAGCTTTCATTTATTTATCACTTACAATTCCAATTCATGATGCAGTCATTTAATAGGACTTTTTCCAATTTTTTCACATGATAAACAAGCTCACAAATTTTTCTGCCAACAACAATGCTATTAGTATAAAAAAAATTTGCAAAAAGAATATTCTTAAATTATGCTCACAGTTTATCAGTAACGTACGAGTCTGGCTGTCCTGTCCAAGCCTGTTGTTTACATCACATTTGTAGATTCCGGACGCTTCACAAGCAGCCTGGTCCATGCTGAAGTTGACCCCCCATCTCTGTTCATCAACGGAAATGTTGCCTGTGGCCTCAGATTGGTTTAGGGAATGTTCTGGATCATTAACGTTAATGAGTCGAATACTTGGAGCTGGTCTGCCGTTACAAAGACACTTGATGTCCACACGGGATTTCTCCTGAACATTCACAGTCATGTTGTCCACGTCGTTTATGCTAAAGCTCAGAACACTGGGAGAGTCTGCCGACATGAAAATTTCATTGCCAGTGACATGATGTGAAAGTAGGTGTTTTATTCATGTACTGATAATATAATAAAAGTAGTTATTTAATTTTTTACTTACAGCCAACAATAACAGTCAGTACAGCAGAAGATGATAAAGGAAGGCGGCTGTCCATATTTTCTTGTTTCGTGATCACCGTGCAGTTGTAGTCACCATTGTGGATGGTGCGGTTAGCAGATGCGATCACCAGCTCACTTGAGTTAGAGGAGACATTTTTGTTTTGACTCAGCCACTTGAATGATAAAGCGGGTGGATTGCTGTCAGCAGTACAGTTGACGTGAACCTTCTTCCCCTCAGCAACAACACACTGTTTGTAGTGAGACATACCGGAGACCTCAACACAATCATTACCCTCAGAAAAAGGTGTGAAACTGATCACAGGTTCATCTAGAGAAAATCAAAAACAACATGTGTCACACAATTTGCCAGATGTTATCAGAAATAGGACCTGGCTGTCAGAAGGGGCATTTATCCTAAAGATCGTCAGTACATAGAGGAAAGAGTAACATCCATGTACACAAAATCTCGATTGCACTTCAAATTATTTCTTCGCCTTACATACCCAAGTATCCAATTCATGCTTACCAGTATTTCCTTCGAGTAAGGTCATTAACACAGATATAACCTCTTTCAATCATCATCATCATCATCATCATCATCATCATCCTCATCATCATCATCATCATCATCATCATTATTTAAATATACATTCCGAGATGTATTCTGGGTAGGGGCAGAACGTGCAAGTTCATTGTGCTAACATGTTCGCTGCACGAGTACGCAAATGATCAGCTATTACTGTAAATTATTTCACTGACAGCTTAAGCAATCAACTAACAATTATTACAAAACTGACATTCCAGGTGATGGCAAGTACAACAGAAACAGCTTATGGATTTACGTACGCCCCTCGAAGAATGCTTTCTTAAGATCTGTATCTTGAGTACTGTTGGTATGGATTTCACCCAACTAGAGACTCACAGTAGACCTGTAGGACAAGAGTAGCATCATCAACTGGCCGCCTGTTTTCTGTGTAATTGTTGCTGGCCCTGCACCTCACTGTTCTCCCGTTATCTTCTCTCGACAGGTTGTAGAAAGTCAGGTTACTCCCTGAAGCCTGACCAGTAGCAGGAACAGGCCAGCTGTAGGTGGCTTCCGGTCGTCCTGTCTGATTGCTCTGACATCCTAGTATACCCGAGGTACCTGCCCTGAAAGGATATGTAAGATATGTAGGTCTTCCTGCTGTGCCTCCGAGTGCAAAAATTACT
Source organism: Marisa cornuarietis (assembly GCA_004794655.1). Lineage (NCBI taxonomy): Eukaryota > Metazoa > Mollusca > Gastropoda > Architaenioglossa > Ampullariidae > Marisa > Marisa cornuarietis. The sequence continues at coordinate 41,293 of SMMW01000065.1, read as the reverse complement.
GGAATAGATGGAGGGGCTGGAACAGAAGAACGCAAAGGGAATTTAAATATAAAAGTATAAAATAAAATGACATAATTATAATAATAGTTGAATTTTTGATGGGGGAAATTAAATTAAGGCTAAAAAGACAAAGTGATTAAATTTGAGCAAGGTACAATAAATCAACAAGCTTTAAATAGCGTTATTTGAAAAACCAACACAGATACATCCATAGATGGTCATTGATTATACAACAATGAATTGTCTAAAACAAAACTTTCTATTTCAAAAATCACTTTACAGAGAAAAAGGTTTTGGAAAACAAAATAAAAGATTAAATGAAAGATAGTCTGCCATGGAGGGATACTTTGTGTGTGGATAATGTAGAAGTGGGTACTATTATGCTATAAAAGCTTTATTTCTTATGGTCATATTTATGACAAGTATTAAAACTTATAATGCCTTTCCAAATTGTAAAAATCAAACTCATGGTTTAACATTTATTATTCACTTAATTTTTTAGATTGTCTGGGTGACCAGGGATTTCTCACATTTCACAAATTGAGCGTGGATTTTTTTTTACAAACTGAATATTAACACCAGTTTACCCCTTATGTAGCTAAGCCAAAAACTAAACTGCAACTTACATCAAGAAATTATACGTTTTCTGTCAGACAATCACATATTTATTCCTTTGAAATAACTGGGTCAATATTGCCTTTCTTTTACTTTTCTGACGATTATATTATCTATATGATGAACAATCTTATATAAAAAAACGTAGGCAGCAGATGGTCACTGTCAATACAGAGAAAAAAACAGATTTCTAGAATTTCCTTTCATAAATCATTTGTAAATTCTTTTGGATTTATTTAACATCCAAATAAATATTCTATTCACACAGAAATGACACTAGTATTGTGTAACTCACTATAAACATTGATAATCCAGTTGGCTTTCTGTTTGTACCAGTCATAACTCTTCCATGAGGCAGTACAGGTGCAGTTGCCATGGTTGTAAGAAGTAACGGGATCAAACGACAAGCTGCTGGTGACACTGGATGAGTCCAAGCTGCTGTCAGGTGTGTCAGTCTTGTTGGGGCAGGTAAATGTTATTTTAGTTTCGTTAGACGGTTTACCGCCTCGTACTGTACATGTTAGAGTGATGTTGTCACCCTCATAGACAGGCTGGCCCTCATGAAGAGCAGGGTTTCCTATAATCACTGGCGGTGATGTAGGTGGGTCTACGGAAAACAAAGCGAATATCAAAGAACTTTTGATGGTGTTATCAAAAATTTCAGTCATATTTTACTGCACAATATTTCTTTGACAAATCCTTTATGATGCACATCAGTTTAAACCCATTACAGTATGGAGAACTATTTTTACTCGGCAGTTACCCTATAAAGATATGTATAAGTAATTAAAGTGAAGAGTTTGCTAAAATGATAAAAATAGGGCACATTTGATACACGAAGATAACGATGTCATGACTCAAACATGTATCCTGCCTTATAGTTCTGCATTGCTAAACTAGCTCTGTTGTTTGAACTACTTGAGGAAAGTAGTATTTTACAAATATACCTTGTAGCCTTGCAGATCTAGTCATGAAGGTAAAGCAATAAGAAACAAATATACGAAGTTCTGCATGTCTCGATGAGTAGATGGAATCTTATTGTTCCAACAGTTTTAGGAAAATACAGTTAAGGATGTTAAATACTTACAGTTAAGTGCGAGTGTCACTCTGTTTGAGTTCGTTCTGTTCGTGACAGGGTTTGTGGCCAGACATTCAATCTTGAGACCATCGTCGTCAGGAGGTTTGGGAGTCAGGGAACATAACTGAGTGTTGCACAGAACGCTTTTATTGTCTGACCTTTTCCAGGTGATATTGGGGGATGGATTTGATCCAGAGACTGAGCAGTTCAGGCCTATATCCTGTGATCCATTTGTATCAAATGGCTGAGGGGTAGCCACAGAAAGTGTCACAGTTTTTGGTCCATCTGTAAATATACAATTTTTCAGAACTGTTATTTGCCTTAGTAATCATTCTTGCAATCTTGAGAACAAAAGGATTCATTGTGCTTACACAAAACTTTACGAATTTTATTACCTGTAGGAAATCGTACTTTACTCCTTCCACTCAGACTTTTTGTCCAGTTCCAATCCAGATAACAAGGGAATATACATATCTAAAGAAGTTTAAAATTGTCTAATAATTGGCCCATGAAATTGAAGAATTGAGGAAACGTTCATAAAATTGATACGTTTCTGTTGACAATGCAAATCGTAGTAACACACAAGGTTTTCAAGATACATATAAAATAGATGTTAATAATATGAGGTACGCACTGGAATACATTTCAATGTTTGACAAAACAAAAAAACTGCATAAAATTATCAGGTTAGATTTATTAATGATTAAACATGAATGGGACACGGAAAGCATCAGATTTTATAAGATACCTTTATCAGCAATGTTAAGTAAGCATTATTTAAATTAACTCACATGTTTCAGGCAACAGTATATCTTAAAGTACTGTTAACGTTACACTTTTTTAATGATTACCATGATACGCAAATCATGCTGAGCAGACACATTTCAGAATGAATATTGTTGTCGAAGGCGTGTTTCGTGAAAGCCTCAGCAAGACTTTTTTTTATACCTAACTTTTACCTTCGCGGATGAATAGGGTGTACAAAGGTGGGCAAGGCAAGTTTTTCACTTTCAGTCCACAGCATTTTGTTTGTAAGTCGAGTGTAATAAAAACAAGTCCGTGACGCATCTCCAGAGAATGAATAACATTTATGTCAGCGTTTAATCAGTGGATGCAATATGGCTCATTCACACAAATACATATACAATATACACACATGTAGACATAACGGCAGAGAAGAAAAGACAATAGCTCACATGCTACGGTCAAGGTATATTCCACGGACTGTACGATTGTATTGTTCCACAAGAGCTGACAGCTGTGTGTCTCAGTATCTCCAGCCTGAACAGCTGAAAAACGCAGTTCTGCTGATGTAGTTGTATTCCACTGCAGTACACCAGGAGGACTGCCCACGTCACTCACTGAACACGTGCAGCTGAGGTTGTCGCCTTCTGGTGTGTAGTGTGGACAGTTGTGGGAAGGTTTACTGGAGGGTCGACCTGTCGAAAAAATGAATTTGAACCACAGATCAAAGTTCCTTGTTACATATCATTGATGTATGACTTTTATAATAATAATAATAATTGTTTAGCGCATATTCGCACTCATAGAGAGCATGCTCTTAGCGCTTAAAACGGGGAAGAGACATGGACTACATGGATAGAACACGAGGGACGGAAGAATAAACGACAGTGCTGACGACAAACAGAAAACAAAGATAGAAAACACAAAAGGGCACCAAGTAACAGGGACAGAGAATATAGTGATTCTGCAGAGAAAGATGTGTAGATAGTAGCAAGAGCAGAAGTGGGGGGGAGGGGTAAGAAGGACTAGCATTGTGGACTGTGTTAGGAGTAATGCTCAAGGAAGAGGTGCGTTTTCAGTGCAGATTTGAAGGATTCAATTGTAGGAAGGTGGCGTATATGGAAAGGGAGAGAGTTCCATTGTTTTGATGCACAGTAGCCAAAAATCCTGTGACCATATGTTATTGTTCTGGTGACAGGATACGGTCATCAAAGGAAGAGCGTAGTTGTCTGGCCGGAACGGAAGAGATGAGAAGTTCAGAGAAATATCAGGAAAGAAGCCATCAAAGAAATTAAAACACAGAAAAGACAGTTTGTAGTGGATGAGAGAACGGATGGGTAGCCAGTGTAGAAACGAGGGAAAGGAGTGACATGGTCCAGTTTCGTGGCTCTAAGCACCAGAGTTCTGTACTCTCTGGAGTCTCTGAATGAGGGATGAGGGGCAGCCTGCAAGCAAGGAGTTGCAGTAGTCCAGTCGAGAAAGAACAAACCCACAGACAAGAGTGTTGGTAGCGCGTGTAGAGAGAAAATGACGGATGGCACTGATCTTACGGAGCTCATAATAGGCAGACTGACAAACAGCTGTAACATGTTTATCAAGGGTCATGTCATCAGTGACAATAAATCCCAGATTCCTAACGGATGACGTGAAGGTGATGTTGGTTTCGCCCACCTTGATGTGATTGGGCAGACTAACGAGTGAAGGTTGATGTCTTCTGCTATGGCACAAGAGGGCTTCCGTTTTATCGACGATTAGTCTAAGCTTGTTTTTTACCATCCAGCCCTTGACATCGCTAATACAAGCTTCTAGAGAGCTAACAGCAGAGTGAGACAGCCGCTGGAGTGGTACAGTAAAGCTGCGTGTCGTCAGCATAGGGTTGATGAGAAACCTGGTGAGACTGGATGCATGATGAAAGGGGCTTAGTATACAGGATGAACAGAACTGGGCCAAGTACTGAGCCTGGGGGAACACCACAGAAAAGTGAAGCAGGGCGAGATGTCTGACCGTCAACTACCACAGTCTGGGTCCTATCAGTGAGAGAGGAGTTGAACCATGAGAGGGCAGGTCCTGAAATTACGTAGAGGGTGTGGAGTCTAGGAAGGAGCAGAGAGTGGTCTATAGTGTCAAATGCAGCAGACAGGTCCAGTAGAGTTAAGGAAGAAACATCACCACTGTCAAGGGCAGATAATGTCTGTTGTTACTTTAATAAGAGTGGTCTCAGTGCTGTGAAAGGGTCTATATGCCGACTGAGCTTGTGGGATAAGATTGTGCTCTTGTAAGTAGGCCCAGAGCTGTGTCAAAACTATTTTCTGTATGATCTTAGAGAGAAAAGACAAGTTGGAGACTGGGCGGTAAGGGCTTAGCACATTGACATCAAGCGTGGATTTCTTAAGAAGTAGCCTCCCCAGCCCATTTTTGAACAAAGATGGGAAAAGACCTGACGACAAGCTGACATTTACAATTTTTGTGATGGAAGGAAGTAAAATATCTAGACACTCGAGAATGTGTTTTTGTCAGGCATATTTACAGATGTATTTCTGCATGCGTGGTTCTATGCATTTATGTATGTATATTTTATGTATTCAATATGTATGTCGGAAAGGGTTGTGCTTTTATTTTCAGGTATTGAAAATTTTCCACTAAATAGGCAAGCGGGAATCTTTGAATCAGACAAAGCATTAAAAACAAACTTTTGTGCGTGTTTACGTGCGTGTGTGCAGGCGCGTGTATTTATATGCATATATATATATATGTGTGTGTGTGTGTGTGTGTGTGTGTGTGTGTGTGTGTGTGTGTGTGTGTGTGTGTGTGTTCCTAGATTAATTTTTGAGTTGGAAACTTGTGTATCTGTCAGAGACATGATTATTTATTATTCTGATATGTCCTAAAGTTAAGGAAGGTAAAGCAGGGTTACAGACGCGTGACAATGTGTTATGCTGCATTAATCACACACCAAGAAGACGGATCTGTCGTAACTAGTATGCCTCAAACAATCTCAGGTGGAACCTTACACTTTACATGACTTTGTTTCCGTATAAACACTTACGTATTGTGTTATTTCCGATGAAACTCGCACTGACTGTCACTTCCCCGGGAACAAGAGTCACACGGTAAGTGTACTGACCGACAGGTGGCAGGTAACTGGTCATGTTACATGATCCACTGACAGAGGGCACCACTGTCATTGAGGTGTTGGCGATAGGAATTTCTTCTCTTGTTGACTAAAAAACGATGAAAAATGTTTCTTAGAAAAATTTACATGAAATAAGTGTCACAAAAACGTTTTGGGACTCAAGCTGTTCTAATCTCATGTGCAGTACACAGTTGTTCTGTCCCACTTTCGAGAAAAGGTATGTCAAGGAAACAACAATGAAGGTCAGTCACTGGAATCCATGAACAATGTTTTGAAGATGATAAATAAAAGGTTTTGTACAACCAAGCCATGTTATGTTATGTTTTTCTTTTTATCCATTATAAACGCACAAACAAGCTCGGGAATGATTTAATTTAGGTAGTCTATGTATATCACAAAGAAAATAATTTTGTTATATTAGTATCTTCTGTGAGTAGGTTACAATTTCTATCGAATCAGTTTAATAAATCAGGTAATCAAAAACTGTTTCGAAATAAAGAATTCTCACAAGACATCTGTCATTAACGTATGTGTCCATCAATAATCACCTCTTTAATCTGGATCCATTCACACCGGTACCTGTTCTGAGCTGAGTAAACTCCTTCCGTGCTACACTGACCAAACACACTCCAGGTGTCGTTTTTGAACTGAGCTGTGCATGATATATTTGCACCTGAATCTATAATAAAGACGAAATAATGTTTTTAGAAATTCTTCCAATGTATCAGGGAAAGATCAGATTTGTTGTTGGTGATGTTATCAGAGACAGAGATCCGAGTTAGTAATAATCTTAAATGTTTTCCTTTATTGTGAGTAACCATTTCTCCTTCAGTTTGCTTAGCTCTGTTTTCGTAAACCAGTCGTTTATTACTCTTGTGTACTATATTAGAGAAAGCTAGCTTTATATAACTTACAATATATCAATCAGATCTAAAGCTTGGATCAAACATCAGAAATGCCTTACCTATGTAATCCAGGCGGCAGCCCGCAGTTCCAGTCGGTAACAGCTGACGAACAGCCGCACACTGCAGTCGACCTTTCTCGAATAACATAGTAATTGAAGGATTAATTAAGGGATTAATTAGAATCACACTTGTGTCATTAGAAATTCTGTTTGGTATAAAAATGGGGTCGAGTGGTCTTTTACAAACAGGTTGACTTCCATCTGCTGTAAGAGGCGGACATTCACCAAGGTAAGTGCTAACACCTGTGTTAGGCTCCCTGTGTTGCCACTGTACTGTGTCCTGTGCTAACAGCCCCGTGCAGGTGAAGGTGTTATTTTGTTTATTCTTGTGAACTTCCCAGTAACTGTCACTCGTGCCACACACTGATGTCAGGGTTCCTGGGAAAGAAATCAACAAATAATTGTTTTATTATCAAAATCTTTTGTATGAAATAAACTTTTATATAATATCAGTTTTTGATTACCTTTAAAGAACCTAAAAAATACTTCCATAGTTTCGTTTTCATCATCAAATTATTGTAGAGTTTGATATTAGTCTTTTGATATCGCTCTTCTCTCCCTCCCTCCCATAACGTGAGGCCTTTGCCCTGCTCTGAGGTAGAATAACTCCTTGCATTGCCCTCGGTAAGTTGCTTTTCTACCTTCTTTTCTGTATTCTACCCTAGATGCAGCCACTATTACAGTCTGTGAGGGATTTGTCATCAGAACTCTCTCTCTCTCTCTCGTGATAACCCGCGTAAAGCCCCTGGACCTGACCACGTGAGAGGCAAGGTTCTCAAAGAGCGTGCTAGTCAGCTGGGTGGTGTCTTTACCAGACTTTTCCAGCTCTCCATTGACTCTCACAGTGTTCCCCGCATATGGCGCACATCAACAATCATACCAGTGCCAAAGAAGCCTGATGCTACAAACTTGAAGGATTTTCGACCTGTGGCTCTCAGGTCTGTTGTGGCCAAGTGTTTGGAGAGGGTTGTGGGAAGGTTGTTAACCTCCACCGTGGCTGATCGCCTTGATCCTCTGCAGTTTGCCTACAAGCCACGTCGGGGTGTGTCTGATGCCACTCTCACTCTGCTACATGCCATCCTACAACACTTGGACACCTCGAGCACCGATGTTCGCATCCTGTTGATAGATTTTTTCAGCGCCTTCAACACGGTCCAGCCACACCTTCTTGTAAAGCGCCTACAAGACCTAGATGTAAGCACCAGCCTAGTTCTGTGGATCAGATCATTCCTGAAGGACCGACCACAGAGGGTGGGTCTCAGGGTTTCACCGACAGGTACTGTGGGTCCGGCTCGTCTGAAAGGGTAAATCTGTCAGTGGATGGAATGATTCTGTCAGACGAGCTGATCCTAAACCCCTCAGGGATGTGTGTTTTCCCCTGTCCTGTTCTCTGTATATACAAATGAGATTACCATTAACAGTGGTATTCTCAAACTTGTGAAGTATGCAGAAGACATGGCCCTTGTGGGTTGTCTCAGAGACGAGCAGTCCATGTCTCAGTACCTGGCCTGCGTGAGCGAACTAGAGGACTGGTTTGACCGCAACTTTTTGGAGCTGAACGTTAAAAAACGGAGGAGACGGTCATTGGGAGGGCACGCGATGGAAGAGATGACAACACCTCTTTCTCCACGTCAATCCATATCAAGGGACAGCAGTGCAGGGGGCTGCTGGGTTTAGGTACCTTGGTACAGTGATAGATGAAAGTCTCTCCTTTAGTGATCATGCGCACCAAGTGTACAAAAGGCCCAGCGATGACTGCACCTTCTGAGGAAACTCCGCAGTTTCAGCGTCGGCTCTGGGGTGCTGGAGACTGTCTACAGGTCTCTTGTTGAGAGCACTCTCACTTTTAACATCGCTGCCTGGTATGGTCAACTCCTCGTCAAAGACAAGGAAAAGCTGAACAGAATCATCCACCAGGCAAATAAAATTATCGGAACAACACAGCTGGTACTTTCTGACTTGTACTTTCATGCAGTCAGAAAGATGGCATACAATATCATCTCAGACCGGACACACCTTCTCCATCCCTGCTTTCAGTTGTTGCCCTCAGGCAGGCGCTACAAAGTGCCACGTGTGCGGAAGACTGTGTATCGGAGGTTCTTTGTGCCAGCAGCCATCACCATTATAAATTAAAAGCACAAGGACCGCTAGGTCTACTGGCATCCTGCTTGTGAAGTTTCCAATTTATGTGTAAGAATGTGTAGGTGTGCGTGTGTATTAAATGTCTGTATGTTTATGCCTGCCCGTTATGTTACATGTTTTTGTGAGCTAAAGGAAAATTTCTGTCTTGGGCTTCCTCGAACAGACAATAAAGTTGATTTGATTTGATTTGATTTGAAGGTGAGTTCCTTTGTACAATGAGCCCTCTGGATCAGGGACACAACTGAGTAAGTACTTTCTAACATCAAGGATATTGAGTTTACCTCCCTTGCCCTTCAACCCTTAAATTCTTTTCTACTCCTCATAAGAGTCCGTTATGATATTTCTGAATATTGACAACAGGAGCCTGTTGTCAAGCTGATGAAGAAATGGAGCTCTGGTGCTACCTACAGCTGAAAGGACCCCTGCAGTGCGTTTATCGGAAGCAGTCTTAATCACATATATTCACAGTAAATAAAAACAAAACAAGCGAGTGTTTTAACCACTATGTACCTGCCTACCTCGAGCAGCTTAATTTTACGAATGGAGTCAAAGGTCTTGGGTTCAAATGTCGTTTTGTGACACTCTCTGTGACACCCGTACGCATGAGGTTTTTTCCGCGATCTCCACTCACTTCCCTTATAGTGAAAAATCTGTTTTAGGTAACAATACGTCCCCATAAAATCAAGAAACCGAGCTTGCTAGGATATTTTAATATTAAGCTAATGCTGTACAAGCAGATTATCCCTAATTTTAGCTAAAAAGTAAATAATGACAGCGGTCTATTACAGAGCTTTTCAAACTTTTCCAGACGAGTACCACTTTCGAAAATTCGAATTGACCGAGTACCACCTCACAGCCCTACCCCCTGCGAATATATATATCTATATACTAGTCTAGGATTTAATCTTAGGTTCGCCGGTATTTAGTGTATTATCTAGTCAGTTCTTAGTTAATTGCTAATATATCATGATATAAATATCTTTAATTAAACATGTATATTATCCACCTTATTATGTGTATAAATGTGTAGACTTGTCTCCGCGTCTGAGAAACTTTTAACTGTTGGTGACCCGGCGATCACAACACCCACATACCCCACGTAGCTACCCGCGGGTAAACGGAGTAAATATGTAGAGTGCTGTCAATTAGGATTACAAAGGTCTGGTTCCCAATATTCTTGACGCCCTCCTAATGGCTTAATATCCTGACGCCAAGACATTACAGCTTTTGCTCCACCCGCAGCAATGACAGCAAACATATACAGCCCCCGTAATATATAGATACGCGTTTTTTATACTGGCGCATGGTGCTCGCGTACCACCCGTCATACTTTAGCGTACCACAGTTTGGTCTAGTAGTTTCATGTCAGTTGTGATCGAGTCGTCTTAATTTGAAACACTGATAACGTTTCCTCCTTCTGTCAGAGCTGAAGAGTATATCTTAACATTGATTACACTTTACAGATGAGTGTTAGCACAGGTGCTTAACCTTCTACGCAAAAGTGTGCCTTAGCAAAATCGAGCTGTTGACAAAAATGACTTACCTGAACTTGATCTTAGTGAGACGACTAACATAAAATGTATCACAAGTATAGTCTTCATTTGTTCTTGATTACTTGATTGAATTCTGATTCTCAAGACACATGAGAGTGTATCGACATGCCACCTAACTGCCGTGTATGACAGATAGTAAAGTCCTCACACGGTCTGTTCCACTGCTGCATAAGCCAAATGTGTAGAAGAACTGTACACGAACATTTCGAAACACGGAAGTAATACTTTGACCTGGTTTACCTTCTCGCTGGCTTTTTCTTTTCAGTTGAAAACGGCCTGTAAATATAGAACATGTGCACGATATGAGAATCATAAGTCTACACAAACACATTGAATGTACTTGTATTTTTCAATGTGATCACATGAACCTTTCTACCGTGTGCCATTGCGCACGATTACGCATTCAAGCAAAGGTTTCAGTGAAATAAATTTCATCTTATGCAAATATTTTTTTTTACTTAGTCACGAATGCGTCTGTGCCCTGATACAATGCGATGAGTTTTCTTGTACGAATGAGACGTAATGGTTTAGTGTGTTTGTAATGGAAGTAAATCTTTGTCAGTAGCATTAATATGCCATGGAAATAGTTTACTAGTCAGTAGCACGGGATAATACTGAGCAGTAACATATGTATACAAGGAAAACGATATATTGTACTCCAGGTTGTTGTAAACTTTATGAAAAGTAGGAACGATAGTGAGATTGTTGGGCATTCGGGAAATCGACCGTCAAACGTGTGAGACGTACGTGCTTAGCATCTGTCCCCAAGTCCGGCTCTAACCTCTTCTCATTAAGGTACCACAATCCATTATTTTCCTTTATCATCGATTTTGAAGTCCCGTTCGTCTGGAGACCTTTTTTTTGACGAAGACATTCATTTAAATGCAGAGCTGGTGTGGCGTTTAGACTATATTTCTACATTTTCTGATATGCAGATATGCAACATTAAAACTCTTGACATGCTCTTAAAACATTATATGGCTTAGCATGTGTGTTTCTGTGTGGTTAGATGAAACGAGTGTGTATGCAATGACTTGAAACTATGTGAGCATAAATCGATAATGTCCATGTAAAATAGCACGACATACAGTTGCTGTCACCAAAGGAGAAACATTTTTAAGATAGATTTGATTTGCTAAAAATATACAATGTTATTTTTTAATTGATTTTTACCTCAGACTTTGTTGAAGTAAAAATGAAAGTCAGTATATACATCAGTATGGTGGCTCTGTAAAGCAGGAGACCGCCTTTGATTTTTTACAAGAAGAATTTTTCCAATATTTGGAAGGCTGGAGGTCATCAGTTCAGAACAGGCAAGGGCAATTTTTAACAGGAAAGAGACAAAACATACAGGGGGCTTGTGATGACAGTTAAATTATTTGTTCGTGCAGCAGTTCTTTTAAATGGTATATCATTTGTCCTAAGTAATAAATTTCTCCAGGATCTCCTTGAGGTGACTATAACAAGAAGCCCAATAAAGAAAAGCAGGATAAATAACAATTGATAGTGTATTGTTCATGGCTGTTTTGTTTTTCCTTTTTAATTTGTCCTTGTTTATTGCATTTCTAGAACCCAAAATTTTTAGCTTCTTCAGGGCACACATTCTTTTCTCTCAAAAACATGTTCGTTAGTTATAATTCATCAGGAGACGGCTCTTCTTAATAAATTTGTTTTTTCCAATCGAAGGTGTGAAGTGTTTTGGGATCTATTTAGTTAAAATGTAACATGTGTTACCACCCCAGAACGTGGATGTCGCCCTTGTGTATATTCTTGTTTGAGTATATTATTTGTTTGGAGAAATAGTAACTGTGTGGAGAAATATTAACTGTGTGGGTTGTTATTGATAAGAAATTGTGTGGTTCCTCGCTTTACTAATTTTCTCAGCTGCTGTGTGATCTCCTGGGGAGATTGTATAACTGTGTGGATTTCGTTTACCTACTGTGGGAATTATTATTGACTTGATCATTTGTCTGCCGTCGGAGTTGTTTCATCGATGTATGCTGTCCGTATGATCAACGCCAGTGAACACGACTGAAAGAGTGGAACTGTTTGCCGTGTCAACCCCCCAACAACAGAAGAAGAGAGAACTTGAAGAAAAAACAGACTTTAATATAAACTGCTTGGATACATTTGTTTTGAGTAGACTCAGTGTAGGATATTTGTGATGAACTTTTCTTTAGTTATTTAGTAAAGAATATATTTACGTTCACCCGATTAATAGAAACGTTCGAGCCCATGTACAGATTTTAGTTATTTGTTGTCTGAAAGAATACCTGAGAAACTCAGTGTTTGCAGGCGTGCTCTGTGGAGTCTGTGTGTGTCTGAGAGTGTGTGTTTCTCAACAATCATCAACGACAAAACCTATTAAAAGAGGTCAAAATGTGAGTCCGATTATTTGCTGCAGAAAAGGTGCAAGGTTTGCATTTTGCATTAGGCAGTCACAACACCTTGCTTTATTATAATTAAATCATTGCAAAAGAAATCATGTTTATTGCAAATCTTGAATTTACATAAAATCTGACTGAGTAAGCGTATATGTTTGTAAACATTTTGTAATTACGCTATAAAAAGGAAAGAAAAACCGTGAAAACTTGAAGCATATAAAGCAATGACATTATCAACATTTTAAAAGACATTGGTGTTAAATTTTTTCCCAGTTTCCTTGACAGAAAGAGCATACAAAAGACCACAGATAGAACTTTGCACAAAACGTCTTTTTGCCAGTCCTATATGCGGTCTATACTTAATTTAGTAAATTAGAATTGGTTTTTCAAAAACATTCAGTTTTCTCCCATACTTCACCATAGTTATTGCTGGTTTGTCTTTTTCTATTTCTTTTTACTTTTATAGCATGTAAAAGGATACAATTAATGCATTTCGACAAATTTACAAGAAATTCTCTGATCTTCCCAAACATTAAGCCATCCTGCGCCTTCATTAGGCAAAAGTAACTGAAACCATCCGCGTTAGTTCACGTAAGTGTGTTCTTCTTTCACTGTACGCAAAGCGTCACTCACACCTGGAACAGAGTTTATTCTTTTAGTATACACTAGAGAATATGACAAACAACTATTTAGTTAGTATTCTCTGGATACTTTGGTCAGTTTGGCAAAGAGCAAAGTTTGGTGAGTCACCATGGGAATAATAATAATAATGAAGATTTTTATAGCGCATATTCACACTCATAGAGAGCATGCTCATAGCACTTAAAAGGGGGAAAAGACATGGGCTAAATGGATAGAACACGAGGGACGAAAGAATAAACGACAGTACTGACGACAAACAGAAAACGAAGATAGAAAACTCAAAAAGGCACCAAGTAACAGGAACAGAGAATATAGTGATTCTACAGAGAAAGATGGGTAGAAAAGTAGGATCCCGGACACTTAATCCCCGGACACTTAATCCCCGGACACTTAATCCCCAGACACTTAACCCTCAAAATGAAATTTCAACTAAAAAAATTATGAAGTGAATGAAAAATTTAATTCAAATTCAAATAATACTTAACTTCAACATTTATAACATCCCAGTCTTACGAGAGTTACCCAGAGTTACCACGCGACACATTTCTCTTACGGTTATACTATTTATAGTTCACAAAATAGCAGTTTTGAGTGTTGTGTCGCGATTTGGGGATTAAGTGTCTGGGGATTAAGTGTCCGGTCACCAGAAAAGTAGAAAGAGAAGAAGGGGGGAGGGTAAGAAGGACTATCAAACCAGACTGTGGATTTCCTCAGGTTTGAACGCCGTTGCTCTAACTACTAGGCTATTCACTAACCATTTGTTACCGTGGAATCAGTGTCGTTTTCAAACTAAACGGTTCTCGTCTATTTTTTTAATTTTTGTCTCACTGAAAAAGGAAATCGCTTTATTAAGATATTTATTGCAAATATAATCGTGAAACACAAAACTTGACACAAGCTATTGTTTTTTCTTTTGTTGTACACTATGGTAATAAAACATACATGGGATAGGTAAAAAGGAAAGTGGCGTCACTCTAAATTGTCTTCTCTTGGGGGCTCGTAAACAAGGTTTGAGTTAGTGTCAATGTTCGCGTCCGTACACGTTTAATATCAGCAATAAGGACGGAATAGACGAGAGTAAAATTAGCAAGAAGAGGTTGTTCACTTATACAAATCCCTTTATTGCACGTGCCCTTTTATCAAGTTTGGGACAAAGAGGTCGGTATTTATTATGCAGAAATCTTATTTTTTAAATTCTCACCAGTTAGTTTTGCAGGTCCTGAACCTATCTACACTGAGCACGAAGAAATTAATTCAAAACATAAACAAAACAAAAGGAAAATGTATTCGTAATACTTTTATAGGGTGACATTGCCGGGGCGTTCTGGTATCGCTGTATTTCTTCATAGTGGGATCTCCTCCCTATGTCATGCATTTGTAAACCGTCATACAGCGGAGCTCCTTGCTCTACGACAGAGAGTAGACGTCTGTCAGTGACTGTTTTCTGTAGAAATTTTTCTAAGCATTTCATTCACGAATAACAGCACAAAGGATTAACGTTGTAGAGGCATCTCGGAATTTATTCATTTGTTTTTGTTGTTTTTGTCTAAGTCTTTCCTTAACATGCATCGCCTCTTACACATTCAAAAGCAAATAACTCAAAAATGTGATCTGAAATAAAAAAAATAATTTGTCTTATATATTGCGTATTTTGATTTACATAAAAGTGGAAACCAAGCTATACAGAAATACCAGTGACATATTACTATAATCAACTAAATGTTTGTGACACCAAATCCACTAAAAGAAAAAGTGAAATTTTCTTGCGATGTCGTTATAGCCAAAACTCATTGTGTCTAATAATATTTAGCAACATCTGATGATATTTACCTTGTCCTGTGGAGCACAGTTTTGTGGTCGCTGGAGATACAGACCGATCTGATGCGTCACCACTGAGAATATAACAAAATTGTAATTATATCTGTAAATATATTGTTTTACAATATAGCCAAGTATTTGCATTTTCTTTATCTGTTTAATATATTCCTTATAGTTTTACTGAAAATTATTTATCGCAAAGTGTTAAGAAAAGTTTGGATATAGTATTACAAGAAGGCTTTGAGTGGGAGAGGAAGGCGGTTGGAGATTCAATGTTCACTTACAGGCGTGAAAAAGTTCAGTAGTGTCCCTTTTTATATAATAATACTTTTGAAGCTTTCAGACCAAACTGTAAGGGGTTAGTAACCTAGGATTTCAGTGTTTCATATAAAGCAAAGCAAAGAAGTTACGAGTACTAAAATATTTTTATGTTAAATCAAGAAGTAGAAGCGTTAGCTTAAAAATTGTCGCTACAAAGGTACAATATACAGATTAGAGTCTGCACTTCAAACATCTTAAACATGTTGTACAAAACGTGCCGCAAATGCAGTAACTTTTATTATAAGCATTTATTTAACACTCAGACAATACTTACTCTCCTTGGTTTCGCTGTTCAAGCCTTTGACTGGAACCATCTGTAAGTAAAAATTAACACCTTGTAAAAATCTTAAATAATATTTGTTACCATGCCATCCTGCCTCAGCTTCTCTTTGTTAATTTGTCTATTGCTTCCTTTAACATACGTGTCAGTGTTCCTTCCAAATATACGTTTACTCGTGCATATGCACGCGCGCGCGCGCACACACACACACACACACACTCGCGCGCACATGCAGCGAATCTGCGTTTAATTAAAAGCACTTTGCAGACAGTCTGTCAAGTAAAGTGCAGATGTTTATTATGTTTTTATTGTTTTCTTCATTGTGAATCTAATCAGTCCAATAAAATGACTGGCTACATATTCAATTAACAAAGAAGCATGAAACTGTCAACCTTTTCCAGTACACGGTAAAGTCCATCGCCGTCGCCACACCCAGATGACAACAACGACATTTACAACAACGACAACTGCCAACACCACGGCCAAAACGGCGATAGTTGTTTTGTCGTCTGTCTTTGTGTTTGTTTGCTGATCATCTTCTATCAACAAAGAAGCATTTAAGATCTCATGTTCATTTTATTTAATTTTTGATGGTGGTGTATAAACATGCATGCATGTGCCAAAAGGGTTTCTTGGCATGTGCACGTACGTTCAAAGCCTTTTAAAACACGATGTCATTGTTCAAACTTGTTTAAGAAAGAAAGACTTCTAAAAGCGAACTCATAGCCACTGATAAGGCAATCTTTTAATTGTTGCAGGTTCTTTGGTAAGTGGTGCTCTATCAACAGCTTTAAACTAGTAACCACTATCAAAAACACATGCTGGTCGCTACAATTGACTTCCTCTCCTTCATTAGATAAAAAAAAAGTTAACGTAAGGTCATCCTCTAATTTTTTTTTGCGGTCGTCGAGGGGTGAGGTGTAGAGACCTCACTTTTCTCGGGGCCAGCTTTACGTGAGGGCGGTGCCCATCTTCTCTCCCTCGCTGCCTTATCTTCCCCAACCCTCTATGGAGTCAGGTACCCATTCCCGTCAGCTGAGTTGACTGAAGGATGTTTGCTGCACTAATCAAGTACTGAACCAACGAGCGTTCACGGTTGGCTTGGGAGATAAGAAGTCTTGATGTCACAGATGTGGCCCTGTGTGGGCGATCTTTGTTACCTGTGCGTGTATGACGCGAGTGAAAGTGGAATTTTTCTACAATGCACCAAAACCAGCACGACGACGACGATAAAGAAGAAAAAGATAATGTAAGTAAGAGTTGCCACTGATCCTAGCAGTGATGCCAGGGTCCATGATGCTACTGCGTCTATGAGAGTGTTTGCTTCCTTTTGTTTCTCTGGTTCAGTGTGTACTTGTGTGTGTGTGTGTGTGTGTGTGTGTGCATGCTTAGTGGTGCTATATGTTTATAATAAAATTGATGGATGTGTGCAATGTAGACTTAAATCTTGC
Source organism: Marisa cornuarietis (assembly GCA_004794655.1). Lineage (NCBI taxonomy): Eukaryota > Metazoa > Mollusca > Gastropoda > Architaenioglossa > Ampullariidae > Marisa > Marisa cornuarietis. The sequence goes on along the minus strand of SMMW01000065.1, from coordinate 24,168 downwards.
CTTAACATATACATTAGCTTCACTGACTACTCATTGCAGAAAAGTAAGAACCTTTTAAACAGATATTTTCTAGTCCAGCTTTAGCCAGGTGCTATTGTACAATTGTTGAATAATTTTCATGATTGCTATCTCAGTACAACTTAGTTTAGGACAGGTAATCTCTAATTTATTCTAAAAAGATAAGACAAATGAAACATATTTTCGTTATTTGTAAATGAATTTTTCCGGGTTTTCTTATATTTTAGTCTGTAAAAGTGACATTAAATCTTCAAGCTATGTGGTACAGAATATTGTTTAAAGGTCTTTAAATTATTTTAAGAAATTTTTTCTGGTATACTTAGGTAAGCAATCTTGTGAAATACAGAAATTACATAATGTACATAACTTATTAGGCATAAGCAACAAATTGATGCCAATGTAAATGTCACATTTTAGTATGCTTAGAGAGTTTACACGCTTACATATGTATATTTTCATGTATGTGTGTTAAAAGAAAAAATATATAAAAAATTGTCTGATTTGTTTTTTTTTAAAGAGAGAAATCGACTGGAAAGACAGTTTAAAAATTCGTGCATTGTTGTAAAAACGTTTTACTCGAAAAGCAAGCTTACTTTACTACTCTTAAAATATTCTATTTTGTTACTTTAATGTATGGACGTGTAAGTAAGCGCGGTTGTTTTAGTACTGAGGTTAATAGAGTTTATGTTTTTTTTATATATTATTATGTTTATGCTTCTGACACAGCCGTGTTTTCCATACATATTACACTCTTATAACAACCTGCTTACACACCATCAACTTAGTTACCGATCGACCGTCTTGTAAATATTAAGGCAACAACAGCTACAAACACAGCATATTTTACGGCAAAGTGAGTAAGGGGTTGTGAACTAACTTTTTAACATCGGCCTCTTACTGTCAATATGTGCAATATGGTGTGGCACACTGGGGTGTCGATATTTACGATTATGCAGATATTCCATGTTTGACCTCAAGAACCGATATGATGACCACGCTTAAACCTCCATTACCTGTACTGCTTAAACAAGGAAATGAAAGCTTTCAGCAAAATATAAAGCTTGTATGTCAGCATTAACGTGTTGACTCAGCTTTGCCACTCAGGATATACCGGTGTGTGTAAAACAGCAACATTTTGTTTCTTTAATAGAGAGAATCACAACATTTTAGTGTCTGTACAAATTTGACTTAGTCACAAAGAAACAGTTGAGATGCCTTTTCCTCAATACCTCATTCACAATCTTCAGAAAGTCCAGAAATCAGGTGCCCGTCTCGGTTTCCGGACTCGAAAATCTGAACATGTTAACCACTTCTTTACTCTCTTCATTCGCTACCAATTTAAGCTAGAATAGACTACAAGCTCACAACTTTATGCTATGGATTCATTCAAGGCTTTTACCTCTACTGCTGTACAGAAATCTAGTCTGTCCACACCCCTCCCGAATCCTTCGCTCCTCATCAGACTCATGCATTCTGTCCATCCCTACCACAAAAGGGAGTCAAATATGGACAAGGAAGGTTCTCCCTCTGTGCTGCTAAGCAGTGGAACTCGCTTCCACATCACATTCACCACTTGGACTCGAAAGCTACATCCTAATGTTCTCTGAAAACATATCTACCACAAAGTACTATCCCTGATTTGCTATTTTAACTCCTTTTTCATGCCGTCTGTCATGCTAACTATCATGTAATGACTTCATCTTACACTGTTTACAGTACCTATATACCTTCATACCTTCATCGTGTACCTCATGTTTATGTTGTTGAGTGTGTCTATACGTATCTCACCTTCCACTACCGGTTATCTTTCATGTATCTCTACTGGTCTGTGGAGAGAGTGCGATCTATAATGGTCGTGATGCTGCGCATTATTAGTACATTTCAAGTATTATTTTATTATCCGCTTGTTGGTCTTAGTATAATCTAGTAAACACTGTCCAATGAACTGAGCCAATAGCCCTAAAATAATTTTAAGATCACCTAAGACACGCCTAGTTGTGATTATGGTCTTCAGCGAAGGCTGCCCTATGAGCTCTAGATTCATCCTTGTAGCCCACGTTACTCGGGTTCACTTGAACTCAGCGACAGTAATATTGTGGGTCGTCCCTATGCCTCCCTTTTAATCCAGGCCACCAACGCTAATTTAGATTATAATCAATAATCAACTATTGGCGACTTGGTCATGCCAATTTAATATATATATTCGTGTGTTAAGACTATGGATTATTTCTTCAACTTGTGTCATAATCTTTTGACAAACCTTCTGAATACACATACTATATCTCTAGTCCTTCATAATGTAAGACGCTAAGATATCAAGTCTAGGGACAAAAGGTTAATCACTTAATTATATTCTTATGATGATTACTGGTTTTGTCATTCAGTTTGAGACTTCATTAGACCGTACAACTCCATTTCCGTTTCAGCTGAGACCACTGAAAGCTTTTCCATCTATCAATTTAAATCTTACCTATCTACTTAAGTCTACTCAGAACTTTCCAGCTATGTTTACGCGTATTCTTTTACATATTTTAGTGAATTAACTATTTTTTTGCACGCATTGAACTGCAGCAGCTTTAGTCACTATGCGTGTGTTTCCTTATTTGAACGTGTAGGCGTCAGGCAGGGGACGCAATCATCCGTGTCGTCGCGCGTGGGTAGTTGTCGGACTTGATCCTAAGACGAACACATGTGGCGCTTGGCATTGTATAGCATTGTTTTCATACTGAGGTTGTGAGGGGTAAATTTCATAACTTTTTGGTTCTAACTTCTTTATAAGACTGTAAAAATAATACTTATCATTTGACTGAGCGTTCTCTTTTCATTTACTGTTTTGTATTTTGGCGAAATTTCATTGCGCGTTGCTTATCTATTGTTTTTTGCAACCTTTCAAAACACGTACTATATCTGTCCATGCGCATGACAGAGAAACCTTGGTACTCTTTGACAACTATATACAACCAAGAGCACAGGCACGCCACAATTTATGAATAGTTTCTTTCTTGCCTACAATCTAAATCACATGGGACTTAACCTGTGCAATCTCATCTACCTATTATGGAAGAGTTGTGTCCCACTGTGTCAACTCCTTCATTTTACTTTTAAATTAGCTGTTGATTTTTAAGACTGCTTTACCTGTATTTATTTATCTGTCATTAATTTTTTTTAATAATTGATGGTATTGGAGTGATGTCTCCTCACCTAACAGGCTAAATGGGACAGCATTCCCGGTGCTATTCTGTTTTGTTTGAAACCTGATTTTGTTTTATCGTCACCAACTTGTGGATCTACATCTTTATTTTTTCTATTGCTGGATTGTCTGTGACTTTCTGTGTAATTAACGTGGCGTACAATAAGGTGCACGTTTGCTTTTATCAACCGGCATTTGTTCAGCAGAAATTATATTCAATTTAAAACCCTAAGCCACATGTTTGAAGAACATAACACAAATAAAGTTCTGCTGCTGCTAGTGATGGTTGAAGAGGAGGTATGACAGATCTTGAATGCAAGAAAAAGCTAGTGGACTTCGCGTGGCCCAAGCGAAGTACAAAAAATAGAGACACGCTTGACTCAGCTGTGTGTAGGACCATGACTGAGTTTACTCTCCGCTAGACTTCACGCGTCCATACTCACAACTTTGTGACTAGAGGGGTCGTTTAACAGTTAAGCAAAGAGGCTTCTGTTGTCAGGCAGTCCCGGAACTTTCAGAAAATACAATTTACACAGCTGTTTACTCCACACGCACTATATCAAAGCTGAACGTATGATCGATTACACATTGTTCAAGTAAATTTCTTTAAGTTGTTCTAATCAAATTGTAAAATTTTTGGTAAATGATCAGAAAGAGGAGAACAATGTATAGTGTGTGGTTTCCACACTTTATGAATATATCAAGGACGTGGTCATATTACTTAAATGTTGCTGCCAGTGGGTTTAAGTGTGTGTTTGCAATATCAGTGTAAGTATGGTGCTAGTATGTTGGCACAATATCAAGAAAATACCCGCCTTCTCTGCCATAGCACCATTTAAATGTTGGGTAGACACTGATAGCTCTTAGGTATTATTTTACCGAAAATCATGAGCGAAATATATTTTTTGTGCATATTGACACCGGAACCCTTTATCCGTTTAGATACATATTTTGGAGTCAGTGAATGCATAACACCTTCCTTGTAAACACAATGAACTCAATCAAATACCTATTCAAGAATGTAAATATTTCCTTCATGTTACTGCCTACGTCTTTCATTATTAGCACATAAGGTAATGTTTGTATTTAGAGTCATTGCTCACGAAGATATATATATATATATACCTTTCTTGGTATAACTTAAACAATTTAAAAATATTCTCATACAGCACACCTTAGGGATTTTCTGTCAAGAATACAGATAAAAATGGTCTTCTGGCCGCTGCCCTCAGTTAAAACGAATATAAATAACAATCACTGATTTTTATTTAAGGATTGTAAAAAGGAAGCTGAGTAATGCTGGATTGAAAATACCTAAGGCAAAGACTTCTTTGCTTTTAACTCATTTGTAGTCACTTACGCTAATGTAAATCATGAGGTAAAAATAAGTTTACTTATAGCACTTCAAAACACACACAGCCATCTTCTTCTTCATCGTCGCTGTCCTCGTCGTTCTCTTAGTCTTCGTTGTCTACCTCCTCTATGCGATCTTCTTCGTCTTTTCTAACTCACGGCTCATTGCCTCATAAGCCTGGCGTACCGTGATGAAAATTCTGTGACAGCCCAACTGTGACCACACTAACTGCAGAGCTATGCATGCGAGAAATGTGAGCACTTATTGAGGCGTAAAAATAATTATTGTCAAAACCTGCTACGTTTTTAACCTTATTGAGATTCATGAACAGGTATGTTTTATAGATGTTGATTAACGATTTACGCCATTTCTGTTTCTTTGATTTATAGTTCAGCTACCGGTCACTCTTAGTACCCAGTAAACTATTCAAATTCACTCTCGTCATACGTGCACAGGTAACAAAGATCGCCCTAAGGGAGCCACATCTGTGACATCACAACTCATTGCCTCCCAGGCCTGGCGTAGAGTGATACGATGCTGTGACAGACCGACTGTAACCAATGTTTCTGCAAAACTATACCTGCGAGAAATGTAAGCACTTACTCAAACGTTAAAAAACTAGATATAAAAGCGACATCTTTAATTCTATTCAGATTCATGAAGAGGTATATGATGTAGATATTGATTAATAATTACCACCACGTTTTTCCTACCATCGTTTGTTTATATCTTTGATTTCAGAGTTCAGCCGCCGGTCACCTGCAAACCTTCGTAGATATTTTCTTTTTGTAAGAAATATTCTGATTGGTTGATCTGTTTCTCACCGAGTATATATTTCGTCCTGCCAAAGAGTGAACAGACACACCACATCTCAAGCTTTTTCGGTTTTGCTGACCTGCTTCTGCTGTAAAAGGTGAGTACATTGTAATATACAACTTATGAAGGAAATGTCTTGTTCAAGAATATGCAGCGTGTGTATTTTTGATTAGATTTTCTGCATCTCATTTAAATGTAGAAGTCATATCACGAGGCTGAATGAGTTAAAACTGAACAAGAGAAACTTAAGGATTTAGAAAAACTGTTGGTAATTTAAGTAAGGAGAAATGTTTTATTAGGTGAAAGTTGCTTCTTAACAAAAGGCAAATTTGGTTAGGAAGCAACTTCCACCTAATAAAATATTTCTCCTTATTTAAACGTATTGTGTTTTTAATTCAAAATGTAAAACTGAGATACACTTTTGCAACACGTTTCTTAACCTTAAAACTGTTCTAAAGAAACAAAATATCTTCTTCGCCATTTTGATGCATTGCAGAAAAACATAAAAAAATTGTACTGACAGGACGGAAAGTTAGAGTTTTAGTTTTAAAAATTCTAAAATTGTGATGTGCACTTTAAACTGATTATCTAAATAGAATTAAGGCGTAAAAGTGTTTAAAATTATAAATGTGTTGTGCAAATGACCCTTGATCTATATCTTTTCACTATCTACCAATTATTGTAAAGTCGTTCTTATCTATTTGTCAGTCTGACCAAGTTGTTTAACGATACGCCAATGTAACCTCGGTCGTTTACAAAAAAGAGGAACAAACTTTTGCACTTTACTTCCAGTACTAGGTTTGCATTTCGTCCAGAGGTAGGGACACCTTTTCTTCGTCTCCAAATCTTTCTTTTCACTGACCTATACTTCACATTCAAGACATTGTTTAAAGCGATCCGTGCTTTACGTAAATCAACTTAAAAGTTCGGACCTGGCTGGGAGAGAGTGACCATAAATAATGATAATAACACAAAAACTTACTGTTTTTAAAAAAAGACATCAATTATTATTATTATGTTTGAGTGTTTTGCTTTTATTATTATTTATTATTATTTATTATTATTATAAGTTTGAAATAAACATGTTGGTAAAGGGGAGGTCATACAGACCACAATAATAAGAGAGATATAATCAGAGTGATACGCGAAACGAAGCAAATTAAATGACATTAAATGTTAACTGTGTGTGTGTGTGTGTGTGTGTGTGAGAGAGAGTGTGTGTGTGAGTGTGTGTGTGTTTGTGTGTGTGTGTGTGTGTGTGCGTGTGTTCGCGCGGGCGCGTCTGTAAATATGCGTGGGTTTGTCTGCGTGTGATTAGAAAAAAATGTTGTGGATTCTGTGGAAGTCATCTTGTTTTGTGTAGTCTGCGATTGGATCTAGCTTTACTTCTTTTAAGGGATTTCCTTTGCAGATGAAAATGCTACTGGTGTTGCTACTTTTGGTGAGCGTTGTCACTGGGTGGGCAGCTGGCCGCTGAAAAAGAAAGTGCTCATATCTCTAGAGGACAAGTAAGACGCTGAACTTTCGATCTGTACCTCAGCTTTCTTCATATAATTTCTTTCCGCATCATATAGAACATATGCTAGTTTCACTGAGATATATTATTATTCAATGGGTCACTGTGCTCACTGATAAGGATGTTTAATTAGGAAAGGTATACATGAAAAAATATAACCCTTTGAACAAACAAAAAAAAAGATTCTATAATTACTAGCAAACACAAAAACTGTTTAGTCTGATACAAATTGTTATCATAGTTTACCCAAAATGGGTAGTCGACTAGATCGCACATTTTTTGTTTTGTAGCATCTTTCACAATGCGTGATGTTAAATAAATAAATAAATAAATGTTGACGTATATAGTAAAATGCAGTAACTAAAGTCATCCTTTAGATTTTATCGATTTTCTCTTGTTCGCTGCTGCTAATAAACAACAAGCCCTATGATCGCATTTCTGAAACGTTGCTGCCTTAGCGAGGCATTACTCTGTTGGTAAGCAACATACAGCTTATTACTGCCTATTCGTCAAATATACGTTATTTAAAAATTAACCATGAAGTCCAAAATGTTACTAGGGACTCTACTACATTAATAATAAATGAAGACTTTTATAGTTCATATTCACAATCATTAAGAGCAGTAGATATGAAATAGTATATAGTCAATGCAATTCTCCATACCTTTTTTCTTTTCCTCTTTCTTTCTCACTCTCTCTCAAACACACAGATATATATATATAAACATACACACATGAGCCAAGCGGTAGAAAAGACGCAGAAGTGCAAAACTTTTAATAATGATTCTTACTCTAATATTTCAGGGGTTTTATCACAGGAACTTCTATCCGCCAGGCCGGGGTAAGAGATTTGAGGATCCAAGAAACATAGAAATACTACTGAAACAGCTCCATAAAAAACAGGATTGAGCGGATGGAAGCTATCGTCGTCTGCTTGAAACCGGCTTCCAATCAGTCCCTGTTGTCATTCGACTATCGTTAGCACAGCTTTCTCTTGAATAAACATTTAAACCACTAAACCAGTAAATTTAACTTATAAATCTTACTGAATCGTTGTGAGATTTATTTGTATTAGTGCTTCCTATGTAATTTTTTAGCCTCAATGGCCTTTGATAATTATCATTCTTTTTCTTCTTTTTTATATCAGGACATTGAGACGCAATACTCGGAAAAGAGAACCACACGAAAGTGTTTATCAAACCGCATTGCTTCACTCAATGATTGTATACATCCACAATTATGCCAAACAATTTTTAGACGTGACATCTCTTCTAAAAATGTGAAACCTGTCTAAAGATTATTGACCACACGAGGACAATAAAATTAAAAACATACAAAATAATAAGTAATAATGCTGCAGATTTACATAGCGCCTTCATGTATTGTACTGAAAACTCAATGTGCTTTACAAACATTTTCTGATTACACAGCACTCATATAGCACACATGCAACCGATACAAAATGTATATAACACACATTCTGACGACAGGGGAAGCCGATGGCCGAGTGGGGTCGTCCGAACTAATTAAGAGCCATCACTAGCAGCAGCAAAAGCTTCATCTGCATCGGGAAGCCAGAAATAAAAGTAAAAAAAAATAACATAAAGTTAAAAGATTCCATATTTATGTCCATCTACCAATTCTTGCTTTCATAAAACAAAAAAATGCAAACAATGTATTTGCATCAAGGGCTGTCATAAAAGAACACACAAGGTAAATCTTTAATAACATTTTTAGCTCAGCAAAATATATGTTTTTTTGAGCCTCAGCTACGCAGTTATTATCGATAGTGATATATATTATGTTATATATATATATATATATATATATTATGTTAAATCCAATACTTAAATCCAAGATAACCTTAAAACAGCTAATAAATGTAAATAGCACCCAGCACATCCATCCAGCGACACTCTTCCGCCTACCCGCGATAACACACGATAGTCGTAATATTTTGTTCCACGGACCGGACAGACATTGAAAAGGAACTGTAAAGTTTACCGTTGAAGAAAAAACGATCGTTTCAAAAAATACAACAGAGTTACATGGCGACGTGGAACAGCTGGTGCGTCAATTGATGCAGACGAAAAGAAATAATGTTCTGAAATAGCCTTGTTGAAATAGACTTTTTGAGGAATACCTTTTTGTACTCTGGCTAAAATATAAATCATAATTTTGGGAGTATTTTGTTTTGGTGCTCAACCCCCATGCTGGCAGTCAATCGTCATGCTAAAAAATGCATGGGCTTCCATGCTAACTTTGGCTCTTCAAAAAGCAACACTTTGTGTTGATTGATTTAAAGCAATAAGCACATTTCCTGGTGCTGTTGATGATATTGTGCTTTTTAAAAGTATATATGCATATAGAAACATAAACATATAGTAACCATGGCACCACAAAAATGTATTAAGTGCTAAATGTGAAGAAATAGAAAAACAGTAAGAACAACAGTTAAATGAAAAGGAACTTAGTGCAAAGTATGCGATTTGTATACATGTGCTTAAAATTAGTCATTCAGTATGGCTATTGACGAAATCGACAATACTAAACATAAAGTGGCTATTAAGGCAGAGGATATCGTGGAAGTTGTAAAATAGTATTTAGTTTTATATTTATAATACTGTAATAATTAAATACTCTTTTTAATTAAAACATAACAAAAATTTGTTCTATATAAAATGTTCTATATATATGGCAATAAAAAATACAGAGCAGTAAGTGGTTGGAGCCAGAACATTTTCAATGCATTAACATTATTTCTAATAGGGGGTGTGGGGGTGCTAGACAATCGGGTACGACCATCCCTACAGTGCCGATTGTTGTGGAGTGCCAAAACACCAGTGTATTTAAAATTACACAAACCCACCAAACTGAACAGATAGCAGAGCGCAGTAAATTCTCCAAGATTAAATTCACGAAAATGCCGATGCACTGTTGCGGGGGAGGTAGGGAGGTTAATTTTTTAGGAAGTAAAAGGGAGGGGGAGAATGAAACAGTTTGCCGTTTCGACCACCCCGCGAGTTGGTTCACCACAATCGATAGTCGATTCGACCAAATCACCCGTAAATGGATTCGACCACAAGACTAAACAAATCTTGATGTAATCTCTGTTATTTGCATAATGGTGCACGGCATTCTTTGTCTCTTGGTTCGTTTGTGCGGGCGGGCGTGTGTTTGCACACGTCCTTGCAAGAGAGAGAGAAAGCGAGAGAGCGTGTGTGTGCGCGCGCTTCTGTATAAGAAAAAGAGAAATCGAGCGTTTGTATGTGCGTGTTTGTATGTGTGTGTGTGTGTGTGCACGCGTCCATGCAAGAGAGAGAGAGAGGCAGCGTGTGTGCGTGCGCGCGTGTGAGTAAACGAGAGGGTGAACGACCGTTTGTGTGTGTGTGTGTGCTTGGGTCCATGAGAGTGAGAGAGAGCACGTGTGTGCGCGTGTGTGTATACGAGAGAGAGAGAGCGTGTTGTGTGTGTGTGTGTGTGTGTTCACACGCGTATGCGAGTGAGAGTTTGTAATGTATGCGAACGCGATGGAGCGAAAAGGGAGTACGAATTACAGGGAGGAAAGTGAACTAGGGAAGACCGCTGTTGTAGTATAAAGTAAAGTGCTAGAATTATGTCAGTGTATAAAGTTCAATAATTTCGTGACATGTTAAAACCGTTATTACAAGGCCAGAGAGTAACATGTAGCATCCCCTATCGTAGGAAACTGCTAAATGGAGCATTGAGTACCGCGTATGTGATTACAGACTAAACTTCCTATGTAGCCTGCCCAATATGGCCTTTTGACAACATACGCGTATACTCGGTAGACACAATGCGAACCCAGCGAAATTAAGGACAAACATTATAAAACTACATACAGCTTACCATTCCGACTCTTAATACCACATACAGCTTTCTACTCCGACTCTAGCAGCATTAGTAATTAAAGGGTACTTATTAGCGAGAACTACAATATTTTTCCGGCCATATTTCCGTAAGCTGTGTCGTTATTTTCTCTTTCTGTTTTATATTCAATATGTATTGGTGTGAAGGCCCCATGGGATTTTGAAGCTGAGTGCAGGCGTCTAGTTTGCACATTTCTAACGTTGCTCCTACTGTTTGCAACTAGGGAGCAGGTGTAGGCACACAGGTATAGTTATAAAATACGCAAAGAGAGAAAAAGGTGTAAAAAAGAACGTGAAATGTTTCAGACTAAACACAGGTCACTTCATGGTAAGAAAGAAAGAAAGAAAGAAATAAACAAAACAAACACACAAATTTAGACCTGAATGGCTGGACGTTCAGCAGTTGCCATGAACTGTAAGGTCAAACTACAGGTTTATAGCTCTATAAAGTCACAGAACCAGCAATAAGATAAATCTCATCTAGACTGTGAAAAGGCATCGATCTGTCAGTAATCTAGTTGAAGAGTCCAAAAACCTTTGATCAACGAAGAAAGAGTCAGAGTTTCGTTACGATTGTTGTCCGGATAAGAACCTGTAGATGAACGTGATTACAAAAATAACTGTGCATGGACAACCTGAGAATCATGCTGTTGACTAAAATAACGATCATGCTGAACAACTTGCATAATGACGACTTCAGCAGGCAACATTTATTTCTAACTGTTTTTCTTCTTCACCTTCGTTTCGTGTCTTCTCGATGCATTTGACGGCCCTCCTGCTAGTGATGTTTGTAGAGTTTTGTATTCACTTTGCAAATGCTGCACATCTTTAAGGGAATAAAAAGTAGCCTTATTGTATCACAATTTTACTAGTACCTTCTTGCCACTTGAGAGCAGGTGTAGGCAACATGTATAATTAACAAATACACGAACAGAGAAATTATCGTAAACAAAGAGTGTAAGACTTTACAAAATGTTGCAGTTCGAATACAGGTCTCTCCGTTTGAAACTTTATTGTCCACTTTTCTATATTTTTTCCATACTAAAAGTTGTAAAAACTTAGAAGATCATAAAATGCTTTAGTTTGAGATATTGTTGAAGTAACGTGTTAGTAATAACGACTCTTTAGATTTTGTTTAGCATGTACGCGCACTTAATGTGTGTGTGTGTGTGTGTGTTTTGTTTTTGCATTTTTTATTCGGCATTGTACTTCCCTCAGACACATATTTTGGCATCTGCATTCTTGATGTTTATGTCTTCTTTGATGTCGTGTTTTACACTAAATATTTTACGGCAAGACCTCTCACTTTCCTATAATAATAATAATTAATGATTTGTTAGTGTGAAATGTTTGCATCGTAGTGTCCCATTTTTTCAGATGTTAATGTCTTTACATCAAGTCTACATTTTTCCTGTTAATATGTATTTACGATGAAAATCATTCTTACAATCACTATTCATTCGTAAACACACACACACACACACACACACACACACACACACACTGTGATAACAAGTTTTTAACCAACATTTTATCTCGATTTTTCTCTACATCTCACAGGAGACAAACCACCAGTCACTGTCGACGTGCTTCATCCTATGTCCCCCGAGCACAATATAGACACCAAGCAGCTGCCTTGCCTGGTCTGTCACAATCGTATACAACACAAACAGTTCTCCCTCGTTCTTTTTTAAGCACGAATCCAAACGAAGAAGGATTAAATTCTTTTTTATTGACACGAAATCGAATGAGTACAGGTCCAGTTGTCAAGTCCGTGTTAACTCGACATTTTTCAGGATGTCAGGACTGTCAGGACTGTCATGTCAGCGTGCACAACAGCTTCTGTCAGCATGTTATTGACATACGAATTTATGTGGTGCTTTCGGTTTGCATTTAAGGCCTGGACAGCAAACCCCCAAAAAGACAAGCCCCTTTCGACAGACTCTTCCACGACCTAAACACTGCAACACACACACACACACACACACACACACACACACACATGGAGAGAGAGAAAGAGCACAAACATTTAATCAACACTAATTTCTGTGCACCATTGTTTCTTTAAAACGCAAGAGGTTAAGATATGCAAATGTACTCGCTATATGTACGCCAACATATAATGCTCTTACATCACAAACCTAAACAAGTGCGAATTCATGCAGCTAAAACACAAAATACAAAATCCTTTTATGCAGCTGCCTTGTATACAGCTAGAAAGATAAGTATCGAATAATCAAAAAAATTTAAAACAAACGGGGCTGAAAACTTAAGGTCAACTGAGTACGGGACACGCAGGTCACAGTCATGTTGTATTTCTTTATTTGCTGTTTGGTTAAATGTCACTGAAAATGAATTGTGAAAGATACACACACATATATATATATATATAGTACGACGATTTAAGGGTGATGCCATTCACACTTTTATGTGCCAAACTGTTAATTTGCCTTTAAAACCACCATCTAATCTTAAGCACTGCTTTTTCAGCGGTGTTTGCATTCAGCCTCAGCCTCTGCTAGTCTACACGTGAACAGGTGACCACAAGTCAGTTATGGGTAAAAGGTGACAATTCTTGGAATTGGCGAGTGTCTGTCCATATCGCATACCTATCGAGTCACACTCATTATCCTTTTATTATCCTTTAGTAAACCCACAACTAGCCATCTCTGACAAGAGGAAGCTACCATCATTCTTCGACAACAACTTTTCTAATTTCTCCCACAAAGCTGTTGTAATTTTTCTTTAAAACCACCAACTACTCTTACCTACGCTATTTAACTTAGTTGCTTTTGTATTGCATACAGGTGACCAGAAGTCAGTCATGGGTCCAAGGTGACAATTCTCGGGAGTACCAAGTGTTTGTCCATATCCCACCCCTCTCAATTCGGTCCCCTAACATGAAATGCCACTTAACTAGGGCAGACAAACACTCAGAAACCCACTCATTTTTTCTTTTATTAACCCACAACTATCCATCGCTCAAGGGGTGCCACCTTTATTCTTCGACCACTAGACTCATAGACTTTTCTAATTTCTCTCAAACCCGTATCGAGATGCTAAGTTCCCACAAGGTCACTGTGTATTCTGAATGAATAAGTTATTAATCCGAGATGTTTAACCGTCACAAGCAGCAAAGAAACATTACTACGATGGACGAGAAAAAAACCGAAAGTCTTAGTGAGTCTTACTGCCAGTCTTCCGTTCACTTACAGGTAAAATACTTGCATCCGAGATCTCCTGCTTCGCGACTAAAGCCATTACCAGCATCAGCAAAAGAAGCTTCATCTGCATTGGAAAGTAAGTAAATAAAGTTTCTTTAAAAAAAATCACACTTCATTGACACGAAATTTCATAACCACTTTTTAAACAGATTTCAACATCACCGTGTACTCTTTAATTTTACTGTTATTCAGTTTTTGATTACATCCATCCAGTCATTCATTCCTACATCAGACAAATATAAAATATAACCAATACACGAATAATACATAAATTATACATTTGTTTTATTTATCAACATATAAGAACACCATGGTGCTAGTTTGTTAATATCGTTTAGCTTAACAATATATATATATATATCATTTCTTGCTAGTTATTATCTAGTTAGTGATTATCGATAGTGATAGCTTTAATTTCAGGTGAAATAGGATCAATCCAAAGCTTTAATCTAAGATATCCTAAAAAATTATACTAAATAAAAATAACAGCCCCTATAAATCTCATATAATGGAAAAGAAACAATATTATAGGGTACATTCATACGAGAACGAGAACGAGGCTGAGCCTAACCGGCTGGACAGCTCTCGTGTTCCACATTTATTTCTTGTTATACTTGGTTGTAAGTAACTGCAGTTGATATCCAGTTTGTGCCAGTATTTTCGTCACTGACTGAGCTTTAGTTTCTGCTGTGTTTTGTGGTCGGCCGAAGGAATCACTCAGACTTTTGTTCTTCACCAATTTTTCGGAGCGGTGCCATGTCAGCCATTACTGCTCAGCTTCAGCGTTCTGTATGTACGGAAACCACGCGAACCTCTTCTTCCAATATTTTGCTGGAGTGCAGTTATTTTAATTATGACTGACAGTGTTGTACAGGACAATTATTCTGGTTTCACTGTGTCTTTTTTCCCAACTCCGTCGATCTATTGCTTGATGTACAGCTACTTCTCTTCTGACGGCAAATAAATAATCTACTCGGAGATACAAGGGAGACAACATTCTAAACACTAATGTACAGATTACAGGGCATGATCCACAAACACATCAATAAACACAGAATCTAGGGAGTACTCTATTGAACAGACAAGAAATGGCGCCCGTACCAGCAGATTCTCCAAATGCACAAGCGACAGAAAGCAAGCTAGAAAGAAGGAAAATGTTCATCAAAGACTTGGTGTTTATCCTCTTTCTCGTCTTAGGTGTAATCTTTGGTATTGGACTTGTTTTGGGACTAAAATACCTCCCAGGACCTTGGACTCCTAATGACAAGCGCAAGATCTTCTATGTAAGGTTTCCTGGCGATTTGTTGCTCAACATGCTCAAGCTGCTCATCCTGCCCTTGATCCTGTCCAGCCTGGTGAAGGCGATGGCCACGCTGAATAAGAAAGCTTCCGGCAAACTTGGGCTGGGCGCCATGATCTACTACATGACCACAACGCTGTCAGCCGTCATTCTTGGCATAATCCTTGTCCTGTCCATCCATCTCGGAGACCCACGTGACATTAACACCATTCCACGCAGAACACCAAATCGCTGGACGCTCTGCTGAACTTGATCAGAAACTGCTTTCTGGATAATTTAATGATGATGTGTTTTCAACGGGCGACAACAGACGTTGATTTGTTTAAAGCCGCTGCCAGAAACGTGTCCAATGGAACTGCAATGATGGACAGAATATGACTACCCCTAACATGCTGTTGATTGCCTCCTGTGGTTCAATCCAGAAATTCTTAACAGAATCTGGCTTTTATGGTGATTGTAAAACTAACCTGATGCTTTTACTACAAGAATTCGACTATGTTTCAATGATTTTAAACTAACCCATGCAACTGAAAGCACATCCATGTCATTGGTGGGCGGCCTCATAAGAAAATAATAGCGATGGGTTCAATGTGTAAGTTATCATGATCAGCCTGAAAAATAGGAAAACACTTGTCCTCGTACGTCCTCGATTCCAGAATTGACGACTGTAGGCCGCTAACATGTATCATGTATGTGTGGTGTTCTTTGTGTAAAGCACTTTGAGTTCATCTTAATGATGGAGAAAGGGTGCTATAGACATCATCATAATTATTATTATTATTATTATTATTATTGTTATTATTATTATTATTATTATTCATGATTTCCCTCAGTCTATTTCGTGCTTGAAATTCGGTAAGAACGTTACGCAAATAAATTCAAAGGCGTTCTCTGAGTTTAAAACAAAATGTATTTTGTTAAAATGTGTCCCAGTCAAATAAGAAAACCACATGCGAATATAAATGTTTGTAATTTTTCTCTTCTTTCTATTTAGCTTTCATGGACAGAACAAGTAAATATGACCTCATATTCGTAATAGTTGTTGTAATAGTAAAACTCACATAATGCTTTTAAAAAACGAGCTTTAAAATTTTTATGGAAGAAATAAAAAAAGAGCAGAATTTGCTTATTAAATAGTTTTTATGATGCTAATGTTTGCTACTTTTAAGACAGATTTAATTAAACACATTCCTACGCATTTTCTAGACATAGAATTCTAGAGATCATAGGCACACAAAATAATTGTAAAATAGGCATTTTGTATAGAAAAAAAGATTTTAACATTGATGTCATTTTGGGTACTTTGCACTGGCATCACTAAATATGATTTGTTGGCACACGTAGATCTTTTTTAACCTTAGTTTTTATCTTGCGATCCAGCTAGTAGGTTTTGATGTAACTCACAGTTGTACACTACACGTGCTGACGAGCAATTTTCTACAGTGGTTACTTATTTGTTGAAATACGTGGTTAGTAGAACAATAAATAATGTGCAGAAAATTTAGTCAACAAAACCGATTTTCACTACATTCTTGAACAAGATTATTACACAGCTTATTTCCTATTTTACAGTGTACTCACTGTTTAAAGCAGAGTTAGGTAAGTAGAACCAGCAAAGCTTGAGTTGTGGTGTGTGTGTGATCACTAGCTGGACAGAAGATATATAGAGACAGAAAAAGAGAGGAACGACACCTATTACCGCACGTTCAGCTTTGCCTTGGACTTTGCAAGATCAGGCGAACATTTTTATCTCTCTATAAAGTCACATAAGAAACAATAAGATAAATAGAAACTGACATCATACCTGCCCACTTATGTCTCTATTATGATTCATTAGAGAAACTTACTGCTAAATGTACTTGGTGATGAAAGAACTCTGGGTATTAACGTTTTGTCTCGATGGGGTAAAAAGAACTAAAGTGTGTAATTTCTGGACATACACGCTTATGTTTCGAAAGTATAAGCAATACACCTTTTCATGACATTGCATAAAGATTATGATATATATCAACGTCATGGATAAATGATTATCCAATTTATTAGAATGTTTAAGTTTATTAAACGGTCTGTTTACTTTATAAAGCACACACAAAGACATTACACATTTAAAAAGATATGTAGAACTTAAAACCTAACCTTTTTAGGTTAAGTGATGATGTCAAATAGAAGAAATAAAGAAAGACAGTAGCTGTGGAGAATGTGCAATTGGCATAAAAGGTTTAAAGTGAATTTAGAAAGGACGGTCGATGGACGGTTTGGAAGTAATTTATGGAATTTATGGTTCTAATGTTTGTTCAAAAAAGAAGGAGAAAGAGTCTTGTTACGATCAAGTCACGTTTCAGGGGAAATAAAACCCCAAGAAACTTTCTGGGACCGTAGTAAAATTAAAATCAGTCTTTTTTCCAGGGAAATATCGAGACCCAAAGGCAAAACATCTTCTTTATGAAGTTGTAAGGCGGTGTTCAGAACCTTGGAGACACTATATTTCTTTACCATTGAACACCTTTGGCACTGCTTTATTACTACGGTTCAAGCAAAAAAAAAATCTGCATAGTCTACACACCTTCCGATCACTTTGGAAAAAAAGACGATTGTCTTTGAGATCACTTTCTGCCCTTGATTTATAACTCAAGTCCCTGACGGTTGATGCTGGTGCTGCCTCGCACTGCCTGGGCATAGTAACTTCATTTTTTGCAAGCTATGCACTGGACATCAACCCTTTGTAAATTTGATCGCCTACCAACTTGTTAACGTGACAGTAATATTATAGTGCGTTACCAGGACTGAATGTATGGTTGTCTTTATTGAATGCTTACCTACCAATATTCTAAATTATTGCTTTTTGATATGCTTCAATAACAACGCTCGTTCACTACAAATGTACCCATTTAAACCATCAATAATGAGGCTGACTAAGAGGAGAGTCGCAAAGAGTCACATTGACAAGAAGTTTGTGGCTGAATGTGATTACAAATATAATGCTCCATAGACAACAAGGAAGACACTTGCTGTTGACTTGCTGATGTAGCAGGTAACATCTTCTTTTTTACTTTGGTTTCGTGACTTCTCGATTCACCTGATGCTCCTCCTAATAGTAGTGTTTGATGAAGAGTTGTGGCTGATCAGTAAGTAAACCAAGCTAATGTATCTTTCTTTCTTGTCTCGGACCTTATTTTAATACACACATATAAATAGAATATAAATTTGTCTCCATATGTCAACATTTATAGATGCAACTTCGCTTCTACAGAGAACGATAACAGTTAAGGAGAGACTAAATATAAAATTGTTTTTTCGTACTGTCTAACCAAAGTCCGCTGTCTCCACCACTCACTGTTCACATCAGTTGCATAATACGCACTAGACTTTAAGTATTTGAATAGTGTAACGCCTATGAAGAATACATTTATTAAGGAACATGGATATGATGTTGTAATAGAAAAACTAAACGGCTATTGTTCTAAATTATTGCCCCAATGCAATACTTGTTCATTAAAAACAATGTGTTCGTTCATACCCCAGTATTTGAAGTGGGTTGAGATGACTGGGACGATCCTAACGATTCTCGTCAACATCATTGTGACCGACAGTTTCTAATTTAGAGACTATTGACGCCAGTGTCACGGTGTAGGAGATAAACTAAAGGAGGAGAACGAATGTTGACACCGCATCGCCTGGTCTGTCACCACTCGCGTGATGTAGCCTCTAACACTGGTACAGACCACACAACAAACTCCAACATCACCAGTTAACAGAGATGAACTCTAGTTTGTATGTGGCTTGTTCCTGAGCGCAGGAGTAGCTTCTCTCGAAATTGTACACTTATTCTGGTAGATAACACTTTTATGACTAAGCTACACACACGCAAATACTATTTAGAAATGCTAATGAAAAAAGAATTCATTTCTAGATATACTAATTTGGTTTATCTTTGTTGATACTGCGCAACCCTAAAAATAGACTTAATAAAAGGTGTTTAAATGTACAAATCTCTGTTCATGTACATGCACAAATAATTTAAATGAAGAACTTTCTCACAGACACAAACAAAAAGAAAGAAAGTGTACAATCAGTATGTAGATACGTGAGTTGTGTCTACTTACTACAGCATCTGAGATCCGGTAATATTCACATAAAATTGTTATCACCCTCAGCTGTTAAAAAATAATACCTTATCGACACATGTGATTAAACATATAAAAAACATATTCACAACAGAATGATTTCACATTTTCTTCGTCGTCTGTCATTTCTGTCTTCTTTTTCTAGTATTCCGACATAAAATCACATGCACTGAAAAAAAAAACATATTACAAGCTCGTCACACGTGCAAAGATAATTCACCACCACCAAATCCTCCGCAGGAATACGTTTTCTTGATATTGCTCAATTATTACCGCAAAAGATGGACGATTGTAACTTCTTAAGCAAAATAGAAATGATTCCTTTTTTCCAGTAGAACATGATTTGCAGTTTACAAAAATCCTCCTCCTTCGCTCCTCCTCCTCCACACATCATCATCATCATCATCATCATCATCATCATCATCATCATCATTATCATCAGAAGCTTTATTGTATTTTTAGAACCAAAAATTACTAAAAAGTTACCACAAAAGTACACATTTAAAATAATAATTTGCTTCCATTAACATCCATATTGGGTTCAAATCAAACTGTATGTTTAGCAATGATGCATTCTATTTATTCTCCTGTTGAAAAGATATTAATATTTTCTTCTATTTAATATGAATACATCTACGTTTTAAGGCGTTAGCCTCTTAAAAATCTGTGTTCTTTCTGCATAAATTGTAATGTCACAAATCTTTTTTTTGAATGCTAGTGTCTCAGGAGGTAAGCACTCGATAATTCATCCATACTTGGGAAAAGTTTCTTTCATTTTTTTAGCATTTAAACATTTGAAACCCTTTAGAATGTTAAGCTAATTCAGTTTGCAGACGATGGACTGGTGTCCTTTGAAGAGTTCACCACTGATGTACGTCGTGGGGTGCTCCCTGGACGTCAAAGGCGCTTTCAACTACGTGGACAAGAAAGAGAAGCAGGAGGACGGCGCGCTCGATCCAACTGCAGTTGTTGTTCTTTTCGACGCAGAGCCTTATTTATTGAATCATTGATTATTGCGAGATTATAAATTGTAAATATGTCCTATAATTCCAAATTTTTATCAGTGTTTTCTTCATATTAATGTGTCGTTAGTTTTGAGTATAACAAAAACACAAGTAACAGAAAATTAACTTTTATTAATATTCCCTTCTTTCAAATGGCTACATATTATTTAGATTTTAGGAACGGTGATGCTTGGATAATTTAACAGCGTTTCATCCATGGCCACAAACGCTTTGTTTAAGTCAGCTGTGAAGTCGGATTCACAAGCCATGGAGACAAAGATGGGTAAGAAACAGCCTGATTTTGTACTAATAATTCATTTGATTAATATCTACACTTACGTTAGTGTGTCTGTGTGTGTGTTGGTGTGAGAATGTAAACATGATTTTTTATTGATCGACGTGTGTAAGGTGTTCACGAGACGTATGCATATAACAGACAGAATGTATGAGTAGATACTCGTGTATCTTTGTAGTCAGATGCATAATGTATGCATACAATATAGTAATGTATCATACTGTTCCCTTACAGGATCAACTAAATAGAGATGAGACGTGTGTTAATGTGTGTGTGTGTGAGTGTGTGTGTGTGTGTGTGTGTGTGTGTGTGTGTGTGTGTGTGAATGTGGAGGGGGGAGGAAGGAGTCCCCATACATCGAATGCATCTAAAAGAAGTTGGTTGTACTACAGCATAAAATAGCTTGAGAAACGTCTGTCTTCTCCTGTTTTTTGAGCTCTAACTGTGTCAAAGGTGGAACTTTCCCCTTTGACCGCAAACTGCTTAGCACCTTGAAACTGATTTACAAGCTATGACTACACGACAGGTATGGGAGAGGGCATGAAGTGATTGCTGGTGGTTTGTGAGTGTGTGTGCGCGCGCGTGTGCGTAAGGGTGTATATTATATAAAACACGTGCCTATATGTTCACGTTTTTGTTTAATTTGTTGGGCATTGACCTTGAACTGATTGCTGCTAACGACTACGCTTTGTAGTCGGACTTACAAGCCTTGGAGACAAAGATGGCTAAGAAAGAGCTTGATTTTGTTCATTTTAATAGATCTGTACAATTATGTCAGTGTGTTCGCTTGCGCGTGTGTGTGTTTGTCAATGTGTGTGTGTGTGTGTGTGTGTGTGTGTGTGTGTGTGTGTGTGTCTGTGTGGTTTAAAACATCCTTTTAAAATAGACCGTTAGTGTTAGCTTAGAGCTACAGGATTATTTCTGTATTTCAACAAGTCGGCATCTGCACGTGTACAACGTGTCAACGTGTTTGCTACATTTTTGTTTCACTGGTGGTTGTCTAACTGAAAGCAGCTAACGACTCCGCTTTGAATTCGGCTGTTGGAAAACTTCAAAGGGACTTAAACATCATTAAGACGAAGATAGGTAAGGCAGAGGCGAAGGTGTCTTGATTTATGGAACTACGTATGTAAGTCCGTGTGTGTATCCGTGTGTGTGTAAGTGTGTGTGTGTGTGTGTCAGTGTGTGTGAGTGTTTCTATATTTACCTCAGCCTTTTATCACACTCAGCTATTAAGATAATACCTTATCGACGCATGCGATCGATTAAGCATATAAAACGTATTCACAGCAGAATGATTACACTTTTTCTTTATCGTCTATCTGTGTTTTCTTCTTCGTCTTCTTCTAGCATTCTGACATAAAATGTCATGCACTGAAAGAAATCCTATTACAAACGCGACACACGTGCAAAGATGACTAACGATTGCCTCGCACACACAGATGCGGACAATGGGCCAGTTGCACGACACATTTCTAATTTTAAACTGTTCTAGGCCTTAAATCTTTTTAGATAATCAGTTTAAAGTGCACGAGTCAATTAAAAAAACATTAAATGAAACTGCTTTTAGTAAGATAAGGTTGTTTAAGTCTGACTTTCTATCCTGTCAGTACAATTTTTTGTATGTTCTTGTGCAATGCATCTAAATGGCATAGAATAGATTTTGCTTCTTTAGAACAGTTTTAAGGTTTAGAAGCAAGTTATGCAACCAGCGCTTCCGCAGGTATTTATGAATGCATAAAAATCTATGCTTTGACTCAAACGTAACAATAATTACACGGAAATACGAGGAAATAATGTTTAATTTTTATTTTATTATCAAATTCTGAAAAGGTATATTTTCTAGATATTGCTTAATAATTACTGCCACTTGTTTACTTGCATTGCGTACTTTATTTGTGGTTCAGCCACCGGTCACCTGTCAACAAAGATTGAAAGTAGCGGAGATTTTCTTTGTTAAACCTTATCTTTATGCATTGAGATATCGATCACTGAGTATATATATATATATATATTTCATCCTGTCTGCTAGTTATCGCACTCCACAACTAAAGCCTTGTTGATTTTGTTTATTTGCTCCTGCATTTAAACGGTAAGTACACTGAAAATTTGAAAAAATCCTGTAATAATAATAATAATAATAATAATAGTGAAGATTTTTATAGCGCATATTCACACTCGTAGAGAGTATGCTCTTAGCGCTTAAAACGGGGAAGAGACGTGGACTAAGTAGATACAGAACACAGGGGACGAAAGAAAACGACAGTACTGACCAAAACAGATAACAAAAGGCATCAAGTAACAGGAACAGAGAAAAATAGTGATGGGTAAAGTAGCAAGAGGGAAGGGAGTAAGGACTAGCATTGTAGACTAGGAGTAGTGCTCAAGGAAGAGGTGCGTTTCAATGCAGATTTGAAGGATTCAATTGTAGGAAGGTGGCGGATATGGAAAGGAAGAGAGTTCCATTGTTTTGCAGCACAGTAGCCAAAAGTCCTGTGACCATATGTTGTTGTTCTGGTGACAGGAACAGTCAGAGTACGGTTGTCAGAGGAAGAGCGGAGTTGTCTGGCCGGAGAGTAAGGGATGAGAAGTTCAGAGAAATAGTCAGGACAGGAGCCTGCAAAGAAATTAAAACACAGCACAGACAGTTTGTACTGAATGCGAGAACGGACGGGTAGCCAGTGTAGAAAACGAAGGAGAGGTGTGACATGGTCCCGTTTCCTTGCTCTAAGTACCAGACGTGCAGCGGAGTTCTGTACCCTCTGGAGTTTCTGAATGAGGGATGAGGGGCAGCCTGCCAGCAAGGAGTTGCAGTAGTCAAGTCGTGAAAGAACAAACGCACAGACAAGAGTGTTGGTGGCACGTGTAGAGAGAAAGTGACGGATGGCACTGATCTTACGGAGCTCATAGTAGGCAGACCGACAGACAGCTGTAACATGTTTATCAAGGGTCATGTCTGCGGTGACAATAAATCCCAGATTCCTAACGGATGACATGAAGGTGATGTTGCTGTCGCCCACCTTGATGTGATTGGGCAGACTGACTAGTGAAGGTTGATGTCTTCTTCTATGGCACAAGAGGGCTTCCGTTTTATCATCATTTAGTTTAAGCTTGTTTTTCACCATCCAGCCCTTGACATCACTAATACAAGCTTCTAGAGAGCTAATAGCAGAGTGAGACTCAGCCAGCGGAATAGAACAGTAAAGCTGCGTGTCATCTGCATAGGACTGATGAGACACCTGGTGAGACCGGATGCAAGATGAAAGTGGTTTAGTATACAGGATGAACAGGACTGGGCCAAGTACTGAGCCTTGGGGAACGCCACAGAAAAGTGAAGCAGGGCGAGATGTCCGACCATCGACTACCACAGTCTGGGTCCTATCAGTGAGATAGGAGTTGAACCATGAGAGGGCAGGTCCAGAAATCCCGTAGAGGGT